>CM040124.1:93925145-94262027 GCA_022559845.1 Amorphophallus konjac
TCCGGGGATAAGGAGAGTGCCCAGATGAGGACACGTGTTCTGACAGCCTGCTGGATGCTGCCACGTGGTCCGAATTCTTAGGGCGGGAACTGTGGAAGCCACACACGCCCTGCTGCTGCTGCTGGTGGTATATAATGGAGCCTTCGTCTTCAGATGAAGGTTGATCGAAGCAGAAGCCTGAAGAGCAGAAAGCCCTTCAATCCAGAAAAAGAGAAAAAGAAGGAAAAGAGAGGAAGAAGAGATAGAAGAGAGAAGCCGTGAAGAGAGAGCAGTGAGTGAGAGATTAGGAGAGTAGAAGAGAAAGAAAGAGAGAAAGAGAGTGAGCGAGAGAGCTCGTGGAGAAGAAGGAAGAAGCTGCTTGAAGATCTGTCTTCACTGGACCGTGGATCAGATCCAGGCCAGTCAGCTCCGTTGAGAGCCACATTGTGCATTTTGTTTTACAGCTTTCAGATTGCTGTGTTATTTTCCTTTATTATTTTCCTTTGTTTTCTGATTATCTTAGTTCTTCCGATCCTCTGGACTGAGGTCGGGTTCCTCCTGTGGACTCAGGAGAAGGGAGATCTGATCTCCGGATTGCAAGTCCAGGGGTCCCTCCGGTTGGGAGGAAGAGAGGTCCTCGACCTCTGGTTTGCTGGTGACCGGAAGTCACTGGTTGGTTCCCTCCTGGTCTGGAGGAAGAGAGACTTCGGTCTCTGGTTTCCAAGTGGCTGGGAGTCACTTGGGGTGTCCCTCCTGTTTGGAGGAAGAGGGGAGGTTGTTCCCCTAGTCAAGCTGTGTGGCAGCAACTGTTTGCAGACTGAGTCTGCTTGGTTCTAGCATTTGCTAGTGAAGCCTCACTCCGGTTGGGAGTGAGGGGTGGATGTAGGTCTGTGGACCGAACCACCTAAAAATATCTTGTGCAGTGATCTGATTGTTTGATTAGCTTCCGCTAGATGCTTGAATAGGTGCGCACCAAGTGCTTGTATTTGAGTTGAATTGAATTGGTTCCACTCTGTGGTTTATCTCTTGCATCCTAGTTTTTATTTGGCCATTATTCATAGAGGGATACATTCACCCCCCTCTGTATCCGGGCCTAGCACCCTAACAGTTGTTATCAGAGCAGGTGTCTGCATACAAGGTCCAGCGACCTGCAGATCAATCTTGCAGTCTTAGGTGCTAATTTGTTTTAGTGCATCAATATTCTTGTTGCATTGAATATATCGGATATCTGTTTCAATGGCTTGTCCACCCGTCTTTAGTGGTTCTGATTTCAACCAGTGGCACAGTGCTTTACGTAGTTATGTTAAATCAGTGAATCCAGACCTATGGAAAGTAATTTCACATGGTCCTCATGAACTACCAAAGAAAAAGTCCAAATGGACTGACAGTCACGAATCAATATATGAGGAGAATCAGACAGCTATAAATTTGATGAAAGCAGCCACTGACAAAGCCTTTCACTCCTGTTTCCTTGAGTGCAGATCTACAAGGGATATGTTGGAAATGATGAAGAGAGCCGGGAAAGAAAATCAAACAAGCTGCATGATGGCCAACAGAAGCGATCAAGGCAGCAATCAAACTGAAGAAGATGATGATGATGAGGTAAATCTCTTCGAGAATTTCTCTCTAGAAGATTGGGAGAATGCATATGCTGAATTATTTGAATCTCATGAACTGTTAAGAAAATAGTATAAAAAATTGAAGAAGAGTACTGGTTTAGATAGTTCAAGCTCTCCTTGTAGAAATTGTGTTGAATTGAAAAATATTCATGATGCTTGTATGTCTGACTTTCAAATACTGAAGAAACAAGTTTCATTCTTGAAAACTGAAAATCAATATCAAATAAATGTGATATCTGAACTCAAAGAAAAATTGAACTTAGATAATGATAATCAGACTGTTGTTAACTATCATGACCAGTATGAAAAATTGCGGAAAAACTTTGAAAGTGTAAACTCAGATTTAAACAAGGTGAAATCTGAAAATGATTCTCTGAGAATATCTACTAATAAAAATGATAAAAAATATGAGAAACTTGAGCAGGAGAAGAACTTGTTTGCTGAAAAACTTGAGGCCATCAAATCTGTGAATGTGGAATTACAGAAAAATATTGAAAAGAAGGAAAAAGTTGAAGGAATTCAAGGCTGGAAGAAAACTTGAAACTAACTCAGATGATCAGATCCTGATAAATGAGTTAATTCAAAATGACAAGCTTAAGGAAGAAAATGAGAAATTAAAAATGCTGAACTCCACTATGTCAGAGAGACTTCTAGTTTTGGAAAGAGGAAAAACTGTTTGTATTGAAGATTCTGATAAACTGAGCAATCTGAAAAATGAAATTGAGAAGTATAAAACTGCTAACAAAGTTTTGAATGAAGCTATGAACTGCAGTGAGCAAGAGATTGCCAGTTATGAGTTACACATTTCCTCACTAGAAAATGAAATTCAAGACTTAAAAACTCTTTGTCTAAATTTGTTTGTGGGCAAGATAATCTGAACAAATTGCTAGGAACAAAAGTAAATGTCAAAAAGGAAGGGTTGGGCTACAACAATGTCAATAAAAAGGTTTTTGAAAACAAGCTGACGACATTCTTTGTCAAAGCATCTGATATAGCCACAACCTCAGAAAATAAACAACCAAATGTTCAGAAGAATCAGAAACAAACTGAAAAGTTGAAAAAGGTTGATGGATCCAAGCTGAAAACTGTTTTCATTAAATCTTCTGAATAGGAAAAGCCTTCCACTTCATCTCCAAGTCAGTACAAGGCTAAGAAAATAGGAAAAGAGGATAAAAATCAGAAAAGGACTGTAAATCAGAAAATAAATGAAAAGGGTTCATCAGTGCATGTTGATCACAGTTCTCACACACACTCACATGCATCAAAAAGGAAAATGTCATGCCACTACTGTAATAGATTTGGACATTTAATGCATGAGTGTGAAATAAACGAACTGGATGATTCGAATGCTGAAATGATGAATGCTAGGAAATATCATGATAGAAAATCTGATGTTCATTCAAATAAAAGTGAATGCTCTCATTGTGGTAGATTAGGCCACATTTTTGCTCAATGTTGGTTTGCTAATGAAAAGAAAAAACCTCTCTCACATCATGCTAAATCTTATGCTAACCAACATGCTTTTAATATAAACAAAATTGCTTCTTTGAACCAGCATGTCAAATGTTTTAATTGTAACAAGCTTGGGCACAAGGCCTCTGAATGTTGGGCAAGTTCTTTTAGAAGAAAGTCCTCTTTCTGCTCCCATTGTGGGAAGCATGGCCATGCAGTCAAGGACTGCTGGCATGTCCTGGGTAGGAATAGAAATTCCAAAGATTTTGGTAGGAACAAACTTATTTTTAAAAGAACTCCTGTTTGCTCAAATTGCAGAAGACCGGGCCACCAAGTTGCTGCATGCAGGGTAGCTGGTCATGAAAAGAAAAAATTTCACAATAATAACAGAAACCCTCATGCTCACTCTTATAATGCTCAAGTTCATGCTGGTATACATAAGAGGAACATGAAACCTGCTAGTTCATGTCACTACTGTGGGCTGTCTGGGCACTCAATGCATAATTGTTTTATCATGAACTCTGATGACTATTTGGCACAGAAAAAGATGCAGTCAGTCCCAAAAGGGGCTAATTACTATGCAAGACCCAAGACCACTTGGGTTTCTGCTAGTGGAAAATAGGAAGGTGCCTAGCAGGTGTGCCTTGGATGGAATAAAGGGGTAATGATCCAAGGCACTCAAGAATGAAAAACCCCATTCTCACACTTTTCAGGTAATCTCTCTGCATTTCCCATTTTGAAACTCATTGCATATCTGGTCTAATGTATTCTTGCATATCCTATTCTTAGTTTCATCTACTGCATGACATACTAAATCTATTTTTGCATAATCATTCTTCATCTGCATTGTCTGAATTGATGCCTCTGAACTCTACTCATCTGAAGTGCATATATGTGATTTGCATGTATAGTACATTGGAAAATCTGAACTGCATTTGAATGCTGTTTGAAAACTGTCTGTTGCATAACTCATTGAAAAACCTGAATTGCATATAGGACTGTTGATTTTACCTTGTTATTCATGACCTCGATGGTATATCAAATGGTAAGCTACCAAAAGGCAGGGAAATCTGTCCGGAGGTCCTTACTATGTGAGAGCTGGTCTTTTAGACCAAGTGCTCCGCCTAGTACCATGGGTCATGTTGCTTGATAGGGCAGTCTGAATGTGCATGAATCATTTGGTATCATATGTTCAATTTTCAGTGCAAGCATTGCATGTTTTCAGGGGGAGTTAGTTGCATTTCCTTGCATAGCATTCAATGTTAAGACTTTGCATGTCCCTGCATACATATAGTGCATTGCATCTCCCTATATTGAAAATGCCAAAAAGAGAGTTTGAATGCATATTGTGAGGGGGAGTCATTGCATTGCATATAGGTTGTCAAATGCACACATGGGTCAGAACTCATTGCATATCCTCTCTTACTGATTTTGTTGACAAACCTTAATCATATTCTGAAAAACTTTGAGCTTCACAATCTCTCTCTTAACAATTGGTATTTCTCCTATCAATTGGTATCATTTGGGTTCAGAATTCCATCAGTCCTTCATGAAGATTTCAATGGGCTATCTCAATCATAAATCTGAAAACTTTTGAACTAGAAATCTTCTATTATACGTTTTTTATGAATGACTGAAATAACTCATGTGGTTTAAGTTTAATGTATTCAATGAGTTTGGCTTTAAAATCTCTTAAAAATATCTGAAGCATGCTTAATAAATCTTAACCATCTGCTTCATGATGTGTCTTGTAAAATCTTCTGAAATCTGCGTTATTGATTACATGACTTTATTTGGTTAAGTACATGATATTGTTATTTCTTTGAAGCAAATGAAATTGTCTGAAATGTCTAAAGGGTAAATAGTTGTCAGAGCAATGATTTTGGTCACTGAGAAACCATGTCCAACGGACTGTGTCATGAGGTGCCTTAGTTAACTCTGTAAAATAAAATTCATTGAAAATTAGGCAGAGTAATGGCATGCACACTGAGAAATACAACTCACTCATCCAGAAATGATTTCGAGTGTGTCATGATGTGTAAATGCTAACTCTGTTCTTACAAAGCATGACTGTTAGTCACACTAAGTGCTTAGGGATATTGGCCTCTGATCAAGGTATATCCTCTAGTTACAAGGTGTGAACTGAACTAGAGTGCTCGTAAAATTGTAGCAAGAAAATTGTTGAACAAATTGAAATGCCTGAATATTGAAGGTAAAATCAAATTGCTACAACCCTAGACAAATTCATATGACTTCATAATTGCTTGATTTCAATACAAATGCATGTAATTCTGAAAGAAGTCAATAATTTTGATTGTGTAAGAGAAAGGGAGATTTATCAAGATAAATATGAGGGCTTGGTTCATTTTTATTAAACCATGGTTTTAGATATCAATACAGAATTTTATTGATAAACTCTACATACATCATGTTTAAACCATGATGTTCAATAAAGCTCATTCATAAGCCCTTATAATGGAAGACTTTGGAAACTTATGTTTTAGATTTATGAGATTGATATCTCTCTGAAAATCTGATTGAATTTTCTGAGATTGAAGCTTCCTTAAAAATCTGGCTGAATTTCTTCTGCTCATGTTATTGGTTCATTGACCTGAATTTCTCTTTGTTTGCCCCTGTGGTCTCCTTCTCATATATCTCATAAGATTCCACTTATTCAGGGGGGAGCATTCCTTGTCATAATCAATCATGTTCATATTATTTGTGACCTTGCATTCATATACTCAGGGGGAAGTATTGCATTTCTTGCTGCATCTGCATCTACCATGGTTTATTTTGATTATAACAAAGGGGGAGATTGTTTGCCAAAGAGGGAGAAATTGACTGAACTTTTATACATGCCTTAATTTCTCAAATTCTTTTCTTTTTGATGAAGTCAAAGGGGGAGAATAATTTGAGTCTTCAGAATGCCTCACATCATCAGAATGACTCAATGTATTGAAAGTGTTGCCATCATCAAAAAGGGGGAGATTGTTGTGCCCCTGTGATTTTAATGATGGTTTTGATGATTGGTTGTTGATGTGAGTTAATCAAATGTTCAGTCATCTTGCTGCTCAGTTTAGTTTAATATATTTTGATGTTCAGTCATGTGTGGACGTCGAAAAATATCGATGATGATCATACGGCATGCGCGTCTCGACACTCGAGAGCAAGCCGAAGATGAAAATGCCAAATAAACCTCATGCCTCGCCCGATCAGGATGAGGACTCGCTTGGTGGTCCGCTAGCCGATGAGGGAGCCCCCCCCGGGGCGGAAGAGATGGCCACAACTCTACAGTCGGCCGTGCCGAGAGCTGAATCAAAGAAGAGTCGGGGACTCCGATACAGCCCGACGTGCACCGAAAGTCACGCAGAGTCTGGGACCGGGCCCCAAAGGCTGTGAATGGAACATTGTAGAGGTCATACATAGCAACCGGAACCTTCCGGGAATGTCGACATTCACGTAAAATGGCCGCGACTTCGAGAAGAATCCGTTTAGTGCTTAAAACGGCGCGAGGGGGTCTTAAAACGGCGCCCCTTATCCGGCGCGCCCCCCCTTTAAAACGGCGCGCCCCCCTTTGGATATGGCGCCGTTTTAACCCCTTTTCTTTTCATTGGCTACACGGCGCGCCCCGAAGCCCCCCTTGATGCTTAAAACGGCGCCCCTTTGAATATGGCGCCGTTTTAACCTTTTAACCCCTTTCTCTGAAGCGCTTCCTGGCGAGCAACCGACCCATCCCATCGGCATTACGGTCCCCTGTTTCCTGGGAACTGCACGACGACGAACTGCTTAAAATGGCAAAAGGTATGCTTCGACCCGTTGGGCATCCAAGCATGTTCCTCAAATGGAAACCCTCGAGCCCTGCACTGTCGAACGCTTGCTCCGTCAGCCGGTCGCCCATTCCCCTGCAAATGATGAAAGCAAACGTGGCTAGCGGTGTACATGCCAGCGAAGGAGGAGGCCATGCCTCTGCCCCTCTCCCGGTCACACTGTAGCTGCGGCGGAGGTGACGTCCACGACAACGGCATTCGACACGGTGACCCCATCAACGTTAGCAACGGCAACTGCGAACAGAACAAAAAAGCCATAGAAATGGGAAGCTTGCCTCCCTGCTCTCCATATAAATACAAGCCCCAGGCAAGAAGCAACAGAGGAGGGACGCTCTACTGGCGGTGAAGCCCTGCTCCGAAGTGTGAAGAGAGATAAGAGGGTGAAAGAAAGAAGGAGAGGTGAGGGGAAGAGAGCTCGGTTCCCCCCTTTGTCTTTGCATTTCCTTCTGCCCCTTTGATTCCCTTTTGGTGATCTTCACATGTAGACCTTTGTCTTCGTATTCCCCTTCAATGTAATCGGAGTTCGGTCTGTTGTGGAATGAAAGGAAAACTCCCCTTTGGGAGATTTTTGATGTCCCAATCCCCCTCAATACTCAGCCCATAGTGGCTCTCTCTCTCTTTTTTTTACCGCCGTGTTCTTGTGTCGACTTCGGCTCTCACGTGGTCTTCAGCCACGCGATCACGGCAACCCTCGGGTCGTCGGAGTTCCTTTGTAGGCTGGCCCTCAGGATCTCCGGCCCCGAACGGGGGAGTCGATACGATCGCAACAACCCATGGGTCACCGGTTTCCCTTGTAGGCTAGCCCTCGGGATCTCCGGCCCCAAATGGGGTAACTTTACTGGTGTCGTTGCTTAGCACGCACCGGGATGTTTCGGGGCCGTCGGAGTTCTCTCCGCATGGCGCGCCCCATATTTTTCCCCCAGACCCTTCCGATCTAGGGGAGGTGCTGTCCGATTCTCGCCAGGGCCAAGAACAAGTGAACAAATAGAACACTCAAGAACGAACTGAGTTTTAATCCAATACACAGTAAGTTCTGTGAATCAAACCCCCCCGAATAAAACACTTAAACCTACTGCTCACTCACCTTAACAAACCATCAACGATGCTTAAACCTTCATCCTATTGATCTAGGGTGTCAATTGAACAATTAATCTAACTATTGATCCTTCTGTAGGCCATAGAAGCAAGAACAGAAAGCAAAACAAGTCCACAGAACGAATAAGAAAACTCAAGAGACGATGTCCCGGCGTGGCCTAATCCGGCGCGGTCACCCCTCACCGCGCCGATTTAACACCACCCTCGTAACCTCCCATCTCCCTTGAATGCTAAAACGGCGTGCCCCCGTGGGAGCCTCTCTATCCGGCGCGCCCTACTGCCTTGCTTAACCATTAAAACGGCGCCCCATGACCTCCCTTAAACCGGCGCGCCCTTCAGCCCCTTTGTAGTATCTTTAAAACGGCGCCCCTTAACCGGCGAGCCCCCCCCTTGAACTCCCTTAAATCGGCGCCCCTTATCCGGCGCGCCCCCCCTTCTTACACCTATTGAACCGGCATGCTTAAAAGAAAATGATTAATCAAATGATAGAAAAGAATTAAAGTTAATGAGTAAAACTAATCGAAAGTCTCCCCCCCTGACCGCGCAGGTCGATCCGCGTGCGAGGGCGCACGTTGTCGAGTTTCGGGCCTTACACTTAACGACCCGCTCCCCCGGACTGTGTGATGATGCCCCGTGGTATCGGACATGGACCTCGGGATCCCCGACATGGTCATGATCCGTGCACCTCTTGGGCCGATAGTTCATCAAATTGACCCACTTCTTCCGGGATCCGATCCCGCACCCACATGAAACGTGCCGTACCTACGGTAGATATCCGAATGTCTTTGTTGTTACCTTCGATGCTTCGAATATGAACTCTCGACCGAATACTGGATGGTCCTTAGTGACTGATATATATATATATACCGGGATCTAATCCCGCACTTTCATTAAATTCGCCGCACTCGCAACAAGTATTTGTACGGTTTTTGAACACCGTTTTTCATACCGACGCGGAGGGTTTAAATCATGTCAACCCAACTCGCATGCTTTAATGAAAAACGATCTTTAGGTCATTTGACCCCTTTTCTTGGCGATTAATCAGAGGTCTTCCCCTCTCTGAGGGGATGTAATTAACGTCGCGCCCTTTATGGCGCGGCGGGTCTCCAGTCCCGACCCGATATCCACAATCATCTGATCAGTCAGATGGAGCGCACCCCGGGCTTCGGACCACTCCAGTCTTGAAGCCCGAACACATTGTCACCTAGGTGACTGGCACGCCCTCGCACTAGATAAATCGATATAACCACCGATATCCCGATACTTTCACCCAACGAAACCTAGTGCGTTCCACATCATGTTAACTGATGCATAAAGCATTCATTGCTACACTCTGTCTGTACAGTTGTCACTGCAGTGCGTCAACTCAGTGTGCCGATGCGTCGACCCCTTGGTCATATTTGTATCTGTCCATACAGTAGTGCGTCAACTCCTTAAGCTGATGCGTCGACGCTTCAGTTCAGTTTCTTCATTTGATGAAGTCTATACATCATCAGTTGATCATCAAGAATATACGTTGCAGCGTCAACTCATTGGGCTGCAGCTTCAACTCAGCAAGTATGCACATCAGTCTTCACATGCTAAGTCTGTACAGCCTACGTCTCATGCAGCGTCAACGCTGTGAGCATTCTCAAGACATTAGCGTCAACGCTATAAGTGTGGACATCGCTTTCATCACCAAGTCCATACATTTGTCCTCCTTCAAAGTCTGTACAGCCGCTGGTCTAGCTTCATGAAGTCTGTACATCAGACTGTTACAGGAAGTCTGTACATTGTCCGTCTTCCTTAGCGTCTTGATAGTTGATGTCTATACATTGGCTTCCATGCTCCTAAGTCTATGCATTACTGTCCATGCATCAGTCTTCATAAGTCTGTACATTGGACTGTCTCTCTCAGCGTCTCATGGCATGAGGTCTGTACACTCGAATTGCCCTTGATCTGGTCAAGTGTATACACTCTCTCACTGTAGCTTTCAGCTATTCAAGTCTATACACTGGACTGTTAGGTCATGTCTATACAACGTGGGCTTCAGTTCTTCAAGCCTACACATCGACTGTTCATGCAAAGTCTAGACATTCGATCAAGTTTGTACATTGGTCTTGGCATATGCATTCATAAAGTATATACACTCTTCGGTTGACTTCAACTGAAGTCTGTACATCGGCATGCATTACATCAAGTGTGTACATTGCATAGCATGTTGCGTCTAAGTCTATACATCACTGTAGCATTCACTTCATGAAGCCTATACATTCTCAGTCTTTGCACACATTCAGCCTGAAGTCTGTACAGTCTTGGCAAATGTTCCTAAGTCTATACATCAGTCCTCAAGTGTTACAAGTCAGTACATTGGCCATCAAAGCCCTCAAAGTCTGTACATCCTTCAAGACTCTCAAAGTCTGTACAGCCTGCTTTGTCGATTCAGATTTCAAAGTCTATACAGCGTTCGTCTCAGCCACCGTCTCTTTCAGCGTCTCACGCTTGCAAAGTCAATACTCTGGTCGGTGGAACAAAGTCTGAACATCCTTCAGTGAACTTCGAAGTCCATACATTGGCTGTTGTCCCTCGAAGTCTGTACATTGGTTTTGTTTTGAACAGAACGCCTAAGTCTATGCATTGCTGAATGTTATTCAAGTCTGAACAGCGGATGTCTTCATGTGTGAAGTCTATACAATGCATGCTCACCTAACTAACTCTATACACTCGATTGTTAGATCTTCAACTATATACATTGGTTGAGTCTATACACTGAGATCTCATGAAGAGTTGCAAGTCTATACACTCGTTGTTAGAGGCCTAGACTGCTAAGTCTATACACTCCCTCACTCTGTACACACTTGCTATATTAATCTCTGAAGTCCATACAATGCTTCACATTAACACTAAGTCTTTACACTTCATTATTGTTGCTGAAGGGAACAGGGTCGACGCCTGAAGCTTAAAGCGTCCACGCATCAGTAGATGAAGCTTTCACGATGTCTTCTATTGCGTTAACGCCACAAGCAAGCAGCGTCGACGCAGCAGTTAAAGAAGCAGAGACTCTTACAAGCGACGAAGCTTTCACGATATCTTCCACTACGTCAACGCCATCAACAAGCAGCGTCGATGCAGCGGCATAAGAGACGCCAGTATACAAATGTACATGTCTTCAATGCGTCAACACAACATGCTGATAACGTCGACGCAGCACGCCCATATGTTGAAGGCTTGATCACTGGACTGCCGATACCGTTGCGTCAACGCAGCAGGCTGATGGAGTCGACGCAGCGGTTAAAAAGGTTGAAGATCTATGATGGCTGCATCAACTCTTTGGAGCAAGTGAGTTGACGCCATCTAACTCCAGTTGCTGAGCGTACTGGTGCTGGGCACGTGATCCGAGGATAAGGAGAGTGCCCAAATGAGTTCACGTGTTCTGACAGCCTGCTGGATGCTGCCACGTGGTCCGAATTCTTAGGGCGGGAACTGTGGGAGCCACACGCGCCCTGCTGCTGCTGCTGCTGCTATATAATGGAGCCTTCGTCTTCAGATGAAGGTTGATCGAAGCAGAAGCCTGAAGAGCAGAAAGCCCTTCGATCCAGAAAAAGAGAAAAAGAAGGAAAAGAGAGGAAGAAGAGATAGAAGAGAGAAGCCGTGAAGAGAGAGTAGTGAGTGAGAGATTAGGATAGTAGAAGAGAAAGAAAGAGAGATAGAGAGTGAGAGATTTGGAGAGCAGAAGAGAAAGAAAGAGAGAAAGAGAGTGAGCGAGAGAGCTCGTGGAGAAGAAGGAAGAACTGGACCGTGGATCAGATCCAGGCCAGTCAACTCCGTTGAGAGCCACATTGTGCATTTCATTTTACAGCTTTCTGATTGCTGTGTTATTTTTCTTTATTGTTTTCCTTTGTTTTCTGATTATCTTTGTTCTTCCGATCCTCTGGACTGAGGTCGGGTTCCTCCTGTGGACTCAGGAGAAGGGAGATCTGATCTCCGGTTCTGGGCTTGTGGATTGCAAGTCCAGGGGTCCCTCCAGTTGGGAGGAAGAGAGGTCCTCGACCTCTGGTTTGCTGGTGACTGGAAGTCACTGGTTGGTTCCCTCCTGGTCTGGAGGAAGAGAGACTTCGGTCTCTGGTTTCCAAGTGGCTGGGAGTCACTTGGGGTGTCCCTCCTATTTGGAGGAAGAGGGGAGGTTGTTCCCCTAGTCAAGCTGTGTGGCAGCAACTGTTTGCAGACTGAGTCTGCTTGGTTCTAGCATTTGCTAGTGAAGCCTCACTCCGGTTGGGAGTGAGGGGTGGATGTAGGTCTGTGGACCGAACCACCTAAAAATATCTTGTGCAGTGATCTGATTGTTTGATTAGCTTCCGCTAGATGCTTGAATAAGTGCGCACCAAGTGCTTGTATTTGAGTTGAATTGAATTGGTTCCACTCTGTGGTTTATCTCTTGCATCCTAGTTTTTATTTGGCCATTATTCATAGAGGGATACATTCACCCCCCTCTGTATCCGGGCCTAGCACCCTAACAGTTCATGCACTACAAGCAATAGATAAGTTCACTATGCATGATAAAACATAAACCAGAATCATATTTGCATGAAAGATTCAGTTTCGTAATATCTTACTTTCATAGTCTCATAGAAAATATTCAGAGAAATCAAGTCATGTATTGAAACTAAACAAATTAACACTCATGAACTTTTCTTTTGAAGAAGCAGCATTATCAATATTTGATTATATTGAGCATTCAGGTACCACAAGTCTTTCTGCGTAAGTGTATACGTTTATAAGACGCCAATACCCCTAGATACTCAACAAGATGGACCATTCTGCCTATGATCAAATTCAACAGAACTGAGTTACACCTTTTTGTGTGAGGGTACACGTTTATCAGACGCCAGTTACTCCCAAGTACTCAGTGAAACCAGCCTGCTATTTTGAACATTTAAACAGAGATAGCTGATACACTTCATGACATGAGTGTTGTCCACTTCTTTGATGGATCACTCAGTTTCTCAGTGATTTATCAGTCATTGCTCTGCCAATGCTAATTTTTAATGATTTTTAATGTTTTCAATAACTTTCTTAGCTGTCCTTTTTATGTTTCTGAATGACTTGTTCAAGAACAATACACATACTTAACCTCTCTAACATGATTTCAGATGAGTTTTCAGATTTCAGATATGATTAGCTTTGTCTGACATGAAATAAGAAAGATGTTGAGAGTTTTATCAATTTTCAACTTACTTATATACTGATTGCAATCTTTAAACTCCAACCATTATAAGATTTAAACCATTACATCAGTCTTTGAACAATTCAAATTCTTATAAATGAAAAAGTCCATTTTCTACTGCTTAGAAATCAGAACTGACCAACAGATTGCCATAATGTCAGAGACAAGTATTCAGAGTTAAAGGTTGAATGACTTCAAGAAAGTTGAAACCACTCTGAATTTCTAGCAGTACTCCCCCTGTCTATATGCATGCAACATGGCAAGAATTAATTGAGAGAGAGTTTATGCATAGGTCATGAATGAATGATATGCAAGGACAAGCAAAGACTCGACAAGCTCCCCCTGAATATATGCAATACAAGACAGTTCTTCATCCACATTCACATCCACATGATTTATCCAAGCAATCAAAAATAAGTCCACATCAGAGATTTTATTCACAGTAATTAAACAATCATTCATCATGCTGAAATTTACATAAGCCAAGTTCTCTTCTAAGAAACTTAAAATTTTCATTCCCAAGAGGCTTAGTGAAAATATCAGCAATTTATTTTTCAGTTTCTATGAAATTCATTTCAATCTCCTTTTTATTTACAGCATCTCTAAGAAAATAATGTTTTATCTCTATATGCTTAGTCCTAGAATGGTGAACAGGATTTTTAGCAAGGCATATAGCACTAGTATTATCACATAAAAGTGGAATGCATCCCAGATTTATCTGATAATCAGCTAGTTGGTGCTTAATCCAAAGTACTTGGGCTGCACAATTACATACTGCAACATACTCAGCTTCAGCTGTGGATAATGCTACAGTGTGTTGCTTCTTAGATGCCCAAGACACTAGACAGCCACAAAGGAATTGACAGTAGCCACTGGTGCTTTTTCTATCTACTCGACACCCAGCATAGTCTGCATCAGTGTAGGCTAGAAGCTCTAACTCACACTTAGCAGGATACCAGAGACCTAGTTCTTGGGTGCCTAGTAAATACCTAAAAATCTTTTTCACAGCTTTAAAGTGATTTTCTTTAGGACTGGCCTGAAATCTAGAGCATAAACTCACAGCAAATTGTATATCAGGCCTAGATGCTGTAAGATAGGGAAGAGATCTGATCATACCTCTGTATAGCCTTTGGTCCACAGGTTTACCTTTAGAGTCTTCATCCAAATTGGTTGATGTACCCATTGGAGTAGCTATTTCCTTGTGGTTGTCTATTTTGTACTTCTTCAATAAGTTCTTTACATACTTGGACTGAGAGATGAAAATGCCATCTTCTGTTTGTGTAACATGCAGTCCAAGAAATAGTTTGAGCTCACCCATTGAGCTCATTTCAAACTCATCAGTCATTATTTGAGAGAATTCCTCACACAATTTGGGGTTAGTTGACCCAAACACAATGTCATCCACATAAATCTGAATGATAATAATATCTGGATGGCTTACCTTGGTAAACAATGTTTGATCAACTATACCTCTTGTAAAGTTCTTGTTGGTGAGGAATTTGCTCAACCTGTCATACCAAGCTCTAGGAGCTTGCTTTAAACCATAGAGAGCTTTATTGAGCTTGTAAACATGATTAGGGAAATCTAAACATTCAAATCCAGGAGGCTGTCTCACATAGACATCCTCATTAATTTCCCTATTTAGAAAAGCAGATTTCACATCCATCTGCTGAAGGTTTATTCCTAGGGAACATGCATAAGCCAATAAAATTCTTATTGCTTCTAACCTAGCTACAGGGGCAAAAGACTCTTCAAAGTCTATTCCAAATTCCTGTTTGTACCCCTGAGCTACAAGTCTGGCTTTATTTTTAATAACATTCCCCGCTTCATCAATTTTATTTCTAAATACCCATTTAGTCCCTATGACTGTTTCATGATCAGGAGGTGGAACCAGATGCCACACCTTATTCCTGTCAAACTGATTGAGCTCCTCATGCATGGAATTAATCCAATGCACATCTTGGAGAGCACAGTCAATGGACTTGGGTTCTATGTTTGATACAAAAGCATAAGCATTCAGTTCATATTGAATTCTTAAGTGGCCTCTAGTCCTAGGGGGGTCATGCAGATTTCCAATAACATTTTCTACAGGATGATCCTTGATATATCTAATATTTGCAATTGGAGTATCATGAACTTGATTTACCTCCCCCTGAACTATAGGCTCCTCTTCATTAAGCTCTTTATATTCTTCTTCATCCTCGGATTTGTCTGCAGGATCTCCTTCCTTCAAAATTTCACCATTGTTTTCATTCCTGCATTGACCAACATTAGAATTTGCCAAGGATTCATCAAAAACTATGTGTGGAGATTCTTCAATAGTTTTAGAGTTCAGATTGTACACTCTGTATGCTCGGGTGTTTTCAGAATAGCCATGAAAAATTCCTGGTTCTCCTTTAGGTTCAAATTTATCAAGGTCCTTTTTATCATTTATGTGAATGAAACATTTACAACCAAAAACCTTGAAGTAAGCAATAGAAGATTTCTTACCTTTTAATATCTCATATGGTGTTTGCTGGGTAGAAGGTCTTACCATGGCTCTGTTAATTACATAACAGGCAGTGTTCACTGCTTCAGCCCAAAATTTTCTTGGTAGACCACCTTGGACAAGGAGTGTACGACCCATTTCCACAAGGGTTCTGTTCCTTCTCTCCACAACTCTATTCTGCTCAGGTGTCCTCGGTGAGGAATACCTGTGGTTGATTCCATTTGACCTGCAGAATTCATCAAATTATGAGTTTTCAAACTCACCTCCATGATCAGACAAAATGTTTTCAATTTTTTGATTTATTTTAACATAAAACTCCTGAAATTGTGAGAAAGCATCACTCTTATTAGATAAGAAATAAACCCAAGTATACCTAGAAAAATCATCTACCATGACAAACCCATACCTCCTCCTGATAGGCTGACAGATCTAGTTGGCCCAAAAAGGTCCATATGTATCAACTCATAGGGTTTAGAAGACAGATTTTCAGTTCTAGACTTAAATGACTTTCTAGTTATCTTTGATTGAGTGCATGCATCACAGATTTTGTTTTCTTTCTTGAATGAGACTTCAGGAAGTCCTCTAACCATGCCATGCTTATTTAATTTGTGCAAAATAGTGTAGCTAGCATGACCTAACCTACGATGCCATAAAAATGCTATGTCTTCTCTACTGGCAGTAAGGCAAAGGTTAGTGTGTTGAATTTCATCTAAATTTATCATGTAAGTATTATTTATTCTTTTCCCAAAAAAATTGACAATATCAGAATCAGGTTCAAACACCTTGCATCATTGAGAATTGAATAAAACATTGTAACCTTTATCACATAACTGGCTAATGCTAAGTAGATTATAGCTAACCCTTCAACCAGCATAACATCATCAATGCAGCAGGTAGAACACTTACCTACCTTACCTGATCTGATAATCCTACCCTTTGTGTTGCTTCCAAAGGTGACAAGGCCTTCTACTTTCTCAGTCAGTATGCAAAATTTGGCCTTATCTCCTGTCATATGCCTGGAGCAGTCGCTATCCATGTACCACAAGTTGTTCTTGCCTGCCAGGCATACCTGCATACACAATTAGGTAGAGAAGTTTGGAACCCAAGACTGATTGGGCTCCAATGTAAATGAGCTAGAAGTAAAGCAGGAAAGCAAATGTTTCGGAATCCACATTTGTTTAAATGAATTTTGTTCAGTGGATCCTACAGATTTTCTTCTGTTGTTGTTCCTTTTCTTTTTATTGTTCTTTTTCTTATTGGCAGCAGCATGATTATTGACAGTGTTATTATTTTTGTGCCAGTGCCTTGGCCAGGGTATGTCCACAAAATTTTGGCCATAGTAGTTCCTGGGCTGGCTATGAAAATATTGATTTCTAGATGTTCAGTAACCATACCCATTGACCCAATTTCTACTGTAAGGTCTTTGATATTGAGCACCCTGGTGTGCAAGACCTGTAAACCTACCCTGAGTTCTACACCAATCTGACTTATTGAAGTAGGTTTGCTGTGCATTGTTGTGGGTCTGAGCTCTGGGTTGATGAAGATAATTGGGTTGACTCCTAGCATCACTTTGTCTCCCATGTACTTTGAACCCTACTGACCTATACACAGGTTTGTATTGGGTCTTCTTAAGAGGTGGAGGTGTTGATGGAGACTGGGTTACCTTGACCTGGGGTTTACTGGACTGTGTAGGTTGACCCCTAACCTTAGTCTGAGCCCTAGGATTCTGCTTAGATGTGCTAGCTCTACTAGGCTCACTGAGTTTTTATTTACCCTTTTCCTCAGCACTGGTCTTTTTCAGATTAGCAGTTTTGTTCATTAAATTTGTTGAGTTCATGTTAATTAGAGATCCCTTTTCCTTTTGAGCAACAAATGAAATTGTTTTCATTCCGAATGTTTTTGTTGCACTAGAATTAAATCCTAGGCCCTCTTTTCTGAAATTAACCTTTGACCCTAACAAAGCATTTAAGTTATCTGTTCCTTGGGTCATTTTCTCAATTGTTTTCATTTTCTCCTCATTGTCTTTCTAAAGTTCATCAATAGCCTTTTTCAGCTCATTGTTGACATTGAGGACAGCTTCATATTTTTCAGAGATAATTTTGACTTCACTTTCACATTTTTGAATCTTCAGCTTCCATTCATCAATTTCATTTTCAAGCCTTAGATTCTCTTCCTTAGAAGCTTTTAACTCATTTTCGATTTCATCTTCTTCAGAGCATGTGAGTTTCAATTCATCAATCTCAGATTCCAAACATGCAATTTTATCAGATGAAGTTTTATCATTTTGCATGGAGTTGATTTTTCTTCTAAGATGCCTATTCTCTTTTCTAATATCATCAACTCTATCAGCTATGTCATGATAAGCATCTACCCAATCAGCAATTGTGAAGTTTTCAAATCTAGTGATTACCTCATCTGTGCCCTCCTCTCTATCTTCGGAGCTTGTTGCCATAAGGCAAATGGGTTGTTCAGATTCGGCTTCACTATCTGAGCTGCTGCTGAAAGAGCCTTCATCTTCATCACTCCATGTGGTGATCATAGCTCTTCCCTTCTTGGTTTTCTTCTTTGACCTGTCCTTATGTTTCTGATTGTCTGGACAGTCAATTTTCAAAAGCCCTGGTTTCCTGCATTGATAACAGACATTAGCTTCATTTTTCTTTGCATGTTTAGATTTATACCTTTTATCCTTTCGGTCACCACTGTATTTCTTCTGAGACAGTCAATCCTGCTCCCTTTCTGAGAAATCGCCTGAACTCTCTAGTCATCATGGCTATCTCAGATCGAGTCACATCTTCTTCTTCATTTAGGCTCTCCTCTGATGATGAAGAGCTGTTGGAGCTGGATTTTGTTGATTTGCTTGAACTAGCCTTCAGCGCTATCGGCTTCTTCTTCCTCTCGACTTCATCTGTCCTTGGCATGTTTATCTCATATGCCATTAGTGAGCCAATCAGCTCATCAGCTTTAGTATTACGCAGGTCCCTTGACTCCTCCATCACTATTGCTTTGGTGTGCCAATTGGGAGTCAGGGAGCGCAAAATTTTCCTCACTACATCATACTCTGCCTGAGGTTTTCCAAAACCTCTGAGGCCATTGGTTATGACAGTCAGCCGAGCGTACATTTTGCTGATGGACTCGTTTTGCTTCATCTTGAAGGCTTCATACTCAGATACAAGAAGATTGGCCTTCTGCTCTCTTACTTGAGATGTACCTTCATGAATTACTTCCAGCGCATCCCACATCTCCTTAGCTGATTTGCAAGCAGATACACGGGAGAATTCTGTAGGATGCAGAGCGCACTGGATAGCATTAATAGCACTCCAATTCAGCGTGGACCTTCTGATCTCCTCCCTGGTCCATACATCTTCATTCGGGGACAGCTCATAAGGTCCCTTGCTGACAATCTTCCAAATCTCATAATCCTTAGCCCTGAGGAACACTTGCATACGGTTCTTCCAGTATGCATAGTTTGATCCGTCAAAGAATGGGGGCTTCATTGTTGAGTGACCTTCGGCAGTCATCCCTCGAGCATCCATCTCTGCCTATTCTCTTCGGGCGATGAGTCCCTGCAGAAGAGTTAGGCTCTGATACCAAGTGTTGGGTTAGATGGACGCAGTCTATCTCCACAGATTGTGGATCTAGAGGGGGGTGAATAGATCAACTTGCCTAATTTAAAACTATTGTAAGTTCTAAAGTAGAATTTAGGCAAGCATCAGTAAAGCTAAATGAAAAGTGCTAAGCAAAGGATACCAGCACACACAGTTCACAAGCAATCACACAAACACAATGCACACACAATTTTTAGGTGGTTCGGTCAACGACCTACGTCTACCCCACACTCAACCGAGTATGGATTCCTGCTGCGCAGCACAGCTTGCGTCCACTGGGCTTTACAGCTTGGCCAAACAACCCGCTGATACACAGCTTCGCTGGGCACTACAGCTTGCCGACCAGAGGATCTGATCCTCTGCAACCGCTGGGGAAATACAGTTTAACCCGTCCAGTGGAGACTACCACTGCAAGACCGCTGACACACAGCTTGAAGAAACAGTATTCGGAAATGAAAGACAAAATCAAAACGAAAACAGAAAAGCTCAAAAGCAATATAGCTCTAAGAGCAAAGCTCAGCTCTGGTTTTGAACCACGAGACTGAGATACATACTCTCTCACTCTCACTCTCAATCAGCTCTCTCTCAACTCAATCTCTCTCGATCTCTTCCTCTTTCTTTTTCTCCTTCTTCTCTATTTCTTCTTCTCTCTTTTCTCTCTGTGGATCGAAGGCTCACTGCTGTATAGACTTTCTCTTCTTTTCTTTCGATCAGTCTTCTTCTGTGGAAGAAGACTTGTTTATATAGCAACAACAGCAGCAGGCGTGTGCTCTCCACGTTTCCCGCCCAGCAATTTGGACCACGTGGCAGCATCCAATGGAGTGTCAGTACACGTGTCCTTATCTGGATACCTTGTCCTTCTTGGATCACGAGCCAGGTACCTAGGATCACGTGCCCCTCATTAGCTTCTTTTGTCCGATGTATAGAGTTCTCCGTTCACATGCTCAATGACAGCAATCTGACTTGCTGCGTCGATGCTGTCAATCAATGGCGTTAACGCAGTGATGCATTCCAGTAGCCATTAGCCACGTATCTTTAGCTGCTGTGTCGACGCTGCTCAATTGTGGCGTTGACGCAGTGATGCATTCTAGTAGCCATTAGCCTCGTCTCTTTAGCTGCTGCGTCGACGCTGCTCAATTGTGGCGTTGATGCAGTGGAATAGCATGTGAAGCTGAATGCTTCTTCAACTGCTGCATCGACGCTGCTTGCTTGTGGCGTTGACGTAGTGGAAGATATCGTGAAGGCTTCATCGACTGATGCGTGGATGCTTTAAGCTCCCAGCGTCGACCTTGTTCCATTCAGCAATCAAGTATGAAGTCATAAGATTTGAGTATGTACATTGCAGTGTATATACTTCGTTGTATAGACTTGTGAAGGAAGAATGCAACGTACAGACTTTACCCACTGTATGGACTTCATGTAATGCAAACGAATGTGAAGACCTCAGTGTATAGACTTGAAAGTCTTGAAGCCAATGTATGGACTTGAGCAAGCTAAAAGGCTGTATAGACATCGAAGACAGGGGCCGATGTATAGACTTGCTAAACAGTCCAGTGTATATACTTTATGCAAGGAGGCCAATGTGTAGACTTGAAAAGCTGAGGCCAGTGTACATACTTGCCACCGACCATTGTGTAGACTTGATCAGCAAAGACACAGTATAGACATCAACTTTGCACATCGTATGTATGGACTACAAGTGTGAAGACCATTGTAGAGACTTTGGTTTCGAAGAAAATGTGCAGACATCGAGTTTGAAGACCAATGTCCAGACTTCAAGTAACATTGTGGATGTACAGACTTGATGGAGCGAAGCGATGTGTAGACTTGAAGCTCCTGATGGATGTATAGACTTCAAATATCACGACGCTGAGGAAGATAGACAATGTACAGACTTGCTGTCAGACCAATGTACAGACTTTGAGGTTCAAGGCCAACGGCTGTACAGACTTAGAATATTAAGACTGATGTCCAGACTTCATGCGTTGACGCTGTACACACTTAGCGAGTTGACGCTGTACACACATCCAATGAAGTGCGTTGACGTTATAACATGATGCGTTGACGCTGTACACCCTTAACCAATTCAATTGAGATGCAGTGTGTGGACTTCATCTTGAGCGAAAGGTAAGTGATGAATGTGTAGACTCAATCGATATGAGAGTTTCCAGTGTATAGACTCATGATAGTAAGAAATGCAGACAGCAGTGTATTAAATGCAAAGAACACATAGTCAATCTGATAGAGCAATTTCATCAAATCAAAAATAGTTGCCAATCAATCAAAATAATGGTGTTGCCAATGAAATAAAGCAAGTGTCAACATCATCAACATAGAGGGGTCACAACACGCCTTGATCTCCGTTAATCTCTGTTCATTCTGTATTCGGTTCCTTGTTATCAGTGCCTCTGTGCCTTAATGAGGGAGTTCTAGCCCTCGTCTCTCTTCCTTTTATCCTTCTTCGTCCAGTTTGATGTCTGTCGCTCCTCCATGTCAAGGAATCGCTACACTTTGCTATCCCCTTTCCATCCTTTGTCCTGACAAGCAGGGAATATAAAACTCGTGCTAATCAAAGCGCGATGATCAATGTCACTAGTCGATGCTACTTCCACGCCATGAATTTGCAAAGGTATCTTTATTTTGTGCAAGAAACGTGCTTTCATTCCCATTGTTTCTATTGTTTCAGCACATGATTATAAGGATGATTCCTCAAAACATGATTGAGTGGCTTTACAATCTTTTGTTTAAATTTGATTTTAACTTTGTGTCAAATAAAATAAGTTAGCTTCCCCGATAACCATGGGTATGCACAAAGGCCTTTTCTCTTCTCTACTCAGCCAAGTGCAGGGGCAAGAGATCGATGGATGAAATGACCAGCCTAGGCATTCCCCGATACGAGAGAGGTTTCAAATAGGGGCAGTCTTGAAAGAAAGGAAAAGGAAAAAGAAATGAGTGCAAAACACCATGAAAAATGCCCCTGATCCTAGTAACCGGGCCTGCTTCTCCTAACAAGTGTTGAGGTTCACGTAAAACGGTGAAGGGTAGTGCAGCATCATGCGTATATCAAAATCAAAAGTGAGCGTTATTTTAATATCTGGCCGATAAGGGCTATGCAAAATTATGGTTGAAGACTAAAGGCCCCGGCGCAATAGGCTATCTCTTTGAGGGGTAGTGCCCTAGAAGGAAGTCAAGTCTAGATATCTCCCATCCTGCACGAAGCTTGTCTCTAATTTTTCTTCTGCTTCTCCCTCTTAGACTGGGTTGTATCCCGGGTATGACCTTAGTAGGGGCACCGTTCTCTAGAAGCGGTTGGTTGTGGTAAGCCACCCTCACATGCACGCCCTGCTCAAGGGAAGTCTTTAATGAGAGGGGAGGGACGGCGATCCCTGGCCAGTAGTTTGAGCCCGTCTTTAGGTGCTGCGGATTCCTATTGTCGAAAATCTAAAAAAAATGAGATTGTTTCAAAAATCTAAAAAAATCAAATATTGTCAAATTTTCAAAAAGTGCAAATACTTCAAAGTCACAAAAAGAAAAAAATCAAATATTTTAAAAAAAATCCAAAAAAATCAATAAAATTAGAAAATCAACAAAAAAACAAAAAACATATATTTGTCTTTTGTTTCTTTCTATCTATTTTTTTTAGAACAGATATGTAATCTGTTTGCTAAGTGTGTAGGTTACAGGTACTCAAGCATTCCTTACTCCGTATTGTGTTCTATTTGCCTCATGTTCACATCTTCTGATCTGTTCTTTTCTTCAAACTTATCTCTCGACCTGTTCTGAAGCTCATATCCTTCTCAACTTTTGTTTGCATGATCATATCTTTATGAGAGGGCTTTACCTCACGATTATGAACCTGGCCGTTCTGCTTCATTCTGATCTTGGGTTTTGATTAAAGTACGTATTTTGTTCATGTCTTTTGTCCCGCCGTGTCCTTGTCTCCTGTCTATGTCCCACCGTGTTGTCACACTTGTTGTTTTGTTCCTCACCACATGTTGTTAGTTGTCTTGCATATGTTGATAGTTTTCCCTCTATGTTCCATTTGTTGTCCCAACCACGTGATCATCCGTCATATTCTTGTCCCAACCATGGGATCATCCGTTATGTTCTTGTCCCAACCACGTGATCATCCGTCATATTCTTGTCCCAACCACGTGATCATCCGTCTTGTTCTTGTTCCAACCATGTGATCATCCATCATATTCTTGTCCCAACCATGTGATCATCCGTCATATTCTTATCCCAACCATGGGATCATCCGTCATGTTCTTGTCCCAACCATGTGATCATCCGTCATATTCTTGTCCCAACCACGTGATCATCCGTCATGTTCTTCTCCCAACCACGTGATCATCCGTCATATTCTTGTCCCAACGATGTGATCATCCGTCATATTCTTGTCCCAACCATGGGATCATCTGTCATGTTCTTGTCCCAACCATGTGATCATCCGTCATGTTCTTGTCCCAACCATGTGATCATCCATCAAATTCTTGTCCCAACCATGTGATCAGCAGTCATGTTCTTACCCCAACCATGTGATCATCTGTCATATTCTTGTCCCAACCATGTGATCATCCGTCATATTCTTGTCCCAACCATGGGATCATCCGTCATGTTCTTGTCCCAACCGTGTGTTGTCCCGCCACATTGTTATCTTGTCACATCGTGTTCATACATGATATTGTATGTTTATGCCATTGCATATATGCTTGTTTGTGTTGCATTGTATCCCGTTTCATTGTTCAGCATGTTATGTCATGTTGTTTGTCGTTCAGTTAAGCATTGTGTTATCTTTGCTCTATTTTTACTTGTTTGTCCTATTCATGAAAATCCATAAAAATCTGAAAATGAAAATCCAAAAAGTGTGTCATTTCACCTGCGCAGGTAAGTCAGGTATGGATTTCTATCCTTACATTCCTTATTGCATTACTATATGGTACTATGCTATATTATCTCAAGAACCAGTTGGTTATCTACGTGTTCCAGGATCTGATGTTCCCCTTTAACAAAAATGATGATGATCCAGGTTCACGTGTTTAATCATCAGATAGGCCGTTAGGTTTGGAAAGCCTGGGGAGGATGGTTCTATCCTACACGCTGTGGTTGCGGATGATATCTTGAATCTGATTCTCCCAGCTTAGCAATATTATTCTCGAGTATTTTATATTTTAATCTTTCTTCGCATTTGTTTTAACGATTTCTTTTATTTTAGCCCAGCATGCATCATACGCATCCTTTGAGCTTTCATTCCCCATTGTATGCCTGCAAAATATCCCACCAGTGATGGTTGGCTGTGCGTTCAGTGTTTGGGTAAGAAGAACTAATTCCACTCTGAGTTGGAAGGTTCTCTTTGGTCAATTCACTTGGTTTGGTTGATTAAGAGGTCCCCGTCTGGAGCTTTAGCCTGTTTCCTTTACTTTTACTGCCTGCTTTTGGCCTCCTCATTGGACCGCGGGATTGTGTCCCCCATGACGTTGGTTTTATCGATTTGTTTCATTTTGTTTAGTTTAGTTCTTCCAGACTGGTGTCACTTTTGGTTTAATCATTCCTTGCGTTTGGTTCAGAGTTTTCTGGAAAATTCCTGTCGCTTGTTGGTAAAAATGGGTGTCGTTTTACCTTAACGCCCGCTTTTCGGTCGACTCTGCTTCATTTTCGCTTCATCTCCATATTCCATGTCACTTTCGCTTCACCTCCGCTCGCTCCCCTGTAAAGAGTACGTTAAGGAGGGACATCTGTTGACACCCGTTTTTTACCGATAAGTTGAGTCGTTCCTCTTACTCCCATTTATTGATGCCTCGAGTTGTCCATCACTCGCTGGGTTGTTTTCTGGCACGTTTTGTGCTTATTTTATGTGTGACCTCCCTCCCTGGCTAGGTCCGAGTTGATTCAGGGCTTAATGGGCCTTGGCTTTGATTAATCGAGTTTTTCTATGAATTTCAAGCGCCCATGTACATGTGCGGTCAACCTCAAGCCGTTCAACCATATGTGCGGTTGATACATGGCCGTTCATATATTTATGGGATATTTAGTTGATTTTATGAATTATTACCGACAAACATATATACGGCCTAGCAGTAGCCGCATAAGACCATTGTGCGGTACATACGAAGCCGTCTATCTCTTAAGAGTCCTAATGTCGCTGGTTTTCAGATAATTATCTAATTATCTCATCTATCTTTGATTTATCACCGACATGCATGAGCTGTTGACTCTTGGCCGCTCTTGTAGATAAAAGGTCTACGATTAGCCATTCATCTATGAGAGTCCAACGGCGAATATTTCGGCCAGTTCGATAGATAGTTGGATAATATTTATGATTTATTGAATTTTCACCGACAGGGTTGGACGGCCTATGGTATGGCCGCACATCTCGTTGGGTGGTCTATCGTGAGACCGTTCATCTGCTCGATTCCTGAAAGATTAACATATTTTCTCTCTCTATCCGTGGTTTTATCCCTAACTTCTCCCGTCATTTTCTCCGCGGATATTGAGTCATTTCGAGTGCCATTTCTTCTGGGTGAGAGATAATTCGATTATCTACGACTTTCCTTTGATTATCTCGACCTGAAAATACCTAAAAACCCTAATTTTGGGGTTGGCTTCCTAGGCTCTATAAATAGACCCTAAAGGCTATCTTCGAAAGGGGGGGAAGATTTCAGATCATGGCGAAGCCCTGTCGAATCCTACAGTGACCTACGACCAGGGAGGGAGGCCTTCTACGTCCATACAGGCCTCCGATCCAGGGAGTAACTTTCATTTTGAGTCTTTTTTATCTTTGATAGTCTGTCATTCCCTTTTGGTTGCATGCATCATTCTCCACGTTTTTCTTCACTTGCACTATCATTCACACACCCTCCCACGTTTTTGACGCCCCAAGGAGTTTAAAACTCCCCAGGTATCCCCCACTTCATTTAGTTACGTTTATTTCCTTTCATGTTAGCATTTGCTACACTCTATAGTTCTGACATTGGGTTTTTCTTTGTGTTTTATACTCTGTTTCGCAGGTCAGTAACTCACAAACGCGAGGTCCATCCTTTCTGGCCGGCCGGAAAGGGTGGAGGTTGGACTCTTGCGACTTCTGGCGTGGTGGTCTTGTGCGGCTTCTTCCGGACTGTTCAAGAGGAGGTGCGGTGGATCTTGGACCGTTCATCCGTCAGGAGTGCTTCATCCCGCATCCTCTGCAGCACTCTTAGACGGTCCGTCGTGAGACCGTTCTTCACTATAGGCGGCTCCTACTGAGCCGTACATCGTTGCAGTGCTGCAAACAAAAGGCGAGTACCCCCCTTTCCAAGGTACGATGTGTCAATCACATTAGGCACCTTGGTGGCGATCACACTTGTTTATCTGCTTCTATCTTCTTCTACCATCCATCTATTTATATTTTTCATATCGATTTAGTAGAAGGGATAGAAGAGATCTTTTAAGCTGGTATTGAAGAGAAAGTAAAAATATATCAACAGTATGCTGTCTATGGATGAGAAGCTGCCTAAAAATTTTTATGGTGCAAAGAAGATGGTCAATGATTTAGGGGTTGGATACCAAAAAATAGATGCATGCCCTAATCATTGTATGCTATATTATGCAGATAATGTAGATAAAATATCATGTGATATTTGTCATCATGATAGATTTAAACCTAAGAGAGGGGACAAGTCAAAGCAGAAGGATGTGCCTTACAAGTCACTACGATACTTCTCTCTCTCGCCCAGATTGCAGTGGATCTATATGTCGTCAAATACAGCTCGGTATATGATATGGAACGCGAAAAGAGTACGTCGTGTAGATGATATAATCAGTCATCCCGCCGACGGTGAAGCTTGCGCTCATTTCAGTCGTAACTATACTGCTTTTGGTCACGAGCCACGCAATGTTAGGTTAGGTTTATGCACAGACGGCTTCAACCCATTTGGAGGTTCAGTGGCGTATTACTCATGTTGGCCAGTCTTCATGACGCCGTACAACCTTCCGTCGGGCATGTGCATGAAGCGTGAGAACCTTTTCTTAACTTTGGTGATTCCAGGTCCAAAAAATTCAGGAAAAAATTGGACATATATCTCAGGCCACTGATTGATGAGTTGAAAAGATTATGGAATGATGGAGTTGTTACTTATGATGCGTACCGAAAACAAAATTTCACAATGAAGGCTGCATTGATGTGGACAATAGGTGACTTCCCTGCATATGGAATCCAATCTGGCTGGAGCACACATGGGAGGTTGCCATGTCCTTACTGTATGGCTGATACCAAATCCTTTGTCCTTAAATATGGTAAGAAATCATGTTGGTTCAATTGTCATTGACGGTTTCTACCAAATGACCATCCTTTCCGAAGGTAAAAGGACTTATTCATTAAGAACATAGTTGAAATAGATGAAGTAGACTTGGAACGGATGTATGGTTGACAAATGGCATTAGAGGTGCAAAACTTACCAGATATAGTGTAATTGTCGGGTAGTACACGACATCTTCATGGATTTGGAGAAGAACACAATTGGGTGAAGAAAAGTATCTTCTGGGAATTGCCTTACTGGTCAGCCCTTTTGATACGGCACAATCTGGACGTCATGCATGTTGGGAAGAATGTCTTTGATAATGTGTTCAACACCATCATGAATGTGAAAGCCAAAACAAAGGACAATGCCAAGGCGCGAGCGGACTTGAAGATACTTTGCAAATGACCAGAGTTGGAATTGCGGCCGGTACGGGGCAAAGTTGTGCAACCTAAAGCAGCTTACGTGTTGGAAGACACATAGATCAATGAACTGTGCCAGTGGCTGAAGCAATTAAGATTCTCTGATGGATATGTGTCTAACATAGCCCGTTGTGTGAATGTCAATGAGGGAAAAATATATGGATTGAAAAGTCATGACTGCCATGTGTTCATGGAGAGACTTCTGCCCATTACATTCCGTGACATATTTTCAAAGCCTATATGAGGAGCATTGACTAAGTTAAGTCAACTTTTCAGGATTCTATGTGCATCAGAACTCAAACTTGGGGATGTGCAAACTATGGAATATAATGTGGTCACGATGGTATGCAAGTTGGAGAAGATATTTCCCCCTGCGTTCTTCGATTCCATGGTCCACCTGATTATCCATTTGCCATACAAGGCCAAAGTTGGAGGACCGGTACAATTTCGATGGATGTATCCATTTGAGAGGTAATCAGTATGTATTTACTGATAAATTGACAGTAGTTACATGTGTCTATCATTGTCACTGTATGTCATTGTCATATGAATTGTTGTAATAGGTGTATGTATGACCTGAAAATGAAGGTTCACAACAAGGCTAAAGTAGAGGGTTCGATTATCGAGGCATATATTATTGAAGAAATTTTAAACTTCTGTTCGATATACTTCGAACCCGAAATTCAAACTCACCGCAATCGACCTCCACGTAATGATGATGGAGGAGAGGTGGGTCCGTCCGATCGGTTGTCCATATTTAAGTATCCAGGTCGTGAATTCGGACGTTGTTCGAATCGCATATTAGAGGACAGAGAGTTGTTGTCCCCAGAGATCTATGTTCTCTTGAACTGTGCTGAGATTGAACCTTATGTTGAGTGAGTCCTCAACTCCACAAGTGCTGAAATTTATAAGTATCTTGACATTCTTCCTCCCATTTATGCTGATGATGCATTCATCATTGCAGGCAATTTGATTTAGAATTAATTACTCGATGTCCACACCTCAATGAGTTGGAGGTTCATAATGAACGAGGGAGATCTTTTGCCAGATGGCTTAAAGGTCAAGTAAGTGCCAATCTACTAATTCTTAGAAGCTTGAGGTGTATGCAAGTTCAATTTAAAGTAACGTGGTTTATATTCATAGGTTGAAGAAGGTTATGTTAGTGATGAAAGAGTCCGGGTGATAAGTTATGGACCTTCGAAGGTCGCGCATGCCTATCCAATATTTTTTGTGAATGGTTATAGATTTCACACCAGAGATTATAGATGAAATAAGTCTACGATGAATAGCGGCATATGCGTGAAAGGTAGTACATACAATGAAAATGATCTCGATTACTTTGGTATTCTTGAGGAGGTCATAGAATTATAGTAATTCGGACAACACAACCATATATTCCCTTTTAAGTGTCATTCGTTTGATCATAATTCAGTTCGAAACGACGCAATATATGGGATTGTTGATGTCAAACATAGATCCAAATTGAATACCTATGAGCCGTTTATTTTGGCCGCACAAGCCCAACAAGTGTATTATTCAAGTTATTCATTGTCCAAGAATAAAGATTGGTGGGAAGTCTGTAGGGTAAAACCAAGGCTTGCGCCTAATGATGAGTTAGATCTTATTGAAGTTGCCTCAGAGGATTCTAGTGCCGAATATTTTCAATCAGACCAGGGTGACACTGCAGAGTTGGTTGCTTCTAATCTTCATCTAATCGAATCTGGCGATCCACTTCAGTTGTGTATAGAGGATGAAGTGGAAGAAGTCGATTCAACTGAGCTAAATGAAGCAATTGTTGGGCAGGAAGAGTCCTCTGAGGAGGAAGTGTATGAATCTAGTGAGAATGAGGAAGATGACGAAGATGACAATGAGATTGATATATCTTCAGCATTTGAAGATGAAATATATACTGATTGAATATTTTGTAAGAAATTTAACACATATACACTTATCATTATTACTTACCACCTCTCCTCGTAATTAGTTGTCGACTAACGTGCACTACTTTAAATGTTGTCAATAATTAGATGGTTCGAGGCCGTAGCGGATCTTCGATGAGAGGTGGTTCCGGGAGGGGTTCTACTGGTATGTTTATTTAAATTCTTAGATCATAGAGTATTGAATATGCACTTTATTTGGGTAATGATATTTTATGTCTCTGCACCAGATACACAGTCTACACCGCCCCCACCACCTGTTGCGGGTATGTTTATTTCAATTCTTAGATGAATGAGTAGTGATTATGCACTTTGTTTGGGAAATAAGGATATTTTATGTCTCTGCACCAGGTACACAGTCTACACCGCCCCCACCACCTGCTGCGGTTATGTTTATTTCAATTCTTAGATGAATGAGTAGTGATTATGCAGTTTGTTTGGGTAATGATATTTTATGTCTCTGCACCAAGTACACATATTACACCGCCCCCACCACTTGCCGCGGGTATGTTTATTTCAATTCTTAGATCACAGAGTAGTGATTATGCACTTTGTTTGGGTAATGATATTTTATGTCTCTGCACCAGGTACACAGTCTACACCGTCCCCACCACCTGCTGCGGCTATGTTTATTTCAATTTATAGATGAATGAGTAGTGATTATGCACTTTGTTTGGGAAATCAGGATATTTTATGTCTCTGCACTAGGTACATAGTCTACACCACCCCCACCACCTGTTGCGGGTATGTTTATTTCAATTCTTAGATGAATGAGTAGTGATTATGCACTTTGTTTAGGTAATGATATTTTTTATCTCTACAACAGGTACATAGTCTACACCGCCCCCACCACATGCTGCGGGTATGTTTATTTGAAGCCTTACATAAGTGAGTAGTGAATATGAACTTTATTTTGCTAACGATATTTTATGTTTACAGGTTTGAGTGCCTCTACATCAGGTCTACAGAGTACACCCCTTCCATCACATTCTATTGGTATGTTTATTTAAATTGTTAGTTAAATGATAAAAATTTTATATGTTTACTTGTTGAATAATTTTATTTTTAACAATGTGCTAAATTCTGATTAACTACTTCTATTTTACTTGTAACAGGTACGTCAGGCACACCACCTGCGATAGTTGGCTCATCCGCCCAGCCGGGCACACAACCGGCAGACGATGCTGTTAGCCATCACGAGGGCGAGCAAGTGGTGTTGCCAGACGGACGCAAGCCATGTTGGGTCTCTGGGTAAATATTTAAACTCATGAATTATGTTCGTTACCTATCCAACAATTATATAATTGTTGGTGATCATTTTAACACATGTAATTGCAGGGAAAAAGTAGAGCCCAGTGAGGCTTCTTGTTTTATTAACAACATTATTGAGCGACATGTGACTGGCCCATATAAGTCATTTCGAAAGTTTCCTCAGGATATCCGCGATCGATTCTATGACGAGTTCCTGGTATACAATTTAATCTTTTAAATTACATATTTCCCAACTCCACAATTTCAATCCACTAACATATAAATTTTGAATTCTTGACAGCAAGGATATCAGTTTCTGAGGCGAGCTGATGCCGGACGAGCTCGAGGTGTATGGGAGTTCATAGCAACTGTAAATTATAAGCATCATTTACATGGCTATCGGGAACGTGCCAAGGCTCTAGTCGGGGGGAGCAAGAACCGTGGCCTTTGGAAGGCACACGGCTCCACATGGATGAGGAGGGAGCACTGGGAGGACCTCTGCGATAATTGGGCCGAGCCTAATTGGATCGCCAAATCCGAAAAAGCCAAAGCCGCATGTGCGTTACATCCAGACGTGCATCTTCATACTTCTGGATCTGTTTCCTTCGCCACCCAAAAGGAGAGATTGGTAAGTAATAATCTTAATTTTATTATATTTAATTTCTTATATGTCCTTATTTATTCTCTATAACATGTATAATAGGAAAAGAAGATGGGTGGTACGGTCTCGTACCGCAATTTATTTGCTACAGTTCACTAGAAGAAGGTGATCGATCAGTATGTGAGCGAGAGAGCTTGCTTGTTAGTGATAAGATTATACATACAGATTTCTTTTCTATTTCAATTTTTAAATATGATTGATTAATATGAAATTTATAATATTTTTTATTCAATTTACAGGAGTCATATGACAGGCATATGATTGAAAAGTACAGGGAAGAGGAGACGCATCGGCCGCAGCTAGATCCTGACGCATGGGCAGCAGCAGTCGGCCCACCGAAGAATGGACGAGTATACGGTTTTGGGCAGAGCTTGGACCCCAGCCCGATTCTAGCATCTTGTCCGGGCTCAGCTTCGTCCTATCCCGGTAGCAGTTCCTTCTCTACTCCCTACATCGGCACTTCTACGAGGCAGATTACATCCATCGTCGAACATGCGGTAGAACTAGTCGAGGAACGCATGGAGGCAAACTTTGCTCGTGTGGTTGCTACCCTCCTGGCCCAGGCGGGGATTTTGCCTCAGGGAGCACCCGCGAGTACAACACAGTCCTCTCATGTGAGTATTTAATTTAATTTTTAATGATTTGGCCTTTAGAGTTATAACATAGGAGAATCTGTGATACCAATGTTGTGTGCCCTATAGGCAAAGCCAGAAGCAAGTATATGATAATGTGTGCGCAGTAGTATAGATCCTATATATAATCTAAGCTTAATTTTTAAGCCTAAGATAATTTAACACTCAGCTATCAAACCACGAGCTCAGATGATATATGTGAGAACAATATAAATGAAAGTGACAAGAATGTACCAACAAAGAGAATGCTACTTCACAGAATCCACTCAGATCAGACAGATCTAACAGAATGCAATATAACCACTTAGCGTATAGGGAAGATCAGTTCATATGCAAACCTGTGAATGGACACCTTAGATGATAAGGGCCAATCACACCAATGATAATGACGACACACAGAATTTTTAGGTGATTCGGTCTGCCATGCAGATCTATGTCCACCCCACACTCAAACCTGAGTATGACTTTCCCTTGCAATGGCAATAACCGTAGACTCAGTCTGCAAACAAACACTGACTTACAGTTTGACCTAGAAGAACACTCTCCTCTCTTCTTCTGATCAAATTAGAAGGAACCGTGAGTAACACCCAGTTACCCACAACCAGAGGACCAGTCCTCTCTTCCTCTAAAGCACATAGGGAATCACGCTCTTCAAGCAGTTTCATCATTCTTCAAATGTCAGCGATATGAGCCACTTTACACAACTGAATAGCCATTTCAAACTACTATACAGCCATTTTTCTGCTTTGTCCACCCATTTTCACCCTTAATCTACAGTTAAAAAGTCTTCTTTCATTCTGTGAATTCTTATGTCAGAAGTCGACTTGTAAGCCCTCCCGAGTCGACTTGAGGTTCTTGGATTTCAATAGTTCCACACCTGCTGCCTATTATTCACCTTTGCACTGCTATTTGTCACCATTGTTGCCTATTATTCACCTAGTCCATCTATTTGTCACCCTTAAGGTAGCATCTGTCACCCGTAATGCCCATTTGTCAGCCTTAAGGGATATTTTTCACCCTTGGATAGGGGAAATCTCATCGCCCGTATGGAGAGGCCAAAAGAGGTCCAACCCGACCGAACGAGGCCCAACACCTCGATGTGGCAGCCCCTGGGCCCACTTAATATAAAGCCCAAAAACTCACTCAGTACAAGCGCTTCCTAGGTGGCCTTCGGGTTGTGAAGTCCGAGCATCAGTTCGATCGGGAAAGCTCCTTCGGAGCCTCTTATTCCCTGTCCCGACCAAGCACCCATCGCTCGGGAGACCTCTCCTAAGCCAGTGCCTATCGCTCGGGCTCACTGATAGAAGTTTATTGATCACGGCCGTTGCGGGTCCCTTAATGATAGGAAGCTCAAGAGGACAGGGGAAACCAAGAGTCCGCGTGCTATAAGGAGCCCACATGAAGGACGTAACCCCCCCTGAGACTCCTCCGCTTACAGGGATCAGTCGCACAAACAAGCCACTATTTAAACTGGAACCGACCTACTACAGGAGGTAAGCAAGGCAAGAGCCAAAAACCCTGAGCAGGAACCACTTCACCTTTTGGTGGAGAAGGATCTCGCGCTCCCATCTTCCTCCTAGCTCTTCCCATTGCATCCGAGCTCTACTATTTTGCTGACTTAGGCATCGGAGGGTCTTCCCCGGGGTTCAATCCCTTGGCACCTCTGACTCGTTTCCTTCTTGCAGTTCACATTTCATGGGTACGTGGACGTCATCTTCCCCGCACAGGAGCAGCGCGAGATAACCCCTCGATCGGAAGGTCGAGCGTCGGACCCTTGATCTTGGTGACCTCCGTCGGGAGGTGTCCCCGCTTCGGGCTCAGGTGTAGTCGAGCCAAGTGGAGGCTCAGTTGTTTGCGGAGCAGCTGTCCCAGGCTCGTCATATGGTCGACCGGAAGAATGAGCTCCTGGAGGTGGAGCGTATGATTCTGGTCGAGCGCGGCGAGCAGTGGAAGGCCGAGCGGGAGACGCTCGAGGGGCGAGTCCGGGGAGCCGAGGATGCGCTGACCGAGGTTGAGAGAAGGATGTCCGAGTCGGAGCGGAGGATAGCCGAGCTCGAGGGGTAGGCGGAGTCGGCCTGGGTGGAGGCACTCCAGTGACATAAGTGCTCGGAGGCCTACCACGCGGCTCTTCTCTAGGCTGCCTTCCCTTATTATGAGTCGGGCTATCACCGGGGCCTTCGGAAGCGCTTCTCCCAAGGCTACTATCGGGCCGTCATAGAGGCAGAGGCCTAGGCATCTAAGCTCATTTTTCCTTTCGGGCAACGCTATGACTCGGACTGGGGTTCGACCGACTCTTCCCATTATACTTCGAGCGAAGAAGTCCTCCACGCCTGCCTAGACACGACAACCTCGGGTCGGGAGGGGGACAAGAAGTGACCGTCCGACCAAGCGACGGGCCAAGAAAAAAGGCGAAACCAGGATGTAGACCGAAAAGAGCTGTCCCGGAAGTACGAGCGGTATACCCCCATTACCGCCCCCGTCTATGAAATCTATGAAGACAACAAAGGCTCGGGCCTCCTCAACCAACCCGAGCCTATGAAGACCAAGTAGCACAATCGCCGCAAGCATTGCCTGTTCCACAGCGACCACGGTCATCACACCAGCGATTACCATCAACTTCAAGATGAGATCGAGCGCCTCGTCCACCAGGGACACCTATCCTGATATGGGTCCAGGCAGAAGGAAGACCGAGGTGCCCCTGAAGAGATCGACAATGCCCCTCGCGGAGTCCACATCAACGTCATCGTGGGCGGCGCGACATCAGGCGAAGATAGCAGTCGAGGAAGAAAGCGTCACGTCGAGCGGGTGAGCCGAGCCTGCATTGAGCACTCTACGGCCCCGCAGGTGAGCGGATCGCAGATTCTCCTACCAGGACCTGGAAGGGTTAACCACCCCACACGACGACGCTCTCGTTGTATCGGCTACAATAAACCATTGTAACGTAGACAGGATCTTAGTTGACAATGGTAGTGCCCCTGATGTATTATCCTATTAATGTTTCCTCAAGATGGGAGAAAATCCATCTAAACTCCGCCCGATCCGAACCCCCCTCTATGGGTTCAACGGCCAGGCAACTTATCTCGAGGGAGCCCTTAGCCTGCCAGTTACTATCGACACCCTGCCCACAACCATTACGGTTATGGTAGACTTCATCGTGATTAAGGGGATGACGACATATAACGCCATCTTCGACCGAGGCATTCTCAGCCGAATGAAAGCGGTGCCCTCTACCTTTCACAAAAAAATGAAGTTCCCAACCAAACATGGCATGGTGGAAGTCCGAGGTAACTAGGCATTGGATAGACAGTGCTATATAATCTCGGTCGCAGCCACTAGGCTGGAAGGGAAAAAAGGAGTTAAGGGAGCCGAAGAGGGACCCGCAACATCTTAGCCCGGTGGCGAGTTGCTAACGGTCTTCCTCAACGGTGACCCAACTCTCGAAGTAAAGATCGGAGCCGATCTACCACTTGAGGAACAGGAAAAATATAAGGATTTCCTTACCCGGTATATCCGAGTGGTCTGATGAGCACCTTCCCGGGATCCCGGGAGATGTGGTGATGAACAAGCTCAACCTCGACCCAACGGTGAAGCCGGTCCAGCAACGCAGAAGAAAGCATGCCCCAGAGAAGTAAGCGGTCATCAAAGAGCATATCATCAAGGGGCAGAAGACTGGCCTTTTTCATCTGGTCATGTACCCTACGTGGCTCGCCAACGTTGTCCTTGTACCAAAGGCTTCTGGGAAATGGCGAATGTGCGTGGACTTCATTGACCTCAACTAAGCTACCCTGAAGGACTGCTACCCGTTGTCAAGCATCGATTAACTGGTCGACTCAACCTCTGGCAATGAGCTACTCAATTTCTTGGATGCCTACACCGGCTACCATCAGATCAGGATGGACCCGGAGGACATCGAGAAGACCACCTTCATCACTGACTTTGGCGTACACTGCTACACCCGGATGTCGTTCAGGTTAAAGAACACCAGAGCAACATATCAAAGACTGATCAACCACGTCTTCGAAGGACAGCTCGGTCGGAATGTGGAGGCCTATATTGATGACATGGTCATCAAAATGTCGAAGGCCGAAGACCACCTCGCCGACCTAGCCGAGACCTTCGACACCCTACTGAAGTGTAGCATGAAGCTCAACCCTGCCAAATGTGCCTTCGGAGTTAGATCTGGGAAGTTCCTAGGCTTCCTGGTAACTCAGCGTGGAATTTAGGCCAACCCCGACAAGGTCCAGGCCATCCTGGACATGCGGCCGCCCACTTGCATCAAGGAAGTTCAACGCCTTACGGGGCGCATCACTACGCTCGACCGTTTCCTATCCCGGGCGGCCGAACGGTGCCTACCCTTCTTCAAATTGTTGAGGGGACCCAAAATGGCATCTGCTATGTTCGCCTGGGATGAGGAATGCCAAAAGGCGTTCACTGAACTCAAGGAATTCTTGGCCTCGCCCCCGGTACTGTCCAAACCGGTCAAAGGCAAAGCTCTATACCTCTATCTCTCGGCGACCCCTTCTACAGTGAGCTCGGTCCTGGTCAGGAATGAGGCAAGGATCGAGAGACCAGTTTACTATACCAGTAAGGTGCTTAATGAGGCCGAGAAAAGGTACCCCGCAACCAAGAAACTCATGCTAGCGTTGGTTACCTCGGCCCAGTGCCTCCGACCCTACTTTCAAGGCCACTCCACCGTCGTATTGACCGGCGAACCTCTGAAGAAGATTCTCTTTCACCCTGAAGCCTCAAGATGCCTCGTCAAATGGGCCATCATGCTCAGGGCGTACGATATCTCGTATCGCCACCGATCGGCCATCAAAGGACAAGCTCTCGCAGACTTCATCGCCGAAAGCACAGTCCTGATTGAAGCAGTACCTCCACCAGCGTCCGGGCCCACTTGGGATCTGTTCGTCGATGGGTCCTCCAACTCGGCCGGATGCGGCGCTGGTGTCCTCCTCAAGTCCCCCGAAGGAGCGGAGCTATGGTACGCCCTGAAGTTCAACTTCCAGGCGTCCAACAACGCCTCCGAGTACGAAGTCCTTATCCCAGGGGCCAGGATGGCTCGACGACTGGGAGTCGAGTTGGTCAGAATCCACACTGACTCCCAATTGGTCGCTAGCCAGGTGAACGGTGAGTACGAAGCTTGGGACGGACAAATGGTCAAATACCTCCAGGCCGTCAAGAGGATGGCCCAACTCTTCGAGAGCTTTGAGGTAGTCTGGATAGCTCGGGAGGAAAACTCCCGAGTGGACGCCCTCTCTCGACTGGCCTCCTCGCTCGACCCCGTAGGTACACGATCGGTCTTCCTCGAAGAGCTCGGGCGACCGAGCATTAAATCTGAGCTTATGACCGTTGACCCGGCACCCCCGAGCGACTGGCGGACCCCCTACATATCCTATCTCCATGATTCTCAAGAGCCCATAGACCCTCGGGAAGCTCGAAAGCTGAAGTACTATGATGGGGACATCGGAGGAAGACTATTAACTTTTTATTTTGCATTTGAGTCATTTTAGTTTGCATTTATATCCTTAGTAAAGTATGTTTGTAATTGTAAGGCTTTATAAGCCAATTTGTCATTCCTTAGGATTCTTTGGGTTTTTTTGTAAAAGACCATGTAGGCCAAGCAGGACTCTCCACTCATTCCTCATTGGTCCAAGTGGCATCTTCGGGTCCATGTGGGGCTGGTCAAAGGTCCTAGGTGACTTCTAGATGGTTTGACATTCAAAGGGGGACAATGGGTAGAAAATGTCAAGGGGGCGCCCCCCCATATAAGGTATTTTATTATGTTCCAAATCACATGGGGAATTAAATATTCTCTATCCCTAGTATGCCCCTCCCTAACCCTAGATCCGAGGTTAGTTTAGGTCATTTAAATTTTCATATAAATACCATGTATTTCACAATTTATGAGAATTAATGAGAAGAAATATTGAATTTGCCAAAGAGAGCATGGTGCGCCCCTCTCTCCTCTCCCCCTTGCAGTACTGATTGCTACCTATTCTAGGGTGTGAAGCCCTCATCTTGGTGTGACTCCAAGATCTCCAACCTCTGCTGGATGCGACTTCCGGTCGCCGCCTTCCGTTCGTGCCGCCAACGCGCCGCCACCGCCATAGCCGGAGTTCTGTCCGAATCAGGATAGAACCTCAATCCCGTAATTTTATCCTTTTCTCTTGTTTTCTGATCGAGCCCAAACTTTGAGGGCTTGTTCTTCATGTCATGCCTAGTCTCCAGTTTAAAGTTTGTGCCATTTGACTTTCATTTGGTATTTTTCCCATATTTTTGTTCTTCCCCTCAGTAATCTGCTAGTTTGCATATCTGCGGGATAGTGTTCCATTTTCGTATTTTTTCCACCCCCTTATCAATTTTCAAAAAATCCATAAAACTTCTCAGGTCTTCCTAACATCCACCCTTCCCACCAGTAATTTTCGCAGCACTCATAAAATTCCCCTACCCAACGGTAAAAAATCATCTTCAAGAAAATCCCTTTCTGTCCCGATAGTCTGTAACCAGATCCACAGGAAAATCCGTAGTTTACATAGATTCTCATTTCTAATCCTTTCTCTGGATCTATGGGAAAAAATATATATTGTAGATCTGTGAGTCCCCTTTCCAACGACACCAACCAGGTCTCGATCCGCCTCCGTGTCTGAGAGTAATAATTCCTGCCGCCCAGGTGCGCAATTCTGTTCTCTATGCAGGCCAGAAAGAGCAGTCCGTGGATAATTTGTGCAAAAATACCAAAAGTCAACTTCTGGAACCGCCACTTCAGGAAGTCGTTCAGGGACGTCCTGCCATCATCCCAGACAAGCGCCGCCTTCAAAAGATCTCAGGAAGATGACGTTCCTTTGGAGGCCACAGCTTACTGTCCAGCGAGTCAGAACCGAGTCAGCACAGCACCGAGTCGGCGCAGTACCGAGTCGGACCAGCAGGCCAAGTTCACCCCGAGAGCCCTTCCGGCTTGCTGCCCGTCAACCCAGGGTCGATCCTCCCGGGCCCACTTGTACCCCTTTACCTCCCTATATGGAGTGGGTAACATAATTCACTGCTGTAATTAAATTTTTACCATTGTACTGGGAGTTACCCTACTTGGCCGGGGTCGTCTTCCCCACACCCTGCGCGTGGAGGTATCGTGTTCACTCCTTACTCGACATTTTGCTCTATTTCGTATATATGTCTTTATGCCGCTGCTAGACAGCATGTGATTAGATTATTAGCTCGTTATCATTTTGTTATCACCGCTGTGAGAGTGAGTGAGTGAACCCGTCCCGTGACTCGATCCGAGCACAAAAGAGCTGACTACCCGACTCACATCCGATTTCTCAACCGCGTACAGTCCCATGCATCCCTCGCTAGGGACACCTGCGAGCTAGAGTCCCAGGTCGAGTGTCCGTCCCGCATCAATTTGGTATCAGAGGGCTGGTTGAGTCTAGGGTAGTCTTTGTGTCTAAGTCCACAACAACAACAAAAAGAGTCCTTTAAGTCTAGTCATTGTCTAAGTCGATCTAAGGGTGCATTTGCATACCATTGTTTGGTATATAAAAAGCTGTCGCTCGACCGTTAGGTTACGCCTATCGGAGAGGTGATTCACTCGCGTGAGAGGATCTTCGGATCCCCGGACTCCACCAGGTACCGAATCTTCGTTGTGTCTAGGGTCATAGTCGAGTCGGCATTTCAACTTGCATTACTATTTAAGGTCATGTCTAGTCAGTTTGTCTTATCTCCTTGTGTCGGCATGTCCACCCTGTAGTTCCCTATTGCCAATGGAATCTCGGTCGCCCAGGCGATATGACCATTGGCCCACCCATGGGCTTGGCAACCATCCCCTCCACTTCCGTAGGCCCGAAGCCTCAGATTTTTATTGCTCCAAGGACCCAAGCGACTACCCCAAGTGGGAGGCCGCCATGGACACATACCTTTATTGTTATACCATGTCCGAGGCTGGGCAATTCTATTTCACCAAGGAGAGGCTTCTACACGACGCCGCCGAAAAGTGGGACCACATTGAGCGCTTGAGAGAGGTTAGCAGGCAATGGCCCATCGAGTCATGGTGGGACATGAAGAGAGAGCTTAGAAGAGTCTACCTTCCCCATCCGGTCACTTCCAACCCGTCCCACCCATTTACTTCCAACCACGTGGGTCACACCTCCAGCCGACCCTACCAACTCACTTCCAACCAAGTGGGTCATATCCGGAGGCAAGAATAGGTACCCAAGCCTAGGTCGGTTGATTACAGGCGAATCCACCACGATACCCCTACTCTAAACCACACCGTTTCCGAACTTGTGCAAATGATTTCAGATCGGGTGGATAGGAGGTGCGCTTATTTTGAGTCGTTGGTCTCCCCTTGCCCACCTCCGAGGCAGGAGGTAGCCATACTCGAGCCTAGGGAGGCCATAGCCCGTAGCCCCAACCCGGCCCCACCTACGGGGTCCCAAGCGCCTCTTCCCCTCCTAGTGGACAGCCCTTCCCCTAGTGCTCCTTTGCCACCCATTTCTGATCCTCACCCGGAGCCATTTCATTTGGAGCCACCTCAGCCCGAGCCACCCCTGTTTCTAACGGGAACCCTTTTCATCGCCGAGCCACTACTTAGCTGGCTCAAGGATGGCTTGGTCCCACCTCCCTTCCAATCCATGGACCCCACACTACCTCTAGTGCCAATGAACTCATTTCACACCACTTTCCGGTCTAGTCACCATGTAGATACATTGGATGACCTTCTCTTAAAGAATTAGACCGGCAGTTGACATTTACGCACTTATTGGCCCCAGGCTTCGACCGACCTACAGGTCAGAGCTTCACACATCCATCCTTAGGGTCTATCCCCTCTGTGTGCACCGTGGGTCATGTCACCACGGAGGTTCTTCTACTCCTCCCATTACCGGCCAAGCCCGACTTCATCTCTTTTATCCCGAGGGAGGAGCCATATCTTCTGTACACTGTCCCATCTACCACGATGGATGGAGGTGACCATCACCTTCATGAATTTCACCCATGGGACTATGTAATGGAGGAACCGAGGGGTCACACATTCTTTGACCCATTCGACCCCTTCTCTAGTGGGCCTCGTGACCCACCACTTCCTTTATACCTTGTCGGGGAAGTCCACTTTCACACCCCTTCCCCACGGGCCGATCCATATACACCCATCAAGCCCGATCATTGGCAAGGTGATTTTGGTTCTCCTAGCCCTCCCACATCCAAGTCCCATAGGAAGTCAATGCCTGACTGGGTCATACTCGGACGTCTAGGAGTTCCCCATGCCACCAACCTCCGGTTACGTAACATGCATGCATGGCACACATTCGGGTGTCCTGGTCCACCCTTGCATGTGTATGGGTCGGACTAACAATAGGTTTGTCTAGGGTCTTGTGTGTCTTTGAATACATCGAGTTGAGTCAGTCTTTTGTACGCTCGCGTTATCTGTCCCATTCGAGTGCGATACTTGTCAGACTTTGGGATCGACTCTACCTCTACATATCGGATCTAGTCACATAAGGGACCCAGTGGTGATTCCTAGTGAGTCTTCGAGTCGCCTTCCCCCCTTTGAGATTGACCCCACCCCGGTGTGTCCACCTCTAACCTCATTTCCCAGCAGCCTGAGCATATCGAATCTATACGGGATGAGCAGGTGTCGAATACTTGGAGTGGAGTGTACTTCGCGTTTCCTGGTACGATGACGGATCCACCGGCGTCACGAGCAGCTGCACCCCTTACTTGACGGGGTCGAGTTCTTCCCACCCGGGGAGAATTGATGGGGACATCAGAGCAAGACTATTAACTTTTTATTTTGCATTTGACTCATTTTAGGTTGCATTAATATCCTTAGGAAAGTATGTTTGCAATTGTAAGGCTTTATAAGCCAATTTGTCATTCCTTAGGATTCTTTGGGTTTTTGTGTAAAAGACCATGTAGGCTATGCAGGACTCTCCACTCATTCCTCATTGGTCCAAGTGGCATCTTGGGGTCCATGTGGGGCTAGTCAAAGGTCCTAGGTGGCTTCTAGATGGTCTGACATTCAAAGGGGGGACAATGGGTAGAAAATGTCAAGATTCCACCCTTCTTGGTCAAGGGGGCGCTCCCGCCATATATGGTATTTTATTATGTTCCAAATCACATGGGGAATTAAATATTCTCTATCCCTAGTATGCCCCTCCCTAACCCTAGATCTGAGGTTAGTTTAGGTCATTTACCTTTTCATATAAATACCATGTATTTCACAATTTATGAGAATTAATGAGAAGAAATATTGAATTTGCCCAAGAGAGCATGGTGCGCCCCTCTCTCCTCTCCCCCTTGCAGCAGTGATTGCTGCCCATTCTAGGGTGTGAAGCCCTCATCTTGGTGTCACTCCAAGATCTCCAACCTCTGCTAGATGCGACTTCAAGCCGCCACCTTCCGTTCGTGCCGCCAACGCGCCGCCACCGCCATCGCTGGAGTTCAATCCAAATTAGGACAGAACCTCAATCCCACTATTTTATCCTTTTCTATTGTTGTCTGATCGAGCCCAAACTTTGAGGGCTTGTTCTCCCTGTCACGCCTAGTCTCCAGTTTTAATTTTGTTCCATTTGGCTTTCGTTTGGTATTTTTCCCATATTTTTGTTCTTCCCCTCAGTAATCTGCTAGTTTGCATATCTACGGGATAGTGTTCCCTTTTCATATTTTTCCCACCCCCTTATCAATTTTCAGAAAATCCATAAAAATTCTCAGGTGTTCATAACCTCCACCCTTTCCACCATTAATTTTCACAGCACTCATAAAATTCCCCTACCCACTGGTAAAAAATCATCTTCAGGAAAATCCTTTTCTGTTCTGATAGTCTGTAACCAGATCCACTGGAAAATCCGTCATTTGCAGAGATTTTCATTTCTAATCCCTTCTCTAGATCGACGGGAAAAAAATATAAGTTGTAGATCTGTGAGTTCCGTTTCCAAGGATACCAACCACGCCTCGATCCGCCTCCGGATCTGAGAGCAATAATTCTTGCCGCCGAGGCGCCCAATTCTGTTCTCAGTGTAGGTCAGAAAGAGTAGTCCATGGATAATTCGTGCAAAAATACCAAAAGTCAACTTCTGGAACCGCCACTTCAGGAACTCGCTCAGGGACGTCCTGCAATCATCCTAGCCAAGCGGCGCCCTCAGAAGATCTCAGGAAGATGACGTTCCTTTGGAGGCCACGGCTTGCTGTCCAGCGAGTCAGAACCGAGTCGGCATAACACCGAGTCAGCACAGTACCGAGTCGGACCAGCAGGCCGAGTTAGCCCCGAGAGCCCTTCCGGCTTGTTGCCCGTCAACCCAGGGTCGGTCCTCCCAGGCCCACTTGTACCCCTTTACCTCCCTGCGTGGAGTGGGTAACATAATGCACTACTGTAATTAAATTTTTACCATTGTACCGGGAGTTACCCTACTTGGCCGGGGTCGTCTTCCCCACGCCCAGCGCGTGGAGGTATCATGTTCGCTCTTTACTCGGCATTTTGCTCTATTTCGTATATATGTATTTATGGCTCTGTTAGAGTGCATGTGATAGGATTATTAGCTCATTATCATTTTGTTATCACTGCTGCGAGAGTGAGTGAGTGAACCCTTCCCGTGACTCGATCCGAGCACGGAAGAGCCGACTACCCGACTCAGAGTCAGTTTCTCAACCGCGCACGGTCCCACGCATCCCTCGTTAGGGACACCCGCGAGCTAGAGTCCCAGGTCACGTGTCCGTCCCGCATCATACCAAGCCCGACGTTTCGTCATGCTAGATGAGGCCTTGTACCGCAGATCTTTCTCCAGTCCTCTCCTCAAGTGCATCAGCACCAACGAAGCCAGCCGAGCTATTCAAAAAGTACACAAAGGCACCTGCGGAGCGCACCAAGGAGGAAGATCGCTCACCAGGATCTTGCATTGGCAGGGTTACTGGTGGCCCACTCTCCAGCGCGACTGTACGACCTACGTACAGAAGTGCGACCGATGTCAATGCTTCGACCACCTGATCCATCAGCCCGCCGTGGAGCTCATCACCCTTGCCGAGTCATACCCTCTCGCTCGGTGGGGGATCGACATCCTGGGGCCATTCCCCACGGCCCAAGCTCAGAAGAAGTTCGTCATCGTCAACATCGACTATTTCACCAAGTCGATCGAGGATGAAGCCACCACCAGGATCACCGAGTCAGTCGTATAGAGTTTTGTTTGGAAGTCAATCATCTATCGCTATGGTGTCCCCCGAATGATCGTGGGCGATAATGGTCGGCAGTTTGATTCTCATTACTTCAAAGACAGATGTGCCGACCTAAACATTCGCAACCACTTCACTTCGGTAGCCCACCCTCAGTCTAACAGACTGGTCGAAAATGCCAATAAGACTATCTTAAAAGGCATCAAAATTAGGCTCGGCAAGGCCAAGGTTTGTTAGGGGATCTCCGGTGGGACTTCTCATGGTTAACCCTTGGGAATCTCATTGAGAGGAGGATGAAGAGAAACTTTTGGAATACCACTTTATTGACCTAAGCGCCCTTTTCCGATTTTCGCCGAGGCCAGCCCCCTCTTACTTTTACCCACATGCCCTTTCAGGTTTTCAGGTCACGGGGTACCCGATTTTACCTGCAGCGCCCCTTTGGGTTTTCGCCACAGCCGGGTTATAGCCATTTTTGCCCTCGTCCCCGTTTAGGAACAAGGCTGGCGGGGTATCTCTATTTTTAACCCCATTGCTATTTCTTTCTCTTTCTTTTGAACTCATGCAGCGGAAGGATGCTGAGAGGGTTGGCTAGAACATGAAGTATCGCGCTGAAAAAAGGGGTTTATTCGTTAGCAAGAAGATAATGCCAACGCCAAGGGTAGATTTGTGCTGATTCGGGCGTAGGGCCCGCAATGGCAATGATGTTTAAAGGTCGGCTAGGACACGGAGTCTTGCGCCGAACAAGGATTTATTCGTCAGCAAGGAGACCATGCTGACTCAAAGGATGGATTTATGCCGATTCGGGCGTAAGGCCCGTAATGGCAAAGATGTATAAAGGTTGGCTGGGACACGAAGTCTTGCGCCAGAAGAAGGGTTAATTCGTCAGCAAGGAGACCATGCTGACGCAAAGGATGGATTTACGCCGGTTCGGGCGTAAGGCCTGTAATGGCAAGGATGTATAAAGGTTACCTGGGACACGAAGTCTTGTGCTAGAAGAAGGGTTTATTCGTCAGTAAGGAGACCATGCTGACGCAAAGGATGGATTTACGCCGGTTCGGGAGTAAGGCCCGTAATGGCAAGGATGTATAAAGGTCGGCTAGGACACGGAGTCTTACGTAGAACAAGGAGTTTATTTGTTAGCAAGAAGGTAATGCTAACGTAAAGGATAGATTTGTGCCGATTCGGGCATAAGGCCCGTAATGGCAAGGATGTCTAAAGGTCGGCTAGGACACTGAGTCTTGCGCCGAACAAAGGGGTTTATTCGTTAGCAAGAAGGTTACGCTAACGCAAAGGATAGATTTGAGCCGATTCGGGCGTAGGGCTTGCAATGGCAATGATGTATAATGGGCGGCTGGGACACGAAGTCTTACGCCCGAAGCAGGATTTATTCGTCAGCAAGGAGACCATGCTGACGCAAAGGATGGATTTACGCCGATTCGGGCGTAAGGCCCGTAATGCCAAAGTCGTATAAAGGTTGGCTGGGACACGAAGTCTTGCACCAGAAGAAGGGTTTATTCGTCAGCAAGGAGACCATGCTGTCGCAAAGGATGGATTTATGCCGATTCGGGCGTAAGGCCCGTAATGGTAAAGATGTATAAAGGTCGGCTAGGACACGGAGTCTTGCGCCGAACAAGGGGTTTATTTGTTAGCAAGAAGGTAATGCTCACGCAAAGGATAGATTTGTGCCGATTCGGGCGTAGGGCCTGCAATGGCAATGATGTATAAAGGTCGGCTAGGACACGGAGTCTTGCGCCGAACAAAGGGGTTTATTCATTAGCAAGAACGTAATACTAACGCAAAGGATAGATTTGTGCTAATTCGGGCGTAGGGCCCGCAATGGCAATGATGTATAAAGGGCGGCTGGGACACGGAGTCTTGCACCGCACAAGGGGTTTATTCGTTAGCAAGAAGGTAATGCTAACGCAAAGGATAGATTTGTGCCGATTCGGGCGTAAGGCCCGTAATGGCAATGATGTAGGTATTATGCGAGTCTGGCCAGGGCAGAGTGCCGCTACACCGAGGTAAGTGTAGCTCGATCAGGACGGAATGCCACTAGACCGAGGTAAGTGTAGCTCGATCAGGGTGGAGTGCCACTAGACCAAGTTTGAGGTAGGTCGGTCAGGGTGAAGTGCCACTAGACCAAGGGTGGAGGTAGCTCGGTCAGGGCGGAGTGCCACTGGACCAAGGGTGGGGGTAGCTCGGTCAGGGTGGAGTGCCACTGGACCAAGGATGGAGGTAGCTCGGTCAGGGTGGAGTGCCACTGGATCAAGGGTGGGGGTAGTTTGGTTAGGGCGGAGCGCCACTGGACCAAGGGTGGAGGTAGCTCGGTCAGGGCGGAGTGCCACTGGACCAAGGATGGAGGTAGCTCGGTCAGGGCAGAGTGCCACTGGACCAAGGCTGGAGGTAGCGCTGTTAGGGCGGAGTGCCACTGGACCAAGGGTGGAGGTAGCTCGATCAGGGCAGAGTGCCACTGGACCAAGGGTGGGGGTAGCTCGGTCAGGGTGGAGTGCCACTGGACAAAGGATGGAGGTAGCTCGGTCAGGGCGGAGTGCCACTAGACCAAGGGTGGAGGTAGCTCGGTCGGGGCGGAGCGCCACTGGACCAAGGGTGGAGGTAGCTCGGTCAGGGCAGAGTGCCACTAGACTGAGTTTGAGGTAGCTCGGTCAGGGTGGAGCGCCACTGGACCAAGTGTGGACATAGCTCGGTCAGGGCGGAGTGCCACTGGATCGAGTTTGAGGTAGCTCGGTCAGGGCGGACTGCTACTAGACCGAGTTTGAGGTAAATCATTCGGGGAACGCCGATTAAACCGTGTGATACAGCCTTAGGTTCTTCCCATTAAGGGGAGAGAATTGGATGACTCCTTTGTGATCCGTAAGGACATACGCACCCCCTTCATATGCTCGGTGGATGACATACGGTCTGACCCAATTTTCAACCAACTTCCCCTTGGGGTTGGAGGCCATCACCTCTCTTCTTTTAACCATCACCAGGTCACCCCTTTTGGACACCCGTCCTTTGACCAGCTTATCAAAAGCATGGGTCATGCGTGTTTGATAGAGTTGAATATTCTGTTGTTCTAGTCTTCTTTCTACGTCGGTCTGCTCGTTGCCCACCAATCCATGCTGGATGGTGACCCGTAACGAGGGGACATCCAGCTCAATTGGCACCACAGCCTCTAAGTCATACACGAGGGAGTAGGGTGAGCAGCCGGTACGGGTCTTGTAGACCGTACGGTAAGCCCACAGTGCCTTGTACATTCTTTCTTCCCAATCTTTTCTGTTAGTCTTGATAATTTTCGCCAGCAGAGTGCACAGCGTCTTGTTGAAGGCCTTTGCAAGTCCGTTGGCCTGAGGGTAGTAGGGAGATGATGTTCTCCAATCAATCTTCTATTTGTCAGCTAGCCGATAAACATTCTGATTTCTGAAGTGGCTGCCATTGTCGGAGATGATTCGGCTGGGAATCCCGAACCGAAATATTACATTCTACCGGAAGAATCTCGCAACTAATTCTCCCGTGACTTCTTTTAGTGCTACTGCCTCTGCCCATCTGGAGAAGTAATCTTTAGCTGCTAAGCTGTATTTGCACCCTGATGAAGATGCTGGTAGTGGCCCCACCACGTCCGTGCCCCACTAGGCAAACGGCCAGCTTGGTAAGGTAGGATGTAGAGGCACTGAAGGTCTTCTTGACACATTGGCGTGCTCTTGACATTTTGGACAAGCCTTGGCGAACTTGCAGCAATCATCAAATATAGTGGGCCAACAATAACCCAATTTCTTTATCTCGATCTTCATTTTCGGACTGGCCTGGTGCGCCCCGGCTGACCCGGCATGGACCTCTTGCATTACCTGCCTGGCTTCCCCTGGAGATAAGCATTGAAGTAATACCTTCTTTTGGGCATCTGCCATTATTCGGAACAATGTTCCATTCCTCATCTCATAAGAATCTTTGACTCTCAGGAGTCTCATTCTCTGTTCTTTCACCTTCGGGAGCTGTTGGTGTTGGAACCAATGCAGGAGGTATTCCCGCCAGTCGGGCAGCTGGACTGCTTCAGCAACTGCTACTTCATTGGCTTGTTCATCGGCTAAAGCTTCTGTCATACTGGGGACCTGCCGCCGGTTGATGACTGTTATGTTCAGGCTCGTATCAGGCGGGACCGCCAAGGAACTTGCCAGCTTTACGTGGGCGTCAGCTTGAGCATTCTATCCTCGGTTGACGTGCTTGACACTAACGAAGTAGAATCTTGCCATTAGGCACAGGGCCAGATGGTAGCAAGGGATGAGCGCCTGCTTTCGCACCTCGAACTCCCCTTCCAATTATTTTATAACCAGCATGGAGTCCCCGAACGCTTCTAGCATTTGAATTCCCATGGACAGAGCAATCTGTAGCCCGATTATGAGGGCTTCATATTCTGCTTCATTATTTGTGCAAGGCTTGTTTATTGAGCAGGACGTGTGTATGACTTCCCCTTCAGGAGACTTCAAGACTATGCCTGCTCCTGCGCGGACTCTAGCCGATCCCGTCGCTGAGGTGTCAATTCTGGAGGCGCTGTCAAAATACAGCTGCCATGGGGAGGGCCGCACCTGGCCGACCTCTAAAGTTTCATCTTCAGGAAGCTCTAGTTCCAGAGGGCAGTCTTCGGGTACTGGATGTTGAGCAAAGAAGTCTGCAATAGCTTGTCCCTTGACGGCCCTCTATGGTACATAGGAGATGTCATACTCCATAAGAATCACCGCCCATTTGCCCAGGCGGCCTTTGAGGGCCGGTTGGGACATGATGTATCTAAGCGGATCCTCCCTAGAAATTAGCTTAACTTTGTGCGACAGCATGTAGTGCCACAGCTTCTTGACCGTGAAGACCAATGCCAGGCAAATCTTCTCGATGTAGGTGTACCCTTCCTCAGTTCTGACCATTCTTCGACTGAGATAGTAGAGGGCTTGTTCTTTTCCTTCTTCATTATTCTGGGCTAGCATTGCCCCCAGGGAATTGTGTGTGGCTGCTATGTAGAGGATCAGCGGCCGTCCTTTCACTGGTGCACCCAGCACTGGAGGGGTTTTCAGGTAATCCTTCAGTTTATCGAAGGCTATCTGGCATTCTTCATCCCAGTAGAAGGGAACATCCTTAATCATCAGCTTGTGAAAGGGGTGGCATCACCCCGACAAGTTGGATATAAACTGTCGGACGTATGCAAGGCGGCCCTGAAGGGATCTTAGCTTAGAGAGATTCCTTGGCGAGGGTAACTCCTGAATCACCTTGATCTTTGCGGGGTCCATTTCAATTCCCTAATACCTGACAATGAAACCCAAGAACTTTCCGCTCGAGACTCCGAACGCACACTCCATAGGGTTTATTTTTAATTCATACTGCCTCAGCCTCTGGAAAATGACTCGGAGGTCTTACAGATGGTCTTCTTTCATTTTGGTCTTGACTACAAGGTCATCTATGTAGCACTCGACCTTATGGTAAAGCAGCTCATCAAATATTCTAGTCATCGCCCGCTGATAAGTTGCGCCGGCGTTCTTTAATCCGAACGGCATTCTTTTGTAGTGATAAATGCCTTTGGGGGTCCGGAAGGCAGTATGGATCCGGTCATGTTCCGCGATCCATATCTGGTTGTAGCCAGATGACCCATCCATGAACAATAGGGCCTCATGACCAATTGTTGCATCTATCATGACCTCCGTTATCGGGACTGGGAAATCATCTTTAGGGCAGGCTTTATTCAGATCCCGGAAGTCAACACATATCCAGATCTATCCGTTCTTCTTCTTCACGGGCACGATGTTAGCTAACCACGTGGTATATTGATTTTCCTCGACGAAACCCACATCAATGAGCTTGTCGACCTCTTTGCATATTTGAGTGATGAGCTCTGGCCTCATACGCCGAGGGGGCTGTTTCACCGGCTCTACCCCAGTGTTTATGGTCAGCTCATGCTGTGAGACTGAGGGGCTTAGTCCTGACATCTCTTTGTAGGTCTAGGCAAAGCAGTCCCGATATTCTTGTAGCAGCTGGATGTACATCCTCTGTTCTTCGGCAGATAGTTGGGCGCTGAGGAAGGTTGGCCTGGGGTCATCCTCGTCTCCCAAGTTGACTTCTATCAGTTCATCGACTGTTGCTTGACCTCCGTCTTCTATCTCAGGGGCTGCAGGTTGAAGGTCGACAAAGTCTGGTATATCATCTTCGAGGTCGAGGACCTCGAACCCTTCGTCTTGCCTTATCTGAGTTCTGCCAGAAATATCTTGTTCGACTGATAATGGCTACATGCACTGTTCTGCCAACAAGTTTACCTTACTAGCAACTTCAAGGGGCGAGTTGATTGCCTCACCCCCTGCTGAGGGGGTTGCAGTCACTAAGGGCTGGTGATCATTTGTCATTAAGTCAGAGTAGCCTTGCAGCTCCTTGGAAAGGGGTGAAGAGATCTCGATCCCTTGAACCACCATGTTCTCAGTGAAGGCAACCATTTCTCTTCTAACAGCATCTGTCTCTTGATCAGGCTCGGGGGAAGCTTTCCCGACTGGTTCGAGAAGTTCCAACATCATGAACAGAGGAGGGCCACTGGAGGGAGGCAGCTCTGCTTCTTCAACATCTTCAGCTTCACTACTGCTAGCTGTGTCAAATTTGGCTTGAAGAGCTGCATCTTCCGGATAGACTTGTTCCCAGCACTGGCAGGGGAATACAGCCTCGGATTTCGGAATCCTTGGTCGGGCTGGCTGAATGCACTCAACTTCTGTCAATTGTTCACCAATAGTTGCCCCCAGTGGGTTATCCTCCATTGGGTAGAAAGCAGAGATGGTATCCACTTCATAGCGTCCGCTATAATAGTATTTTTCGAGGGTGAAGCCCAATCCCGGGTGCTGAGAGACACGCCTCATTTCTTTCTCCAGGCTCAGAGGGTACAATAGCTTCTGGAATGCTTCTTTCCTTTTGCGAGGCTGGCCAGAAGGGATGTGCTGCTTTTGGAACATCTTGGCCATTTGATTTGTTATAAATGTCAACCCCTGTATAGGCATTGAGGGGTTTTCTATATCTTCAGGTAGATGACAATCAGTGTCTTCCTGTGTAGGGTGCTCTTCAGCTGTGTAGAACAGGCTGCTAGGGCCATCTATCTGTGTCACCTCCCAAGCTTTGAAAGGCTCGATAGTAGCATTGTTGAGGCTGAGAATTGACTTGGTAAGACCTTCGGGGATCCCGATGTGGTCGTGCTGCTGGTCAACCCTGACTTTATTAGTTTCGGGGTAGATGGCGGGAGGCGCTATCCGGCCTACATCCCCGGTGACAGTGATGTGTAAAACCACCTTGGGATAGATATATCCACGCGGCGGCGGAGGGAACCATTCCTCTTTAAAAGTGTCTTTTGTTGTGCTAGAAGAGGTCTTGGCCGCAGGGGCCTTCTGCGACCATTCTGCATATAGAGGGGCGTCTGCCAAGTGGCATTCGAATACTTTGAATGGGTGGAGATTAGAAAATACTCTTTCCTCTCTCCCATCTATGCTGTATTTGATGCATTGGTGAAGTGTGGAAGGTACCACCATATTCTCTTGTAGCCAAGGGCGGCCAAGCAGTGCCTTGTATGAGGTGCGAGAATCAATGACATGAAATTGCACCTTCGTGACAAAGTCTGCTAGAGTGAGTGTGAACTCTGCTACTCCTAGTGACACTTCACACTTCTGATTGAAGCCGGCAATGCGCAAATCCCCGACCTTTTGTAGGTGCACGTTGAAGTAGTGCCTCTCATATATCCTGTAGGACAGGATGTTGACAGTTGCCCCGGGGTCCACCAGGATTCTGTTCAGCTCCCGGCCATTTAGATGTCCCCTCTTATACAGAGGTCTGTTGTGACTGGTGGTGGGGAGCAACATGTCTTCCTGGGTGAAGGTCATGCTGGCCTCCGACAGTGCCTCAGCTAGGCAGGCTTCATATTGGGCAGGCGTCTGGAGAGCAATAATGATCGCCTGTCGAGTCTCTTCACTAAGAGAAAGGATTTCCCAGACAGTGAATCTTGTTGGGGGCTTCTTCAATAGTTTGACCACCCGACTTCCAGCTCGGACATTGGATAGCTTCATTTCATCTGCCCACCTGGGCTTGGAAGATCCTTGGACTTTGGACCCTGATGGACCTGCTTCATCGGACTCGGAGGCTACACCCTTTTGCTTGGGATTATCTCATGGCTGCTCCTCACTGGCTACTGTCGGGCGAGTTTCTACCTCTTCTAACAATTCGGGAGATTGTTGGAGTTATGGGTGACTGCCCCCGGTTACCGGTTCAACCTCCCAGCATGGCTGCTTCCCTTTTGACATCTTTATGAACTCCAGAAATGAAGGAGAGGGAGTGTCGCCCCCACTTTTGTTGTATAAGCCTAACGGAGGAGGGATTTGAACTCCCCTGACCTCCGGAGGGGGTATCTTGTAGGGTTGCTCCCCTCTGAAGATAATGTTATGGTTGGCGGGCGGCATCTTGTAGGGTTGCTCCCCTCTGAAGATAATGTTATGGTTGGCGGGCGGCTGACGCCCCCACCTTCGGCCCGACCGGGTTGCATGTGCGGTAGTTGCGGCTTCGGCCTGGCTTTCCTTAGCGGCGGGTGTGAAGCAAATCTCTTCTTCATCCTCCTCACCGGGCAAATTGAACAGAGCAGAGAGGGTGTTGCAAGAAAGGATCACACCCGTTGTAGCCTTGCCGGCCCTTCTCTTCCTGCTTCTTTGTCTTCTTTTCTTTTCTTTGGCTGGCGCTTGCCCCCAGATCAGGCTGCCATCCCTATCTGATGCTTTGTCTGCTTCCTCTTCCTGCTTTAGTGAAAGCTATTCCAGCTCCTGCCACGAGAGATGATCCCGTACCAGCAAAGGTTCTAGCTCGGGCTGTACATACTCATCTAGCCCATTTATGTAGTCCGGTAGCCGCCGGGCTTCTGGACTGATCTTCTTGACTGTCGGCAACGGAGTCTGCCTCCTCCGGTTGCGGGTAGGCATCCGGATAACTGTTGGCGGATTGGTCCACACAGGTGTTGCTACTGGTGAAGGGGGTTGTGGCATGACGCCACGAATATGTGCCCCCGGTGCAGGGCGCGGCAGGCCCATTTTCTTGGCTCTTGCAGGGACTTGCTGCCATCCCTCCTGTTCTTTTATTGGGGCCAGAAAGCAGGCTTCATATGTACGCTGAGTACTAGCTTCTGCGGTCTCCTCAGGTAAGGCTTGATACATAGAGACCATGTTGATGGGGGCTCTTCTTACGGGCGCCTCATGTGGTTGTGGAGGGTCGACCTTGTACTCCCCCAATTCTATTTCTTCCTTTCTCACCATGCCTTCGATAATATCCTTGAAAACATAATAGTCTTCGATTGGATGCCCCAGCATCTGGTGGTAGGGGCAAAATGTTGGGCTATCTCTTCTCTTCAGGTCCTCCGGCCTCCTCGGCTCAGGCAGGGTGACCTTATCATACTGGGTAACCCAGTCAAACAAGATCCTGGTCTTCTCCTTTGGGAAAGAGTAGGCCTTCTTCATTTTATCCCGGAGGGATGGGCCATCTTCGCCATCTCCGATCTTGGCAGGCTGAGGAGCAGCTATCTTCTTGCATTTATCTTTTTACTGTTCAAACGCCTTGATATCAAGGGCGTTTGCTTCTTTCGGTGCCTAGCACCATTTTGCTACCTTGCCCTTTTGTGTAGTAAGAATATTTGGTGTAGGGGCCGGTTTCGCTAAGAAAGCCTCCACTTCGGCCACAATATTGTTCAGACGGTCGAACGACCGGATTTCCATGCCAATCATCTTCTCCAGTACCTCTCTCCTGAGGTTCTGTTTGTAGATCTGTACAGCGTCCTCCTGGTGCAGGGGCCGCTTGCATCTCATCCTGAGGTTCCTCCACCTCTTGATGTAGTTGAGAGCTGTCTCATCTGCCCTTTGTCTTGTTGAATAGAGTTCAGCCACTATGACTTCCCTCTCTGTGACGTGGAATCTTTCTCTGAACTTCCTCTGCATGTCCGACCAGTCACTGATCGACCCAGCCAGGAGGCTGGAGTACCATTCAAATGCGAGCCCCGTGAGTGAGGACCCGAAGAACTTTAATAAATTTGACTCGTCGATGGCCAAGTCACCCATGACGGTCATGTAGTAGGCAACATGTTCCTTCGGGGATCCCTTCCCGTTGAACTTGTCAAACTTCGGCGGCTTGCTAATCCCGGGAGGGAGCCGCTTGGCAGCATGATGCGGTGGGTATGCAACCCTATATGCATCGAATACAACATAGTCACCTTCAACCCTTTCAGCGAGCTTCATCTCGATCATCCTTTCTACCATCATCTTGCTCATGATGGTCGGGTCGACCGATTCTGGGTAGAAGTGCGACGGCTGCAAGTTGGGGGTGACCAGGGTGGTCGCCTGTGGAGGAGGGTGCAGCAGTGGAGGCTACTGGTGCACCTGTGGCAGCACTGGTGGAGCCAACGGCTGTGATGGGCACTGTTGAGTCATCGCCAAGTTTGGTTCTGCCTGCAGAGGTAGGGTATAGAGTGGTGGGAAGTCGTTCTTGCTGACGGCTCCCCTTGATGGTTCGGCTTGCACATCAGGCTGCTTGGAGGCAGAGGACTACTCTGTCCTTTCCGTCAATTGCTTCTTCAGCTGTTCAATCTCCTAGCGGTACCTCTGGAGCATCATCAGTACGGCCAGGTCCATAGCTACTGTGCTGGGAATGGCCTCTGTCGTCTCGCCAGATGCACCCTCAGGTAGGATGTCAAGCAAGACATCTTCTTCTTCACCTACCATTATCACATTCGCTGTGAGAATAACGGCCTTGTCATGCTGTTGGAGGCGAGGCAGGGCTTGCCTTCCTTCGGTCGCCGCCAGCTTCTCTTTTGCGGCCTCCAGTCTTCGAGTGCTCGGCCCCGGTCTTCCGGCTAGCCAGGCCAACTCTTGAGGCTCCTCGGGCAATTTTCCATAATGGCCTTCTATCCCGGCCATATTGCATGTGAAAATATGCATCCTTCGTTTCTGTCTGCGAACCCTCCTCTTGACATTCCCCGGGAAGGTAAGCCTTTCAAACACAGAGATCATTCTCTTTTCCCCTTGGCGGGGAGCAGTTTAATCGGCTTGAACATCAGAGCCATCTTCATATCCATTGTCATCAACCGATGACATCATCCTCCTATCTTCTTCTTCTCCCACTGCCATTAATGGACAACGATCTTCTTCAGCTGCGGCTGCCTGCAACAGCCGTTGTTGGCCCAAAGAGGGGTTGCCTAACCCCCTAAAATAACTTCTGACCATATTGGTCATTTCTTCTTGCCCTCGGCCCGGGTGCAGGGTCGGGGATAGTTGTCGACCTCCCATCGGAGGAATGTAAGCAAATCGAGCCCTCTCGGTAGTCTGTTGTAATCTTCTTGCCACAACAGGGATGTTGGCTTGTCGGGCGCAGGCCCTAAAGCTTTCTCGGCGTGGCGGTTCCACGATTGTCTCTTCCTTCCTTGGGACAGGGTCCCTCTTCTTTTTCTCTTCTACTCTGGTGAACCTGGGGTGGTACTGCACTGGAGCTTCTTGCTGGACAGGCTGGACCTTTTTGGGGACCCAAACCTGTTTGAATCTTCTTGGCTTGGGAGCCAACCTTCTCTGGCCATGGCGGCCGGCTTCTTCTTCTTCGGCTCTTCTTCCAGCAAGAGCCTGATAGGAGTTGTGGACTGGCACTGTAGGGATCACCCGGTCTGAGCTCACTAGAGCCTTACGTCCATCCAGAAAGACGCGGAGGCCACCGACCAGCATAGACTTGTCGGATGCAGAGAGACGTCCGGTCACAGCAGCATCAACCTTCCTTCGGGGGTTTCGGTGTCGGCTCCTCCCGAAGTTCTTGGCAGGGATGGGGCGGGCCCCGTGAGCAATATGATGCACCATGCAGGTGGTGACTTGAATCGGGCTGGTAGGTGAGCCAGCACAGTGTCGAGCCTTCGAGGCCTCGACCCTCTCTGCAGCCTTCTCTTCTGCAGGCCTTGAGGACTCCGTCTGTAGCATGTCGGCCAAGGCCAACCCCAAGAAGTTGGGGAAGCCTACAGCTGGTGGGAAGGAGCCGAAAACCATGGGCACCGCCAGGTACCCGAGTTCCACGTGGTCGGCGACGATTGCGGGGCCGAAGCCAACACCGGTGAGTCCGTATGACGTCATCGTTTGCCTGAGACAAACAGACAAACAATCAGTATTCTTGGGGGAAGCCCCCGAAGGTATCCTCTCTTGGCAATGAGATGAAGGGAGACTCAGGTCCCACCGGGCGTGCCAGAGCTGTGGGGATGGGATTTTATTAAGATATTTTTTTATTGATTTCTTTGGTCTATTAATTAGGCGTGCACTCGATCTGACTCGGTCAGTCGATTGTGATATTCGTGTCAGGACCCGGAGTCCGTCATACCATAAAGGCTATGACGTTAATTACGTCCTTCCAAAGAAGGACAACCCTTGATTAGTTGCGAAGAAAGGATGCCTCGGGGGCAAAACAAGATAAGACTATTACGCTATCTCCGCCAACGGGATGCGAAACATGCATAGAAAACCATGCTACGCGGGACATGATAACAGTGTTATGGCGCAAATCCGGCAGCATATTCCCTTGTTTTGGACTATGCCAAAGGGGGAATATAGGTCATCCACCCACGGAATACCGGGGTGGAAGTCGAAAGGAGAGCCGGGCATAGCCCGAGATCCAGAAGGATTTGAGTGTGACGGGACAGTGTCCATTACCATGGTGTTTGTTGATGTTCCCCTTTAGAGACCACTGGAGGGCTTGCAATGTCAAGACTCCCAGGGTCGGTAGGGTTGGAAGAAAAAACCCGATGGTTAATGGCGTAGAATATCGGGGTAAGACCCCGTTAATATAGCTCCGTTTAGACATGGATGAAGAACCATGAAACCCTCATGATATGATGGGGACTGATATGATGGTCCATGGAGGCTAGGGTACCAAGTCTAGATTGGTTCCAGGCTCAGTAAAGTTGCTGAGAAGTTAGATGTTCGAGTGATGGCTGATATTAGAGTGAACCGGCACGACTGGGGTTTCGACACGAAAGCGAACCGGCGCGTCTGGGAATGAAGGGGGTCGGCGCGATAAGGTCCCCGGCGCGCCCATCACCCGGCGTGAAATTGGCGCCGAGAGGAGGCTGCGCCGGGAGTTGTGTGGCACCGATAAAAGGGTGTTTCTGAGTTTTCAAGTATTATGAGGTGTTTATGAATTCAAAGGGGTCCTTGGTGTTCAATAGGGGTTTCATGAGTTTGTCCATGGTTGTATTTGAGTGGGATAGAGAGTGAGGGTAGGCTCATCCATAGAAATTCTAAGGAGACCACGTGACTATGATGGTTATATTCCCGTCTGACGGTGGTGAATAGAGGATCATGAGATGGTGTAGCTCAGATCTCTGCCACACAGCTGGGGTTAGATTCATAATCTCAGTGAAAGCATCGCACTACACGACAAAGTAAAGCTCGCGGACGAATTTTGGCAGCATCTCCCCTCATTTTGGACTATGCCAAAAGGGGAGTATAGGTCATCCACCCACGAAATGCCGGGGTGGAAGCGAAAAAAGAGGCGGACGTAGCCCTAGATCCAAAAAGGATCTCAATCTTATGGGACGTTATCCACTTATTGTGGGATTTATTGATATCCCCTGTATAGCCAATGGAGAACATACAGCGGCAGAACTCCATGACTTGATGGGGAGGCGGAATGTGGGGGGATTAACCTCGTTGATATTGCTCCCATGGGTGTTGAGAGAAGGATAATGTTTCTCCCCAGAAGGACAGGGTATTATGACCAAGGATGGCATGGCTCAGAAGGGTATCGGCACGAAGCTATTGGCAAGGCCGGCTTTGGCACAAAGGGGGGATGGAGGCCTCGACGCGACCAATAGCCCAAGAGGTCTAGGCGCGATGGGACGAGAGCAACTGGCGAGGGTAGCACTCGGCGCAAGACTCGCGCCGAGGGAGGGTCGCGCCGGGAGGTTGGGAGGATTTCTGAAGCAAGGGTTTTAGTAAGGTTTGGAGGGGTTTCTGAGATGAGGATTTCGGAGGGCTTTTGGGGGATTCTAATGGGGGTTTATTCAAGGATTTATGGCGAACACTGGAGATGGCTCTAGAGAAAGTAATCCAGGGAGAAGATGGCCTTCCCTCAGGGACCTCACTGGGAGCCTGATCACAGACTGATCCTCGTGAATTCTAGTTTGAGTCTATTCCTCCTAGTTTCACAATCGAGAAACCAGGAGATAGACTGTCTCCGGCTCTCGATGTGGAGTTGAGGTTGGGAAGGACTACGGCAAAACACGCTCGTGCAAATGGGATACGCTTGCAGTAGCTATTGAATACATTGAACCTCGGATGTAGAGGAAGAAAGAAAAAGGAAATGGCGAGCTTCAGCCCTCTTTTATTAACTATTCATCCAAACAGCATACACGCATCTAGCTCAGAAGAAAATCCAACTGAAAAAAAATCATACATAGACCCTATCCCTGGTAACGGGGCTACATTAGCATTCGATGCTACTGGAGCGAGGATGCTCGAAAACAGACACAAAAGAAGAAAGGAATATTCAAATAAAAGACATGGGGAAAGAGAAACTGTAGCCCCTCAAGGCATCTTGAAATCGATCCAACCTTGACTCTTCCTTCGAATCTCTGCAACTCTCTCTTCTCCTCACCTTCCTCAGAGGGCTCTCGAGCTCCCTTTCCTTTCGGTGGCTACTGCTCCATGTTCCCTCTATTGCCTCTTCTTTTTCTTCTGTCTTCTATTCTCTCTTTCTGTCCTCTCTCTTCTGTTGTTGTTGTTGTCTCCTTTTGTTTTGTTCGAAGGCAGCAGCCTTTATAGAAGGGTGGCCTTCTATTCCCGGCGTGAGCTTCTCGACACACCTCAGCACGCATCATCTCGGCGCACCTGGCTTCGTATTGGGCATGGCCCATCTGTTCAGAGCCTGGCGCCGGAAGATGCTGATCTAATGGGCTTCTTTTCATTGCTCTGGTGAGCTTCTTGGTATATTCCTCTTGAGGCTTATTTAACACCTTGCGTTCATGCCCATGTGTGAGGCAGTGTGAATCCCCTTTTCATGAGAATCAGAATTGTCTGAAGATCCTCTTCAGCAGGCAGATGGTTGCCTGAATGTTGTTATAATTTTATCAGCCCGACTATCTGAATGACAGCAGTGTTGGACAGTGGCCTAGCCAGAGATGGCTTTAGCCGGACAGAGTGTTAGGGGTAGTGGATCTCTTCTATTCTGATTCTCAAAACTTCCAGGGATGGTACAGGAGCCACACCTTTGATCGACCTTCAGAGCCCTGAGTCTGCTTCGATCTTTTCTGGTATATTTTAGGTGTCAACAGCAGTCTAAGAAAGAATATTAGTTCACCAATTAGGCTCATTTCAAATTCTCTTTGCATGATTTCTACAAATTCATCACATAGCACATTATTTGTAGCTCCAAAAATTATATCATCCACATACACTTGAACTACCAATATGTCTTTACCTAATTTCTTTGTGAAAAGTGTTTAATCAACCTTACCTCTCTTGAATTTATTTTCAATCAGAAATGACGTGAGCCATTCATACCATGCCCTTGGTGCTTGCTTTAGTCCGTACAAGGCCTTCTGGAGCTTGTACACATGTTGTGGATGTTTGGGGTCTTCAAAACCTGGAGGTTGTTATACAAAAACATCCTCTTTGATATACCCATTTAGAAACGCATATTTAACATCCATTTGAAATAATTTAAAGTTAGATGAGCAAGCATAAGACAATAAAATCTGGACTGCTTCTAGACGAGCAACCGGTGTAAATAACTCATCAAAATCAATACCCATCTCCTGGCTATACCCCTTGGCCACAAGCCAGACCTTGTTCCTAACAACCAATCCCGTATCATTTAACTTATTCCTGAAAACCCATCGGGTTCCGACAATGGATTGGTTCTTAGGTTGTGGCACCAGAGTCCACACCTGGTTTCTTTCGAACTGGTGCAACTCTTCATGCATAGCCTGGATCCAGGATTCATTTTGAAGAGCCTCATGGATATCCTTAGGCTCTTCCTGTGAAATCAAGGCTATCAAATCTTCTTCTTCTACTTGCCTTAGAGAAGCTCTGGTTCTTACCCCATCTTGAGGATTACCGATTATGTTTTCAGTTGGATTATCCTTTAAGAATGTAGAGGTGCTTGCCAAGTCAGGGTGCTGCACTTGCTGCTCTTACAGTGTCTCAATTGAAGGATCTTCATCTTCTTCACTATTGTTGGGTATTCCTTCCTTTGGTTCATCTTGACTTTAGATGTTCCAACATTGGTTGACTTTGGGGGCTTCTCCTGTATCCATAATTTAAGTAGTTAGTTTTAGTTCAGATTCATCAAAAATTAAATGAGGACTTTCTTCAACAACAAAAGTCCATTTATGGAACACTCGATAGGCTCTAGAATTAAGTGCATAACCTAGGAAGGTTCCTTTATCACTTTTCTCATCAAACTTACCTAGGTTTGACTTACCATTGTTCAGGATGAAACATGAGAAACCAAAGGGTTTAAGATGGGAAATATTCAATTTCTTACCCTTGTAGAGCTCATATGGAGTTTTCTTCAAAATGGGCCTTACCATTGCCCTGTTGATGATGTAGAATGATGTACTTACTGCCTCAGCCCAAAAATATTTGGGTAGGGAGTTTTCACTTAACATGGTCTATGCCATGTCTATCAATGTTATATTTTTCCTCTCCACCACTCCGTTTTGTTGGGGCGTCCTTGGTGATGAGAAGTTGTGTGTGTACCGTTGCTCTTCACAGAAATTGCTGAACTCATGATATTCAAATTCGCCACCATGATCACTTTGGATAGTGGTGATAAGGTAGCCTCTATCATTTTGGATTTTCCTGTAAAACACTTGAAATTCCATCAATGCATCATTTTTATTGGATAGAAATAACACCCAAGTAAATCTGGAATAATCACCAACAATCACGAAACCATCGGATTTCCCTCCTAGACTGGATGTCCTAGTTGGGCCAAATAAATCGAGATGCAGCAATTCCAAAGGCCAGGAGGTAGAAACAATGTTCTTATTTTTGAAAGAAATGCGTGTTTGCTTGCCCTTTGTGCATGCCTCACAAATTTTATCACTTTCAAACTTTAGTTTTGGCAAACCACTCACCAAGTCATGTTTAGACAACTTGGAGATAACTCCAAAACTAGCATGACCCTGTCTTCGGTGCCATAGCCATATATTGTCAAGATTGTTAGCTACCAAACACATGTCATCACAAGACACATCATCAATATCAATAGTGTATACATTGTTGCTCCTCTTGCCGATGAATCTGATTTCATTGGAGGTTTTATTTAAGACAAGACAATGGGTTTCATCAAAAACAATCTTAAAATCTTTGTCACACAGTTGGCTTATGCTCAACAAGTTATGATTCAAACTTTTCACCAAAAGAATATTTTCAATCAAGGTTTCAGAATTCTTACCTATGTTGCCGATTCTAATTATTTTACCTTTATCTTTTCCACCAAAAGTAACTGAGCCTCCATCCTTATCTTGCAGCATGGAGAACGCTTTCATGTCCCCTGTCATATGCCTTGAGCAGCCACTGTCCAAGTACCACTTACTCCCCTGGCTTCAAGACATATCTGCAAGAAATAACATTCTCATGCAAATGATTTTGGTACCCAAGTTAGTTTGGGTCCGTAGGAGTTAGTCCATTTCTGTGTATGTCTTTTCTTGGTCCAAAAAATATGATTTCTTGGTGAATTTTGTTTGGACCAGCAGTTTGCTATAACATGACCAAATCTTCCACAATGATAACAGTTAACAGGTGCAAACTTTCTTTGAAATTGTCGTGGTTTGTGTTGGACATGTTTTAGTTTAGAATTAGAACATGAAGCATGGTTGTTATCTTTTTCGTGAACAAAGGATGTGGTGATCTTATGCTCAAAAGATTTTTTATTTTTAGGAGTGTATCACAGTCCTTCCTTTTGAAAATTGACTTTAACTCTAAACAAATTATCTAGATTTTTTTTACACTTTACAAATCTTGACAAGGTGGATTGAAGTTCAGCCAATTCTTTATCCAAACTCACATTTTTCTTTTCAAGTTCTAAATTTGTGGATCTCAAAAAAATTTCTTCAGTTTTCATTTTTTCACACACTTTCTCCATTTCAGACATTTTGCAAGATAGCTCTTCTTTGGCTTTTTCACAATCTGAAATCATTCGTAACAAACTTTCTTTTTCTTTCGTTGCCTCAAACCATTCCTGTTCCAATTTTTCAAACTTGACAAAGATATCTTCATGTGACAAATCATCAATTTTCTTTTTGAGAGTTTTATTTTCATATCTGATTTTCTTGTATTTAGTATATAGTTTTTCATATTCAGACTCCCGTTGTTCATTAGATATAAAATCAGGATCCGAATTTACCTCGGTTGAGTCATCCTCATGTGGCATGATGCACAAGCTTTCCACGAGCTCCTGTATCTCCTCATCGGACGGTTCATCCTCGTCATCGCTCCACGTGGCGACCATGGCTTTGGGCTCTCTGAAGTTATCTTTCTTGAATTTCTTCTTCAGATCTGGGCACTCTCCCCTCATGTGCCCGGGCTTCTTGCATTCGTAGCATATGATGTTATTCGGCTTGCTCGACTCACCTTTGGTTTTAGTGGGCATCCTTTGCCCCTTTCTGAAGTTACCTTGAAAGTTTATTTTCTTCCTCAGAAATCTTTTCACTTGGCGAGTGATCATTGCCAGTTCTTCTTCTTCGTTGCTCCCGTCACTCAGTTCTTCTTCTTGGGAGTCGTCATCGGATTGATGAGCTCTCAATCCAATCACCTTCTTCTTCTTGATATCTTCCTCGGCTGTCCTCTTCACATTTATCTCATAGGTCATGAGTGACCCTATGAGTTCATCGAGAGTAAGTGTGGACAGATTTTTAGAGTCTTCAATGACGGTGGCCTTGGTGTGCCACGCAGGAGGGAGAGATCTTAGCACTTTTCTTACGAGCTCAGAGTTAGTGTAATCTTTCTCAAGACTTTTGAGACCATTCATGATCTCTGTTAGCCTTGCGAACATTTCTGAAATTGTCTCTTCAGGCTTCATCTTGAAGAGCTCATAATCTCGGACAAGAATGTTGACCTTGGTCTCCTTGACTTCGGACGTCCCCTCATATATGAGCCGCAGTTTGTCCCACATTTCTTTAGTCGAGCTGCACATGGAAACATGAGAAAATTCATTAGGGTGTATCGCACATTGCATAATATTCATAGCATTAAAATTAACAGTGTATTTCTAATTTCCTCGGGTGTCCATTTTTCTTCGTCATCCCCGAGTTTGTAAGGACCATTGTCCACAACTCTCCAAACTTCGTACTCTTGAGCCCTCAGAAAAATATGTATTCTATTTTTCCAGTACGAGTAGTTTGAACCTTCAAAGAAGGGAGGATGGTTAATGGAGTGACCCTCGGGCATCATACCCTTGTTTGCCATTGATCCGGATCTCACTCTAGATTGTTAGATCTGTGAACGATAGAGCCTTAGCTCTGATACCAATTGAAGTCCCGCGATCAATCACACATAAGAGGGGGGGTGAATTGGGTGATGGCAAACTTTAAAGCTCTTAACAATTTTAAGAAATGTATCGAGAACAAACAACAAACAATGATGGAACTGATGAAATATAAAAAGAATCTAGCTAAATTAACTCCTATAGTGATTCTTTGGTACTAGGTGGAGTCCGGGAATCCAAAGATTCTCTCACCCAAGGTATTTTCCTCCCGACAGGATTGATCGTGTCGATCAGAAGCTGCCTTTTGATATACCAAGACTCTCCCATAAAAGGGTTAATACAGCTCGAGCAAAATAATGAAACTAGATAACGATGCAACAGACAACAAGCTAGCTTAGAACTGGAGGTAGGAGAAAAGGAGCAAACCACATAGAACACCGTAATTTTTAGGTGGTTTGGATGCACAACTGCAACCTACGTCCACCCCTCACCGACCGTGAGGATTCACACACTATCTTGTATAAGATTATAAGATCAAGACACACACACATACACTCGTGTGAGTTCAGAACTCTCACGAAGGTGCACATGCACTGAAACACAAAGAAGAGTGAAGAACAGAGAAAACACTCACACACACACACACGGATCTTCGTAGATCCACACACACACAGATGTTTGAATATTACAAGAACACAAAAATGAAGGCCCAGCAAGATTGGAATAGAAAACACAAAAAGAAAATTTCATATTCAAGCACCCCCTTAGTTGATGAAGATGGTTTTGGATGCAGCATGATCTCCTCTTGGCTTGGGGTTGATCTGCTCCAGATGTTGCTTGAAGATGGATGAAGATGGATGAAGCTCTTCCTTCTCGGAGCACTGTTCACGGCTACAGTACTACATCTTGAATCTCCCCCTTGATAGCCTCCTTTGATTAATTAGGGTTACAAGCCTCAATGTGATGTTTTTATAACTCTTGAATGGTCAAGAGACAAGCCAGGAACGAGATCCACAAATCATGGGAAGTTTGGTGGCTTTGGGATTAAACAAATCCTTGAAGAGGGACTTCCCACGTTGAGAACAAAAGGTCAACAATAGGGGCTTTCCAAGGCTGGCGGTCGACCTGTGCATAGGGGCGGTCGACCAGAATTTTTATAGGAAATGTCCATTCGTTGTTGGGAAAACTGGTCGACCACTATAAGCTAGCGGTCGACCGCTGGCTTGATTTTCTACAAAAAATAAAGGTCAGCCAATGCAATATAATACATGAACGAATCAGGTTATGGCTGCTTTGTTTCAATTAAGCTGAGTGGGTTTAAGTTTTGCCTGGGTGGTTTAGAAACCAAAACACGGATTCTTGCATTTGGACGGGTTTAAACAATTAAGCTTGCTTGTTACATGGTGAAGTAGGCTTTGAAAGGTGTTGAATTCGAACTTGATAGTTGAAACATGGCACGTGATAAAACATATAACCCTGAGTTTGTTATCATCAAAATCACTTGGATATACTCAACATGATCTGCATAGCTTTTCTATCGACTCTGAGCTGTCAACATTTTCTGCCTGATCAAGCGAACCACATCAGCACACTGCTGAACCATATTAGGTCCTGTCAGCAATCTGTCACTGGCCTCAAACCAGTTCAAAGGTGTATGACAAGGACCCCCATATAAAGCTTCATACGGTGTCATGCCAATGCTAGAGTGATAGCTGTTATTAAAGGCAAATTCCACTATTGGCAAATGTTGACTCCACGAACCCTGCCAATCTAGGCAACATGATCGCAGCATATCTTCTAAGGTCTGAATAGTCCTTTCTAACTGACCATCAGATTGAGGATGATACGCTGAACTGAAAGCTAATTCTATGCCCAACGCTTTTTGAAAACTGCGCTAGAAGACAGAAGTAAATCGTGGGTCACGATCTGACATAATAGATATTGGAATTCCATGAAATGGCACAATCTTTTTGACATAAAGTTCGTCCAATTTCTGAACACTCCAAGTAACTTTAATTAGCAATAATCTTGCTGTCTTTGTCAATCGATCGACCAACATCCTGATTCCATCGAAGCCCTACGAAGTCCGGGGTAAACCCACAACAAAATCTGTCGTGACATGATCCCATTTCACATCGGAATTTGTAAGGGTTGAAGCATTCCTCCAAGCTTTTGATGTTCAGCTTTAACCTATTGGCATGTCAAACAATTAGACACAAACTCTGCTACAACCTTTTTCATTCCTGGCCACCAAAACTGCCTTTTCAGATTATGATACATGTTGGTAGTGCCGGGTTGAATAGCATAACGGGATCCATGGCCTTCACGCAAGATGGCATTCCTAAACTCATCAACAGCTGGAACATACAGCCTTCCTCTGAAGCTGACTACTAACTCATCATCGAACTCAATATCATGCATCATTATAATGCGGGACAAATCAGAGTCTGCCTGCTAAGCTTCCTTGATCTGTTGATAAATAGCCAGAGTCATCACAAGACTAGCACACATAGCTACCATCGGATCAGAAGGAATTTCCACACTGAATGTCTCACAAGGAAACTGTTCCCACAACTTCCATTCATGAACCAGCAAATGACTGATATGCACTTTCCTACTCAGAGCATCAGCCACTACATTCATTTTACTTGGCTGATAGGAGAGTGTGAAATCATAATCTTTCATATATTCCATCCATCTGCACTGTCGGAGATTCAAATCTTTTTGAGAAAATACATACTGCAAGCTTTGATGATCTGTAAAGATCTCAAATTTCTCACCATACAGATAGTGTCTCCAGGTTTTCAATGAAAAGATCACCGCTACAAGCTCCAAGTCATGAGTTGGATAATTCTCTTCATGTTGTTTCAATTGCTGGGATGCATAAGCTATAACTTTACCATCTTGCATAAGCACTGCACCCAGACCTACTCGAGAAGCATCCGTGCATACCACGAATCCACCCGAGCTAGTAGGTAAAACCAGCACTGGAGAAGTAGTGAGTAGCCTTTTCAATTCATTAAAGCTCTGCTCACACTGATCTGACCAAATAAAAGGTACATCTTTACGAGTCAGACAAGTCATTGGCGTGGTAATCCGTGCAAAATCTTTAATGAATCTTCGATAATAGCCATCAAGACCCAGAAAACTCCTGATCTCTGTCACAGTTCTCGATCTTTGACATTGAAGAATAGCTTCAATCTTTGTCGGATCAACTGCAACTCCGTCACCGAAAATCACATGGCTGAGAAAATGCACTTCCCAAAGCCAAAACTCACATTTGCTGAATTTTGCATAAAGCTCGTGATCTCGCAGAGTTTATAACACAATCCTGAGATGCTGCACATGTTCTTCTTCAGAAGCAGAATAAACAAGAATATCATAGACAAAGATCACAACAAACTAATCAAGGTATGGACGGAACACACGCTACATCAGGTCCATAAAAGCTGCTGGAGCATTGGTTCACCCAAACGGCATAACCAAGAATTCATAATGACCATACTGCATGCTAAAAGTAGTCTTTTCCACATCAGATTCTCGAATCCTTAATTGGAAATAGCCAGATCGAAGATCAATCTGTGAAAAGACAGTAGCAGACTGTAATTGATCAAACAAATCATCAATCCTGGGCAGAGGATACTTGTTCTTGATAGTCACCTGATTCAATTACCTATAATTAATACATATCCTCAGGTTTCCATATTTCTTTTTAACAAACAAGACTGGAGCACTCCATGGAGAAAAGCTGGGACGAATATAGCCTTTTTCCAACAAATCTAACAACTATGCTCATAATTCTTTCAATTCAGCTAGAGACATACGGTAATGTGCCTTTGCTAAAGGTGCCGTACCTGGAATTATTTCAATCACCATTTCTATTTATCTCTGAGGAAGTAAGCCTGGTAACTCATAAGGAAATTCATAAACCACAGGAATATCATTAATGTCCTGCTGTGGTGCCTCAACAGCAACCACCGAATGTCACGCCCCGAGCCTTTATGACAGCGGAAGACTTGCTCGAGGAACACGAATAGCCGGCATGGTAAGCCTCTTGCAAGCAAGAATGATCAGAGCGCAAGGCAATCACACATAAGAATGTAATCGCATAATAATTTATCAAACTCCAACTTTATTAATGATCAAAACATTCTTTTACAATAACTCTTCAAGCATCTCTAATCCATCAGACTCAAGAAAAGGAAAAATTACAAATACTCGATCTAAACAAGATTGACTTCCTAAGTCTTCTCTCTCATTTTGATATGGTTCTCATTCGCTCTCGGACCCGCTACTTGTATAACCTGAATCTGAATTCGAATAACTTTCATTTCCTGAAAAAGATTGAAAATAGGTAATGAACACAATTGCCTAGTAGGTATCTTCCCTTCAACATGAATAGCACTATTAAAGTAATTAGCATTTTAGCTCTAAAGAATTTAGGTAAAATCATGTGAAATGCGATCAATCACGCGAGTAACCAAAGTAACAAAATGATCATGTAAGATAGAATGAGAGCAAGAATGAACTAGCAAAAACGTAACAAGAATATGATAGTGGCCTTTCATAAATAAGAATCTATCGAGAATGTACTAGAAAGTCACATAATCATCACTCTAGTATCTTTTGCTTATGAGTAAGTACTTCGTGAATTTCTGTGGAATATCAAGCAAGAAAGTCATGTACAAGAATGTCATGTCGTGCCGTAGATTTTCACTTATTTATAAAGAAAGTACTCCCAGCGTAATGCGATGCCAGTAGCATCATACCCCATAGTTTATAATAGTATGTTTCCGACAATCAGCCGAGGGGACTAGCATAGAGCTCTTGAATACAATCAATGCTCGATCGCATCTTCAAGTATAAATCAAGCTACTTCCACGCATGTAACAATAAAGTATGGCTAAGAATGTAATAAGTTCAATAAGTTCATGATAACAATAATCAATGAATGAACACTTCAATTTAGAATATGAGAGATCAAGAATGACTCATATTATGTTATGCTCATGGAAATAATTCAGCAGCATAACGGTACATTCCTTATTTTCCATAAATTAAATTAGGTATCTTGACTCAGTTTGGTAAGTCCTAGACCATTATTAATCCATCTAGGAACCTTAGAAAATCAACCCGTGGGTCAAACCTTGGGTTAAAGCACTCAAACATTGTGACGGTCTTGTATTGGGCCGTTACGTTCACGTGACGGTCGAGCCTTGATCCGTTAGAACAACTGAATCCAGAAACAATAAATGGACCCAGTTAAATGTGACGGTTGTATATTGGGTCGTTACATGGGCCTGACGGTCCGATATAGATCTGTTACATCTCTAGAACCAGAAAACATCGATAGTGTTATCTAATCTATTGGGTTTTAATGGTACAACCAACTCGGCGTCCTAGTGGGAAACACAGGCTCGCAGATAATTACGGAGGCCTTGAAACAAGATTTTCTAATCCATTGGAAGGAATATCCAATGGAGAGGTCCTCATGTTCAAGAATAATGTTCCAATAGTTCAAAGTGTAAACTATGGCCATATACCGGAATATATGCCATGTACTTAGAGAAAATGACTCTATTGGTAGAGAGAGAGTGTAGCAACGTGAAACCAAGATAAAATTCCATCCATACATCATTGAAAATCCATGATTTAAAATACAAGACTATAGAATTTTGGCACATGAAATTAACATAACTTGAAATAACTTAAGATGCTTGTAATCATGCAATTTTTATTATGAATCAGTAAATAAACTTAAAGTCATGATAACAGGTCAAAACTTAGCTATCTAAGCTTATTTATAAGTAAACTTAACTGGTTACCATTCTGCCTCGGGCTGACAGAACACAGGGGTCTGACGGTCTAACAAGAGCGTGTCACAGTACCTGTGACGGTTTATCGAGGGGCCGTTACAGTAGTGTAACGCTCCTGTTATAGTGCATCAGAGACAACAGAGGAATTAAAATGCAACAAAGGGTGTGACGGCTTATCGTAAGGCCGTTACCATTTGTGACGGTCTAAGTATGATGCGTCAGAGTCCCTGCTAACAGTATAAATAAATTAAAAGACTATGATTTGAAACCATGTCATGTTTTGAAAAGATTTAACTACCCCAATCATGACAAAATGAAGTAAAGGTCATCTAGATGCATAGGTTGCAGTGAATTTACCAGATAATATTTTTAATCTTTGATTAGGGCTAAGGATATGTATGTATGCATGAACCCACTAAAACATAAAATCCATGATCTATAGTGCATGAAATCAAGCACAATCAGAGGGCTTTTATCCTTAACAAGATATTTTTGCCAATCATTAGATAACCTACCGCTTAACTAGGCTTTAAACTTCTAATTTGAGTCTGAAAGATGTGCCATAGTTCTCCCTTTCCAGTGAGTTTCCCGCAACTTCTCGCTGCTCTAGCTCTTCAGCCTCTTGACCTAAGGATGTGAAATTTGGAGGGTAAGAAGATAAAACTAAGGTGAACAAAAAGTTCTAAATAATTGTACTCTAATTACCTCGTTTAGACGTCCTAATCTCTTAATCTTCAGGGGTCTTGCGTTCAGTTTCCTATGCTGCTAAAGTCCGACCAGCAACTTTGGAAGCTTCAATCTCCTTGATTGGTTGATCTTCTAGTATGAAATTTGGAGAGCTATTAGTCTAATATATTATAAACAAAAGGTTCTAAAGAACTTATCCGAAATTCTATCTTCTTACCTTGATTCTTCACGAGCCAAAAGTAAGAGTCGCTCAGTTCAGAACTGGGTTCTATTTATAGGGATTTAGCTAGGGTTTGAGGATTAGATCGATTCTAGAGTCCTCAGTTGGCCAAAACATGATCCCTAAGAGTCCCTAGTAACCTTACATAATCTCCGAATTAGGTCTCTTGCAGATAGGATCCCAAAGATCCAATCTTTTTACTCGTTCTTCCACTCACGGAACTGACAGAGGTGTAACGCATCAGGTCTAGTGCGTTATATAGCTTTAGCGGTCACCCGATAGACCGTTACATCAAACGTGTATAGAGTTTCAATTTATTAAAACTCTTTTATTCGTTTATCCTTCTAATTATCTATATAAAAAATATTAACTTTAAAATTCGTGGATAGGCTAAATAACCTTCTAGAATATGGGCCAAACTTAATGGACTTGGTCCTTACCCCTTTTGGATCATATTTAGATAGGCTAAGTTTATTTTAACACAATTGGGCCTTATAATAACTTATTAATCCAATAATCTATTTATTAATTTGTCTTGGCCTTTATAAATTCTAAAAAATTATTAAATAACCCAGAAATTACTTATATAAATTTTGGGGCACTACACCCTCCCCCACATAGAAGAATTTGGTCCCCAAATTCAATACATGGATTATGGAGAGTGTACTTACAGTTAAATAATTCTAAAAATCTTTTCCGTATAACTTCTTTGGTTTCCCATGTTGCTTCATATGGCCATGTTTTCTTCCATTGAATCTTCACCATAGGAATAACTTTATTTCTTAGTTGACGCATTTCCCATTCCATAATCTTTATTGGCATTTTCTCATATGTCATATCCTTCTGAATCTCTAGATTGTCATAGGTGATGATATGGTCAGGATCATATGCATACTTTTTCAGCATAGAGACATCAAATACGTCATGAACTCCTGCTAATTGTGGAGGTAAAGCCAGTCTATAAGCTACATCACCGGCCCATTCAAGATTTTCAAATGGGCCAATGAATCTTGGCGTTAGCTTTCCTTTGATGCCAAATCTTCAAATACCACGACCCGGAGAAACTTTTAGATATACATGATCTCCAACCTGAAACTCCAAATCGCGCCTTCGATTATCGGCATAAGACTTTTACCTATCTTGTGCCATTTGTAATCTTTCTCGAATGAGCTTGATCTTCTCTGTAGAATCCCTGATAAGGTCGGGGCCTAGAAATTGCCTTTCCCCTATTTCATTCCAATAAATAGGTGATCTACAGCTTTTCCCATATAACGCTTCAAAGGGCGCCATTTGTATCCTAGCTTGATAACTGTTGTTATATACAAACTCTACCAGAGGCAAGTGATCATTCCAACTACCTGCAAAATCAATAGCACAAGCCCTGAGCATATCTTCTACTACCTGATTCGTTCTTTCCGTCTGACCATTAGTTTGTAGATGAAAGGCTATGCTAAAATTCAATCTAGTCCCTAGTGAGTTTTGTAGACCCTTCCAGAAATGTGATGTGAATCTAGGATCTCTATCAGATATAATAGTGACTGGGACACCATGTAATTTCATAATTTCTTTTATGTATAATGCTGCTAGAATATCCACAGACCATCGACTTTTTATTGGTAGAAAATATGCAGATTTAGTCAATCGGTCTATGATTACCCATATACCATCGTGTCCTCCTCTGGTTTTAGGTAAACCCATGATGACATCCATCCCTATACTCTCTCACTTCCATGTTGGAATGTCTAAGGGATGTAATTTACCGGCAGGTCTAAAATGTCCTGCTTTAACTTGTTGGCAAGTGAGACAGTGAGACACGAAATCTGCTATCCCTGTCTTCATATTGGGCCACCAGAAGTTTCTTTTGAGATCTTGATACATTTTTATACCACCGGGATGAATGGTGTACTTAGACTTATGTGCTTCTTCTAGGATCAATTTCTTCGTATCTTCATGATCCGGTACACATACTCGGCCCTTAAATAGCAATCTTCCATCATTGGAAACGGAGAAATCTGGCCTCTGATCTATGTTAGCTTTAATCTCCAGTAACACAGGATCATCATCTTGCAACTTGACCAGATCCTCTATTAATGTTGGTTGAGCTCGAATATTAGCCATGAAGTAATCCTCTTTCTTTGTGTCAATATCTAAATTCAACTGAGGAAACTAAGGAATAAGATTAGTCATACTAATCATAAGACTTGATAGCATTCCCATTGGTTTTCTGCTGAGTGCATCAGCTACAGCATTAGCCTTGTCAGGATGATATTCAATCGCAAAATCAAAATCTTTGAGATATTCCAACCATCTTCTCTGCCTCATATTTAACTCCTTTTGAGAAAATAAATATTTCAAACTCTTGTGGTCCGAGTATACTGTGAACTTTTCTCCATAAAGATAATGACGCCAAATTTTTAAGGTGAAAATAACTGATGCCTAATTCTAAATCATGCACGGGGTAATTTTCCTCGTGACGTTTCAACTGTCTTGAATAGAAGATTACCTTTCCATTCTGCATGAGGACACATCCTAAGCCAATACCAAACACATCCGTATATATTTCGAACCCACCACCTTCCACCGGTAGTGATAAAATGGGAGCTGTAGTAAGATGATTCTTAACAGTTTGAAAACACTTTTCACATTCCTTTGACCAGACAAAAGGATTTTCTTTTCTCGTGAGTCTAGTTAAAGGAACAACAATCTTTGAGAAGTCCTTAATGAACCTCCTATAATAATCAGCTAGACCCAGAAAGCTTCTTACATCAGATACAGTCGTTGGCCAGCTCCAATTCCTGACAGCTTCTACTTTCGAAGGTTCCACAGTGATTCCTTCCTTGAAAATAATGTGGCCTAGGAATGAAACTTCCTTGAGCCAGAATTCACATTTGTAAAGCTTTGCATAAAGTTTATGTTCTCTAAGTGTTTGTAGAGCTATCGTCAGATGTTCTTCATGTTCCTCTTTTGTCTTGGAGTATATCAAGATGTCATCAATGAAGACGACGATGAATGGGTCTAGATATGGTTGGAAGACATTGTTCATAAGTTGCATAAATGTAGCTGGGGCATTCCCTGTCGAAGAGAGGCGAACTCCATAGCCTTTCTTTCTTTCACATGCTCAGAGAAATACTTGGCACGGAATAAATCAGGAAAACCATCCCACGTATGAGGTGCATCGGCCGGAGGTGCCGGAACCGACTTCCACCATGTACGGGCATCCTTATTGAGTTAAAAAGTTGCAAGACACACCTTCTCTTGATCGGTGCATTGGATGACACAAAATATACGGTTCATTTCATCAATCCAGTTCTCTACTTCGTCTGGATTGGAAGAACCTTAGAAACACGGAGGGTTTAAACTCCAGAAATTACGATGTAAATCGCCAACCCTTGCCCATGTGCCAGCTTGCACCATGGTTTGTAATGCCTGAGTAAGGCCGGCAACCATTTGTTGCATGCCATTCCAATCTACATGATGAGCCATGGTAATAATAAAGTACCTGAGAGAAATATAACAATTTGTTATTTCTCGTGAAATTAGAAGAAAATAAATCTTAAAGCTAGTTAACTATCTTATCCCGAGCTCTACCCAATACTCCCATGGATATGGAAATTTCTTACTTAGTTCATAGGTAGAGGTCCTTAAACCTTGGACTTATCTTATGACATGATTCTTCTCCCTAAGTCTTGAGACTTAGGCTCTGATACCAACTTAACTGTCACGCCCCGAGCCTTTATGACAGCAGAAGACTTACTCGAGGAACGTGAACAGCCGGCATGGTAAGCCTCTTGCAAGCAAGAATGATCAGAGCGTAAGGTAATCACACATAAGAATGCAATCGCATAATAATTTATCAAACTCCAACTTTATTAATGATCAAAATATTCTTTTACAATAACTCTTCAACCATCTCTAATCCATCAGACTCAAGAAAAGGAAAAACTACAAAGACTCGATCTAAACATGATTGACATCCTAAGTCTTCACTCTCATTTTGATATGGTTCTCATTCGCTCTCGGACCCGCTACTTATATAACCCGAATCCGAATTCGAATCACTTTCATTTTTGAAAAAGATTGGAAATAGGTAATGAGCACACTTGCCCAGTAAGTATCTTTGCATCAACATGAATAGCACTATTAAAGTAATTAGCATTTTAGCTCTAAAGAATTTAGGTAAAATCATGCAAAATGCGATCAATCACGCGAGTAACCAAAGTAACAAAATGATCATGTAAGATAGAATGAGAGCAAGAATGAACTAGCAAGAACGTATCAAGAATATGATATTGGCCTTTCATAAACAAGAATGTATCGAGAATGTACTAGCAAGCCACATAATCATCACTCTAGTATCTTTTGCTTATAAGCAAGTACTTCGTGAATTTCTATGGAATATCAAGCAAGAAAGTCGTGTACAAAAATGTTATGTCGTGCCGTGGATTTTCACTTATTTATAAAGAAAGAACTCCTAGCGCAATGCGACGCCAATAGCATCATACCCCATGGTTTATAATAGTATGTTTCTGACAATCAGCCGAGGGGAGTAGCATAGAGTCCTTGAACATAATCAGTGCTCGATCGCATCTTCAAGTATAAATCAAGCTACTTCCACGCATGTAACAATAAAGTATGGCCAAGAATGTAATCATTTTAATAAGTTCATGATAACAATAATCAATGAATGAACACTTCAATTTAGAATATGAGAGATCAAGAATGACTTATACTATGTTATGCTCATGGAAATAATTCGGCAGCATAACGATACATTCCTTATTTTCCATAAATTAAATTAGGTATCTTGACTCAATTTGGTAAGTCCTAGACCATTATTAATCCATCTAGGAACCTTAGAAAATCAACCCGTGGATCAAACCTTGGGTTAAAGCACTCAAACATTGTGACGGTCTTGTACTGGGCCGTTACGTTCACGTGACGGTCGAGCCTTGATCCGTTAGAACGACTGAATCCAGAAACAATAATTGGACCCAGTTAAATGTGACGGTTGTATATTGGGTCGTTACATGGGCCTGACGGTCCAATATAGATCCATTACATCTCTAGAACCCAGAAACATTGATAGTGTTTTCTAATCAATTGGGTTTTAATGGTACAACAAACTCGGCGTCCTAGTGGGAATCCCAGGCTCGCTGATAATTACGGAGGCCTTGAAACAAGATTTCCTAGTCCATTGGAAGGAATATTCAATAGAGAGGTCCTCATGTTCAAGAATAATGTTCCTATAGTGCAAAGTGTGAACTAATGGCCATATACCGGAATATATGCCATGTACTTAGAGAAAATGACTCTATTGGTAGAGAGAGTGTGTAGCAACGTGAAACCAAGATAAAATTCCGTCCATACATCATTGAAAATCGATGATTTAAAATAAAAGACTATAGAATTTTTGCACATGAAATTAACATAACATTAAATAACTTAAGATGCTTGTAATCATGCAATTTCTATTATGAATCAGAAAATAAACTTAAATTCATGATAACAGGTCAAAACATAGCTATCTAAGCTTATTTATAAGTAAACTTAACTGGTTACTATTCTGTCTCGGGCTGACAGAACACAGGGGTCTGACGGTCTAATAAGAGCGCGTCACAGTACATGTGACGGTTTATCGAGGGACCATTACAGTAGTGTAACGCTCCTGTTATGGTCCGTCAGAGACAATAGAGGAATTAAAATGTAACAGAGGGTGTGACGGCTTATTGTAAGGCCGGTACCATTTGTGACGGTCTAAGTATGATGCGTCAGAGTCCCTACTAACAGTATAAAGAAATTAAAAGACTATGATTTGAAACCATGTCATGTTTTGAAAAGATTTAACTACCCCAATCATAACAAAACAAAGTAAAGGTCATCTAGATGCATAGGTTGCAGTGAATTGACAAGATAATATTTTTGATCTTTGATTAGGGCTAAGGATATGTATGCATGTATGAACCCACTAAAACATGAAATCCATGATCTATAGTGCATGAAATCAAGCACAATCAGAGGGCTTTTATCCTTAACAAGATGTTTTTGCCAATCATGAGATAACCTACCGCTTAACTGGGCTTTGAACTTCTAATTTGAGTCTGAAAGACATGCCCTAGTTCTCCCTTTTCAGTGAGTTTCCAGCAACATCTCGCTGCTCTTGCTCCTCAGCCTCTTGACCTAAGGATGTTAAATTTTGAGGGTAAGAAGATAAAACTAAGGTGAACAAAAAGTTTTAAATAACCGTACTCTAATTGCCTCGTTTAGATGTCCTAATCTCTTGATCTTCAGGGGTCTTGCGTTCAGTTTCCTGGGTTGCTAAGGTCCGACCAGTAACTTTGGAAGCTTCAATCTCCTTGGTTGGTTGATCTCCTAGCACGAAATTTGGAGAGCTATTAGTCTAATGTATTATAAACAAAAGGTTCTAAAGAACTTACCCGAAATTTTATCTCCTTACCTTGATTCTTCACGAGCCAAAAGTAAGGGTCGCTCAGTTCCGAACTGGGTTCTATTTATAAGGATTTAGCTAGGATTTGAGGATTAGATCGATTCTAGAGTCCTTAGTTGGCCAAAACCTGAACCCTAAGAGTCCCTAGTAACCTTACATATTCTCCTAATTAGGTCTCTTGTAGATAGGATCCGAAAGATCTAATCTTTTTGCTCGTTCTTCCCCTCACGGAACTGACAGAGGTGTAACGCATCAGGTCTAGTGCGTTACATAGCTTTAGCGGTCGCCCGATAGACCGTTACATGAAACGTGTATAGAGTTTCAATTTATGAAAACTCTTTTATTCGTTTATCCTTCTAATTATCTATATAAAAGAGTATTTATCTTTAAAATTCGTGGATAGGCTAAATAACCTTCTAGAATATGGGCCAAACTTAATGGGCTTGGTCCTGACCCCTTTTGGATCATATTTAGATAGGCTAAGTTTATTTTAACACAATTGGGCCTTATAATAACTTATTAATCCAATAATTCATTTTCTAATTTATCTAGGCCTTTATAAATTCTAGAAATTATTAAATAACCCAAAAATTACTTATATAAATTTTGGGACACTACACCGAAGCTAAGAATCCCTGACAACCTGCATTAAGTAATCTACAGGCTCAAATAGCAGAAATAATCATGCGAGAAGAACGAGATCGAATTTCTTGGAAGTAGAATGCTGGTTTCCTATGTGGCTGAAAATAGACTTTCTTTGATCTGCAGTCAACCACAGCTCCATACTCTTCTAACCAATCCATGCCCAGAATAATATCATAATCCATCAGCTGCAAAGCATATAATGTAGCTTGCAACTGGTGATTGTCAATCACAATAGGAGTCTTTTCTAGACAAAGAGGAGTGAACATGAAATCCCCTGAAGGTAACTCCACAAGCAACTCACAATATATCTCAGATGTCGGCTCCTCAATACAAGCAATAAAGTCTTCAGACATAAATGAGTGAGAAGCACCTGGATCAAATAAAACACGAACTGCATGGCCATACACCATAATAGTACCTTCCACGAGATGAGATGCCACCGCTTCAGCACGAGTAATATGAGAGACCTTCCCTTTTTGCTTTTTGCCAGCTGCAGTAGACTGCTGGGAAGAAGGCACTGAAGCTTGAGGATAATATTGATGTGACTGAGGTGGTGGAAGAGGTCTGAATTGAGGTGGCTGTGGTTAAGAAAATTGAGAGAACTAAACCGGTTTCCGCCTCTGAGGACTATCTCGAACCACATGCCCCGGTTGATCACAACGGAAACAAATCACTGGCATCAAACAAGGCTTGCCTGGATGATAACCACCACACCTCAGACACGGTCTCGGTTGACTAGACACTGATCCCTGTCGCTGGGAAGAAGGTGCTGATTATTGTTGCTCGGTATCCGAAGATGCTTGACTACCATACCACTTCTTAAACTTCTTGAACGACTTCTTAAACTTGGGCTTGGAAAAAGAAGTGTCATTGGCAGCAACTACAGCAGATGGAACTCCTGCCACAGACGGCTGACTGGCTTGCTGAGACTTCACACTCGGCTGAACTGAGTCACCTTGGGTACGCCCTCGGGATCTTGCCATATCCAATTCTAATGTTGTCGATGCCTGATAAGCCGCATCCATCTCTGCTACTCGGGTTGCAATCAGATGCTGCCTTAAATCTACTTTCAACCCACGTAGAAATTGCTCGGTCTTCAGACCTTCATCAGCAAGAATATGGGGTGCATATCGACCCAATTCCATGAACTTGTTCTGATATTGCAGCACAGTCCTGTCTGTTGTGCCCCTTAGGCACAAGCTTATGATATTTTGTTTTGATGATAGCAACACAGTGAAAGTTTCACTGTGAGCCATTCATTGTGTTTAGTATACATGCATTACTGCTAGTTACTGCATATGCAAACACTTGGTCGATGCATTGCATTCTGTCAGATATCAAGTCTATACATCCATTGCTTCAGTTCAATATCTGCTATGTGCATACCTTGTTTAAGTGCATTCAGTATAACAGACCAGCAAGCATTCAGTATAACAGATGAGCAAGTCTGTACATCAGACTAGTCTGCATCGGTTAAGTCTATACATCCATCGAAGTTAGTCTTCATAAAGTCTGTACATTCTTCAGGTGCATATCTCAGCAACTCTATACATTGGACTTGAACATATAGGAAGTCTATACATCGGCTAGGCAGCAAGTCTGTACAGCCCTTGCTTAAGGCAAGTCTATACATTGCATGAGCATAGTCAGAGCACTCAAGTCTGTACAGCGTCCATCGTCTCATGCATCGTCTTATGCATTGTCGTCAAGTCTGTACAGAGTCCATCGTCTTGTGCATAGGCTAAGTCTACACATCGTCCGTCTCAATTAGCGTCTTATGCATAGGCTAAGTCTACACATTGCAGCATGCATTGTCTTCAAGTATGTACAGCGTATAGCGTCTCATCCACCGTCTCAGTTGAGAGTTGAAGTCTGTACATCGGGCGCCTCATTCGTAAAGTCTGTACATTGGGCTATCACTTAAAGTCTATACATCAGCCTGTTCGAGTTAAGCTTTCAAAGTCTTGACATTGTTCTGTAGCACACACACGAAGTCTATACAGTGCTGCATAGACTAAGTCTATACATCAGTGTCTTGTGCATGCATAATTCAAGTCTGTACAGCCTGTGTTCACAACACAAGGTCTGTACATCGTTCTGCTTGCACAAACGCCAAGTCTATACATTGGCTTTGCTTGCACGAGCTGAAGTCTTTACAACGTTCACTTGCAGCATTAGCCAATGTCTGTACAGCCTGTGCATCCTTTTGATTCAAAGTCTACACATTGCATGTTAGCATGCTCGCACACACTAAGTCCATACATTATACAAAGTTTGCATAGTGAACATGAAGTCTGTACACGCTTCAAGTGGTAAGTATGTACATTGTTCAGAACGCAAAGTCCACACATTAGCACTATAGCTTGCACGAAGTAAAGTCTGTACATTGGACTATCGAGTAAAGTCTATACATCCTTTAGCTTGAACTGTGCAAGTCTGTACATCGCTGCTTTGCCAAAGTCTATACATTGTGCTTGCTCAAATCTGTACAGCCTTTCTTCTGGCAAGTCCACACATCGTGAAGTCTATACATTCATTGCCTTGCATTGCATCAAGTCTGTACATCCTTTCTTTTGCCAAGTCCACACATTGTGAAGTCTATACATTCGTTGCCTTGCATTGCATCAAGTCTGCACACTGTATGCTGCATGCTCACCAAATCCATACACTGGCAAGTCTGCACATTGTGGCACGCAGAGTCTGCACAACGCTTTGTCAGTAAGTCTATACATTGCTATAGCACGCATGCAGAGTCTAGACAGGCATGAGCAAGTCTAGACATCGTCTGGTTGCATAACGCATAGTCTATACATGCTTTGTCTTCGCATTGCATAGTCTATACATTCTGCATTCATTCTAGATGTTCATACTTTGCTTGATGCATTCTGCATAACACACTGCAAAGTCTATACATTGTCTTCGCATTGCAGAGTATATACATTGCTTCGAACGAAGTCTGTACAAGGTGTCGACATTAAACTGATAAGTTTCTCTCTGTCTGACAGGTATTGTTCATGAAGCTTATGAAGGGCACGTGATCTGAGGCTGGAAGGGCTGACAGGAAGATGACACGTGGCCAAAACTTCTGGGCAGGAAATGTGGAAGACACGCGCCCAGGGCTGCTCCTGCCGTGACATCTTATATAAGGAAGCCTTCTTCCATAGAAGAAGACTGATCGAATGCAGAAGCCTTGAAGGAAAAGCAGAGAGCAGAGAGCCATTCGATCTAGTAGAAGAGAAAAAGAAAGAGATAAAAGAAAGAGAGTTGAGAGAGAGAAGTGTTGAGAGTTTTATTCCTCAGATCTTTGGTTCAAAATCAGATCTGAGGTTTGCTCACCTGTTTGAGCTATATTCCCTGCAGGGATACATTTCCTTTTCGTTTGTTTTCTATTTTGTTTTTCGAACTCATTTCTTCAAGCTGTTAGTCAGCGTTTGCAGAGGTGCTGCCTCTGGATGGGTTAAGCTGTACTCCCCAGTGGTTGTAGTGGAGGATTCCACTGGACAGCAAGCTGTGAGGCTCAGCGGATTGTAGGCAAGCTGTGAGGCCCAGCGGTTCAAGCCGTGAGTCAGCAGTAATCCACACTCGGGTTGAGTGTGGGGTGGATGTAGGTCTGGAGGACCGAACCACCTAAAAAATCTTGTCTACTGTGTGATTGCCTTATGGTTTGCATCGCTCCTTTACTTCTGTACTTTGCGCAGTAGATGTTTGTTTAAGTGGGTTCTTCAGCAATTCTGGTTGGTCGTTGATTAGTGCATTCTATCTGTGTAGCAACCCTGATAAATAAAATAAATCAAAATAGATTAAAAGATTTAATAAATAAACGAAAGAGCTTGAAATAAAAATAAGTAAAAACCAGATAAAAATAATGCCTCAGATATAGGCGCTACTTTACAATAAAACGCCCTTACCTAAGGCGTGTTTTGAAGAAAGGACGCCCACACATCAAGGCGTCAAAATTCAAACGACCAAAATAAATAAAAAGGGCAAGTTAGCGTAACGTCCTTTTAGTGGACGCGTTTCAACAAGTAACGACGCTTGACAAGGCGTCAATTCAAAATTCGACGCCCTTACTTAGGACGCTAATTCAGTTCAAGTTTCGTTCGACCCAGGAGTCTATCCAGGGTAAGTTGATAACTATGAGAAAGAGTTCGAATGTAGTAATAACTCTAATATGGAAGTATTACTTCCAATCAAACACTAACCCTATTAGGATTCTAAGGATCCTATAAAAACCCTTGCCGATCGAACCCTAAAGCTATTTGGTCGATCTGCTGCTGCTACGGTACGTAAAGAATATCAGTTCTTATCTCTTTTCTTTCGGTTGCATGAAGAATCACTGATTCTTCATCTTCTTCTCTTCTTACAGGTTGAAGAAGACGAACGTGAGAAGAACAAAGGGTAAGTTCTTCTTTCTTCCACCTTCAGTCAAGTATTATGAAGATAATACTAGTGATCGTATATATATGTTCTCTGTAGGAAAGTCATCTTAACCTACTCAAGAACGTGGGTTCTTCATCGGCGAACGTCTGCACCTGATCGTGCCGAAAAGAAAACCTGTCGATAATCTACACCAAGACCTCTACCCTCTCATCCTACTCTGTTGATAACAGAGTACCGTGTCTTCATCAGTTCGCCAGTTAATCATCAAAAAGGTAGGTTTTCTCAAGCAACGTAGCCCAAACAAGTTAAATTCATAGTAACACATCATGCATGTCATGTATGTAAGTTTCTTGATAGTTTCTACACGTTTCTGTAATATTTTTGCAAGAGACGCCCGTTACTAGGGCGCTACTTTAAAGAAACGACCTGAACCAGGTCGTCAATTACAGATTTGACGCCCTGTCCTGTAGGCGTTAATCTCAGGAAAATCGCATGTAATTAATAATTGATCCACGTTTAAAAATTCAATAGATATGAAATATCCAATCTAATATATATTGCATGACTCGACCTGTGAATTCCTACTAATTTTCTGTCATGATCATGTCTCTTGTCTCTTGGAATTCTATTTTCTAAAATATTGTAAAACGCTCTAATACACGACCCTGTATAGGTCGTCTCTCACTTGACTAACGCCCCTGTTCAGGGCGTGAATTGAAAAGTAACGCCCCTGTCCAGGGCGTGTTTTTGATAAATTACTGAAAATATATATTCTGTAAAAATAGAGGTAAAGAATGAACGACCATTGTATACCTCGTCAACTTGAAATTAAACGCCCCTTACCAGGGCGCGTTCTTGGTAAAATACTGCAATATTTAAATCTTGCAAAAATGTAAAATAGGTAAACGCCCTTATTGAAGGCGTTAATTACTTGAGTAGTGACTTTACTTAAGTCGTTATTTTCCTGTAAAAAAAATATTTTTACCTTTTTCTGATAACCGATGGTTTCAGGATATCTATATATATATGTATATCGGCACTATATCTCCACTCTGTGAGTATAGTCCCATGTTTCATGAGGTTTTATCGATCACCCTCAATTCTCATTGACATACAAGCTCTCCATTGGACATTCCGTTCCTTTGGACTAGCGAGTTAGTCATAGAGACCTCCGTAAGACTCCTTGAGCCTTGGATTTCCTCAAGGCCGATTGAGCTGGTTGTACCCTAAAAACCAATTACACTATTGAATGCCATGTCACTCTAAAGAAACATGGTATACCGGCCCTTATGATATGCAAAGAGTATATCATGAGAATTCTTAATGGGATGATGATATCATGCCATTTGTTGATGTTCTTGTGGACCTCAATTCTATAATAAGAATGAGGGTATCTTGCCTTTGATATACCGTTCATGTGGACCTCAATTGTCATGGTACCCGAGTTAAGGGAACCTAATTCCACCTAGTTTCATCGTTCATCGTGATTGTACCGTTGTTATCACCTATCTATGTCCAATGTCGTATTTTTTGACTCCATTCTCTCAAAGTTATCCTACGTGTCTACATGCTTAAATTGTTGAAATTCCATATTGGCTATATATATATACAAGAGTGGATGTCGAATATACATGATAAATGCCTGCGCATATAGGGCCCGATCGGGTCCTAGGAGGAGCACCCGAAAGTACTTGTGCCCTTGGGAGTTGAATGATAAGGTATCTGGCATTATACCGAGTGCATGACTAGCTTGATTGGACATTCCACACAAATCTTGTACTTGACTCGTACTTGACTTGACATGACTTGCGTGACCCGAGAAAGGGTAATTACTTGCTTGCTTGATACATGATCGCCAAAGTTCTTGACATGACTGTGGACACCAAAAATTGCACACCAAACATCCTGCTCGGCCCAGCATCAACAACAGCGCCGAGTGAAGAACCCCCGGAGAGATTGGTCATCCAGACGCCCCCACATATGCACACTACCGTGGAGCCGTCCCCGGAGCCATGACAGCAAAGAGAAACCAACCCCCGGGAAGCTCACAATCCGCGGCCCCCGAAGAAAATCAAACGAATCATAACGCGTGCTCAAAATGGGCCCAAGTCAAGCCTCAGCGGCACACCCCAGGAGGGGCTTCAGCGGCACACCCCCTGGGTGTTCAGCGGCACACCCCAGGAGGGGCTTCAGCGGCACGCCCAGCTTGGGCCTTCAGCGGCACGCCCTTTGGGCCTTCAGCGGCACGCACAACTTGGGCTTCAGCGGCACGGCCCCCAGGCTGTTCAGCGGCATGCCCACAAAGCCTTCACAGGCACGCCCGTTTGGCCCCTCAGCGGCACAGCCCCTGGCCTCAGTGGTACGCCCCATTGGCTTTCAGCGGCACGCCCATTCGGGCCCCCAGCGGTACGCCCTTTTGGCTCCCCCGCGGCACGCTTGTTCAGCCCGCCAGCGGCACAGCGTGAAGCATCTTCAACGGAGCCCATGCCCTACGAATCCTTGGTGCGCAGTGGGACGTCCGAGGTGTCGCCCGGAGAGAGGGCCACGCTGCCTATCCCCCTGCCACCCAGGACAATGGCGTCAACCCCCATTCAATACCCGTCGAATCGTTCCGGCCTTTGGACGCTCGCCGTGGCGGGGGTATAAGACCCCTCTTCTTCGCTGCAAACAGGAGAGAGGGAGGAGGGAGACAGACACACCCACTCCCAGAGAGAAGAGAAGAAGAGAAGAGAAGAAGAAGAAGAAGAAGAAGAGAAGAAGAAGAGGAGGGGAGGCTCCAAAGAGGAGGGGAGGCTCCCCCCGGCTACTCCGTCCATCGCCGTCCGTGTGAAGAGAAGGAGAGGAAGAGAAGAAGAAAAGAAGAAGAGGAGGGGAGGCTCCCCCTCGCTACTCCGTCCACCGCCGTCCATGCGAAGAGAAGAAGAAGAAGAGAAGAAGAGGAGGAGGGGAGGTGGAGGGGCAGCCCCCCCTTGCTGTTCCATCCTCCGTCGTCCACGCAAAGAGAAGAAGGGAAAAGGAAAGGAGGGGAAGAAGGAGAAGAGAAGAAGAGGGAAGAGAGGAAGAGAGGGAAGAGGGCCTGCTGCCCCTCCACCTCCCCGCTGCCGCATCTTCCCATTTGCCTGAAGGGAGACGCCCTTCCGTCTCTCCTCGGACACCCAGGCCCAACACCCCTTGAGCCTCTCTCCCTCCTCCTGCCAAGGTTTCCTTCGGCCTCGCCAACCAACATCCCCGATACACTCCAGCTGGCCTCCAACGGCACACCCCCCCTTTTTCTTTTGGGCCTTCAGCGGCACACCCTTGAAGTGCCCCAGCGGCACGCTTCCATCAGCCCTTCGCCGGCACACTCCCTGGCGCCTCAGCGGCACGCCCCCAGCAGCCTTCAGCGGCACGCCCTTCAACTACCCTCAGCGGCACACTCCTTGGCCCTCAGTGGCACACCTTCAGCCGTCTGTTCGCCGGCACGCCCTGGCCAGGCCCTTCGTCGACACGCTCCCTCGTGCCTTCCTTGTCCGGCACACTCCCCTAACCTCTTGCCCGGTGCACCCCCGGCCAGCCTTAGAGAGGCCTCCCACGCGCTGTTTCCTCCGAGCTTTCCGAAGTTTTACTAAAGGTGTTGCTGCCTTCGGGCGCCCACCTCCAGTTGTCGGGTTCCGCCACTCCATGTGGGCGCGTTCCCTTTTTCTCCCTTACGCTCGGGTCAAGGGGAGATGCTACCGAATTTTCGTCAGAAACAATAACATGTTAAAAAGATAAAAGAAGCAACAAACAAATAAAAAGAGAACAACGGTAAAACACTTTAACCAATGCAAGGGAACCGTAATCAACACAAAGAGAGCCAAATCGAACGATAACTAAACAACTTGAACATTCGTCCTTGTGGGAGAAAGAATGAAAGATAATCGAGAGAAAGAGAGAAGAAACCCATGCAAACTTAATAAAATCAAGAGAGAAAAGGAAAAGAGAAAAGACATAAGAACGGAGGAGGAGTGGGCTCCCCATGCCCTTCATCGGCATGCCCCTAGCCCAGTTTCCCCGGCACGTCTTGCTTGGCCCTTCGCTGGTACACCCTGCAGCGCCCTTCGCCGGCACGCCCCCAGCCCGGCTGCTTGGCCCTTCGCCGGTACACCCTGCATCGCCCTTTGCCGGCACGGCCCCTCACCGGTGCACCCTGCAGCCCCTTCCCCGGCACGTTCCCTTCCAGCCCTTCGCCGGTACACCTCCATCATCCTTCACCAGCACACCCTCCATCATCCTCCACCGGCATGCTCCTAGCCCGGTACGGCCTTCACTCCCCTTTACACCCTCTAGCCGCCCTTCACCGGTACACCTCCATCATCCTTCACCGGCACACCCTCCTTGGTGCCTCCCCCGGTACACTTCCTGTGAACCCCTCGACGGCACACTCCTTCGGCCCTTTAGCGGTACGCTCTTGCCACCCCTCAGCGGCACGCTGCCTAGCCACTCTTCCCCGGTACGCGCCCGTGGCCTTCGCCGGTACGCGTTTCCAGCCTCCTCACCGGTACACCGGCTTGGCCTTCGCCGGTACACCCCTCTTTGGTCCTCGAGTGGCCCATTCTCCCTCCAAAAAATATGTATAATGCAATAATAATGATAATGATAATAATAATAAACTAATAAAAACTATGATAAATAAATAAACCTGAATATATATATATAAGAGATAAATAAAAATTATGAAATAATAATAATAATAATAATAAAAGAGAAAATATAATAGTAATAACAATAAATGAAAATGGAGAAATCACCCGGAATAAATACATAAAAGAGAAATAAACAATAATATATATATATATATATATATATAATTCAAAAACCAGATAAAAATGGTAAAATCTACACCGCAGCCCCGTCCCCCCTGCGACCCGGTGCTAAAGGAACAACAATACCGCCCTTGTGGGCTGGGCCTGAGTCTTGGAAATTATCCTGAAATGGCCATGACCCGACCTCGCCTCGGGCTAACATTCCGATTAAACCGGACTCATTTCTCCGACCGGATCCCTTCCTTCCGAGCCGCTACTAAAATTGCCGCACGTTCGGCAGACATTTGAACGGGTTCACCTCGATTTCGGCCGCGTTTCTATTACGGACCTATGTCCGAACATGAAAAGGCCCGTGAGCGACCTTCATAGCCGGTGGCTCTTACCCCGACATGGTTGTGAGCCGGCATTGCCCCGGGCCAATAGCTCACCAATTCCGACCTGTTCCTATCGGGATTTGCTCCCGCTCTTTCATTGAAATTGCCGTAAACTCGGCATACATTTGTACGGGGTCGTTTCCACCCACGTTGCGCTTTCAATATGGGCCCTTGCCCGAACATGAAAAGGTCCGCAAGTGACCGACAGAATCGGAATAGAACGAGACGGCTCTCGCCACCCCTGGACTCCTTCCATGGGAATATCAGTAAGACCTCCGTGGGCCATACTCAGACCTCGGACCCGTCCCGATCATGGTCATCGTCTGGCTCATATCCCCGGTCTACAGCCTGCTCCTCTCGAACGCGTTTTTTAGTTCTGAAGCCTAGTCCCGGCACTCTTCCCCGTTGCCCTCCGGCACCAGAAATATTAACGATGCCACGCGAGCCCCGTTTGGACCACGGGAGGCGCCCCCGGCATGGTCCTGACTCGATCTCGCATCGGGCCAACAGATTCACGGGTTTCCAGATATAATAGCCGAGATTCAACCGAACGTTTTCAGTGTCCCGGAACAATAAAACTTGCCGTGTCCCGGCGCACATACATTCTCGGTCTTTCCGCGACGATTACAATATTCTCGAGCCGGACTCCCGTCCGAATATTAGACGGTCTCCCGGATGACCGACATGTTTCAAACGCCTGCTTCTCCGGACATAGGGCTTTTCAGCCGATTCAAGGGATATTCCCTCGTCGCCCCCCTTTGGCACCGGAAATATCAATGACGCTCATGCAAGTCTTCTTTCGACCGCGGGGGGCCCACCGTAGTATGGTCACAGCTTGCTCTTGCACCGGGCCAACAGATTTACCGGTTTCCGACCGCTCCAGCCGAGGTTTAGCCGAACGTTTTCCATTCTTCCGAACAATAAATTGCCATATACTGGCATACATATGCTCCGATTTTCCCGCGACAACCGTGATTTTATCGAGCCGGACATTTGTCCGAACATTAAATGGTCAACACATGACCGATATGACCGCGAATGGTTTTCTTCTCGCCCTCGTGCGAGGATTTCAGTACCTCGTAATAGACCTTTCATGCAATTAATTTCTTGGCCATGAGGCCCTGAATCCCGGCGATTAATCAAGGGTGTTCCCTCGTATGGGGGATGTAAATGACGCCGTGACCTTTATGGCGCGGTGGGTTTTGGTCCCGACACGAACCACACAATCGTCTGACGAAGTCAGATCGAGCGCACCATGGGATCTTCGGAGCCCGAATAAATTGTCACTCCGGTGACTGGCACGCCCACACACTTAATAGACGAATAAACCATCCCCGAATAGACGACCATAATAAAAGACGAATCGAAAAAAGTGCGTCCACAACTCTGGCACGCCCGGTGGGACCAAACCACCCTTCATCTCTTCGTCGGGATTCAGGGCCTCATGGCCCCCTAATAAACGATGTTTGCCTGCTTTGATGAATTGCAGGTGCTGTCTTCGCCAGCCCTATGGGGAGAAAATCCAGACTCGGTGCAGCTGCCTTCGCGGCCTCGAGGACGCTGCTCCGAAGCCCATGCAGCCTCCGGCAATCATGGGAGCTGTTATAAAAAAAAGGAAAAAAAAAGGAAGAGAAAGAGAAGAGAAGGGAGGGGAAACCAAGCCCCCATTTCCCTCAAGAAGAAAGAGAAGAAAAGAAGAAAAGAAGAAAAGAAGAAAAGAAGAAAAAAAAAGAAAAGAAGAAAAAAAAGAGAGAGAAAAAAAAAGAAGAGAAGGAATTTGGCAAGAGGGGGTTGTACGGCCACATCCGTCGAGACCCATGCTGAACAAAGATTACCGCTGTGGGGCTGATGCGGTGGAGCGAACCACTCATCCCCTCCCTGAGGGGGTGAGCGCTCTCCTGCACCTCCACCCTGGTCAATCATACAAAAGAAGAGAAGATGAGAAGAAAAAGAAAAAAAAAAAAAAAGAAAAGAAAGAAAGCAAAAAAAGAAAATAGGAAAAGTTGGCCAGCATCGCCAACCAAAAGAGCAAGAAGAGACCCGGCGTCCCGCCTGACTCTAGGAGGCTCCGAGTCCGTGGCGTAATGACCCGGCCCGTCCCTCCTTCCTGTTGCCTCCATCCGGCGCAAGACGGCCCCCGAGTGGCTGTTAAAACACCCAACGACCCACAATTGTAACTTGGTGAATAGTTGCCCGCTGTGGGGAATGCTTTATAGCAATAAGGCCAAGCACGGCCACCACTTCCGAAGAGAGCATGCACATACCCCGCCATGGGGGATGAGAAGAAGATATATACCCTGCTATGGGGGCATAAGAGGCAAAAAAAAAAAGAGAAATACACCCCATTACCAGGGGCACATGAAGAGAATCCGCCCCAACTGAGGGGCATACAAAGCAAAAGCTACACCCCGACTTCGGGACATTTGAAGAAGTGAATCCGCCCCGACCTGGGGACGTAAGAAGAAATAGAACTGCACCCCGGCTTAGGGGCATTTGAAGGGGAAATACACCTCGATGTGGGGGTACCTGAAGCAAAAGACATACCCCGCCATGGGGGCGTAAGAAGAAAAGAATTCACCCCTACTCCGGGGTACATGAAGCGACAAAGAATACACCCCGCCTTAGGGGAATTTGAAGAAGAAAAATACACCCCACCGACGGGGGCACAGGAGCCATCAAGAACACACCCCACTTTCGGGGCACAAGAAGTAGACATTCCCCGGCGTGTCGGGGCAGAAGAAGAAGAATCCCCCCCGGGGGGCATAAAAAAAGCAAAGATACACCCTCGTGCCGAGGGCACATGAAGCGAATACACTCTATCCCGGGGTCATGAGAAGCAGAAGGCGCATCCCACCCTGGGGCATATGAAGCGAAAAGAATACACCCTGGCTTTGGGGAATACGAAGAGAAGTATACCCCACTCTGGGGTAGAGGAAGCGGGAGAATCACACCCCCGTCTTGGGGGTATTTGAAGAAAAACATACCCCGCCTGGGGGCATAGAAGCCATAAAAGAATCCGCTCCGGTTTAGAGGCATTTGAAGAAGCTACGTCCCGCCGTGGGAACGTAAGAGGAGAAGAATCAACCCCGACCTAGGGGTATTTGAAGAAGCTACGTCCCGCCTTGGGAACATAAGAAGAGAAGAATCAACCCCGACCTAGCGGCATTTGAAGAAGCTATGCTCCGACTTAGGAGCGTAAGAAGAGAATAATACACCCCGACCTAGGGGCATTCGAAGAAGGAATACATCCCAGCCTTGGGGAACATGAAGTAACATATATCCCCCCCCAGGGCATCTGAAGCAGAACACACAATATTCCCTGGCTTAGGGGAGCACGTGAAGAAAGAAATACACCCCGATGCGGGAACACATAAGCATAAGAAGAAGAGACTGCCCCGGCCTGGGGTCATGAGAAAAAGTAGAGTTGCACCCCGGCTTAGGGGGCATATGAAGAGAAGTGCACCCCACCTTGGGGCATAAGAGGCAGAAGAATCAACCCCGACTCAGGGGTAACTGAAGAGAACTCAACCCCGGCCTGGGGTCATGAGAAGAAGTAAAATACACCCCGTCTTGGGAGCATATGAAGCCAAGAATCACACCCCCGTCTCGGGGGTATTTGAAGAAGGAGCATACCTCGCCTCGAGGGCCTAGAAGCTATACCCCATGCTCGGAGTCCATGAAGCAACATTAAGCCCCCGGGGGGGACATCTGAAGTAGAACAAACAACATCCCCCGGCTTTGGGAAGCATATGAAGAGAGGAATACACCCCGATATGGGGGCACATAAACAAAGAAGAAGAATTCACCCCGCCTCGGGTACATAAAAAGCAAGAACTACACCCAGCATCAAAAGCGGCAATACACTCCACTCTGGGGGCACTAGAAGCGGAATACACCCCGTGCCGGGGGCATATAAAAAAAAAGGGATATCTCGCGCTGGGGCATCAGAAGCAGCAATGCGCCCCACCTTGGGGGCATCAAAAGCAAAAAAATACACCCCACCTTGGGAGCACAAGAAGCAAACATTCCCCCCGGGGTGTCTGAAAAAAAGAATTCACCCCGGCCTGGGGACACTTGAAGAAAGAAGCACATCCCCATTCCCGGGGGCACATGAAGAGAACCCCTCCCGCCTTGGGAGTATAAGAAAGAGAAGAATACACCCTGGTCTGGGGGCTTTTGAAGAAACAACACACCCCCCCCCCCTCCATGGGAGACAAAGCTACACCCCTACCCGGGGACACATGCAGAGCATCTACCCGGCTCTGGGGGCACAAAAAAAGAGATACACTCCGCCCTTGGCGCATAAGAAGCAGAAGCATCTACCCCGCTCTGGGGGCACAGAAAGAGACGCACTCCGCCCTCAGTGCATAAGAAGAAGAAGCATCTACCCCGATTCGGGGCACAGAAGCGAAGAGACATACATCACGATCTGGGAGCATAAGAAGAAAGATATACCCTGCTCAAGCGGCGTTTGAAGAAACAACATACCCTGCTTCGGGGGCACAGAAGCCGTAAAGAGATGCACCCCGACCTCAGGGGGGCGTAAGAAACAAAAGATACACCCCGGCCTCAGGGGAGGCATAAGAAGTAAAAGATACACCCCCACCATGGGGGCATTTGAAGAGAGCTACACCCCGTACCAGGGGCATACGAAGAAAAAGCATACCTCGCTTCGAGGGCCTAAAAGCTATAAAGAACACGTCCCGACTCAGGGACATATGAAGAGAAGTCCACCCTGGCTTAGGGGTAATTGAAGAAGAAACATACCCCACCTGGGGGCAAAGAAGCCGTGAAGAGTATACCCCACCATGGGGGCATTTGAAGAGAGCTACACCCCGCCTCGGGGGCATTAAAAAAACACACCCTGGACTGGGGACATAGAAGCAAAAAAAAAACACCCCGCCTGGGGGCATGGAAGCAGAGAGGCAAAACACACCCCTGAGGGGGGGATGCATACCAAATGAAGCTACACCCCGACCTGGGGGCACAGTAAGAGAAATACACTTCAGCATGGAAGCACTAACGAGAAAAGAAGAGCAGAGTAAAGAAAAAGACACATGAGGCAGCCGTGGTCCCTGGACCCGCCTCATCACACAAAAGAAGAGAAGAAAAGGAAGAAAAGTCACATGAGGCAAGCGTGGTCTTCGAGCCCGCCTCATCGCACAAAAGAAGAAGAGAAAAGAAAAAAAATATACGAGGCGAACATGGTCTCTGCACCTGCCTCTCCATAAAAAAATAAATAAAGAAAGAGTGGTCATGAGGCGAACATGGTCTTTGAACCTGCCTCTCCATAAAAGAAGAAGAGAAGAAGAAAAAAGAGTGGTCATGAGGCGAACATGGTCTTTGCACCTGCCTCTCCACAAAAGAAGAAGAGAAGAAGAAACAGAGTAATTTTGAGGCATACGCGGTCTTTGCACCCGCCTCTCTACACAAAAGAAAAAGAGAAGAAAAGAAAGAAATGATCACGAGGGAAACATGGTCTTTGAACCCGCCTCCCCACACAAAGGAAGAAGAGAAGAAGAGAAGAAGAGAAAGAAGGGTCACGGGGCGAACTTCTACCTCCGACCTCCAGCCATCCAACAAATAGAACCCGACTAGACCTTCCGCCGGTGGGGCGTTAAACCGACTAGACCTTCCGCCGACGGGGCGTTAAACCCACTAGACTTTCCACCGACGGGGCCTTAAACCGACCAACCCTAATCATCGGCTCCTAGCCGACAGCTACCTCATTATCGGCCTTCGGGTCGATAGCTATCTCATCATCGGCTCCTGGCCGACAGCTACCTAATCATCGGCTCCTAGCCGACAGCTACCTCATCATCGGCTCCTAGCCGATAGCTACCTAATCATCGGCGCCTAGCTGACAGCTACCTCATTATCGGCCTTCGGGTCGATAGCTATCTCATCATTGGCCTCTGAGCTGACAGTTGCCTCATCATTGGCTCCTAGCCGACAGCTATCTCATCATTGGCATCCCAGCCGACAGTTGCCCAGTCAAAAGAATAAACCTTTCGCTTTGGTCTGGACCCTTCCCCGACCAGAGAACAAAAGAGACCCTTCTCTTCGACTCTCACCTCCCACTACCCAACGTCCCTCTGCAGGGCCATTTCGGCCGGGGCCCACTAGCAGGATTAATCCACCCGTCCCACTACGCTCTCCGATATCTTTTAGCCTCGGAGCCGACTTCTAACATCTCTCGGCTCTTGCAGCCCGCTTCCCAATATCCTTGGCTCTTGCAGCATGCTTCCCAGAATTCGGCATTCATGGCCTGCTTCCTAGAATTCGGCCTTCACGGCCCACTTCTTACAGCCTGCTTCCCAGTATCTTTGGCTCTTACAGCCTGCTTCCCAGAATTCGGCCTTCATGGCCAGCTTCCCAGTATTCGGCCTTCACGGGCCGCTTCCCGTAACTTCGGCTCCTGCAGCATGCTTCCCATAATTTAGCTCTCGCAACCCGCTCTTCTCGACCTTTGGCTATTGTGGCCTACTTCCAATATCAACTTCGGGTTCTATAGCCCGCTTCCCTAATATCCTTTCGGCCCTTTTACGGTCTGCCTCCCTAATACCCTTACTACCACTAAACTTATACATAACAACAATATTTTCTTATGCAAAAAAAAAAACAAACAAAAAACACACAGAAAAAAAACAAACAAACAAACAAACACACAAAAAAAACAACAAATAACAAACAAAAACAAAGAAAAACAACAAAACAACAGCACCAAAAAAAAAATAAATAAAAACAAAACAAAATAAAAAAAACAAAACAAAAAAGAAGAAGAAAATTGAAAAAAAAAGAGAATACATGATTGCCCTGCTTGCATGGTTGCTTAATATAGAATAATACACCTCCTTGAAATTTTCTAGGACCGTGTTTCCTTGCTAAATAATATCGCCCCGATTCCGGATGCACGCGCGTCACGGCGTACGCTCGAAGGGAACCCAATTATGGTAGGTGCACACGTCAAGGGGAAGAGTCATGGCTGAATCGCTAAGCCCAGCTCACAAAATAAACCCGGGGTAACGCTCCCACACTTCACACTTAATGTGTCCAAAAGCCTTCAACTATAGGGATTGCCCGAATTTCTTTTTAGCACTCTACGGAGACTTGAATTCCTGCACTCGCGTGAAAGGTAATCGTGAGGAAAAAGCTGCCTACCCCCACTGTTAAAAAAAAAAGAAAAAAAGAGAGAGAGAAAAAAAGAGAGAGACACACGTGAATCCGAGTAGCCGGGAATCCCCATTGAGACACATGAGGAGACTCGCGCGAAATGGTGAAGCGGATTATAATAAGGATGAAACCTAGTAGCCGGGAATCCCCATTGAGACACATGAGGAGACTCGCGTCAAACGGTGGAATCCGTAATAGAATTATAATAAGGATGAATCCTAATAGCCGGGAATCCCCATTGAGACATATGAGGAGACTCGCGCTGAACGGTGAAATCCGCTACAAAATAAACAGATGGGGGCTATGTGAAGCTACCGAAAGTCGAAAACCTGGAACTAATGTGTAGGCGCTAGAGTGATCCTCGAGTGTCACCAGGAAAACCTGCATATCCCTATGGTTATGGCCCTTTGTTCACACACTTGCACTGCCACGCCACAGAGAATTACCTCGAGTGAAATGCGTGAATTTAGGCTATGCATGCAAGACATGCGATATCCTCTTGACGGGTGCACCACCCCTCAGTTGTGCCTTGTGGCCCGCGCCGCGTCTACGAATTACGGGCAACGTCCCTATCCTATCCCCTATAGAGGGAGCTGCCTTACTTATATTTATGTTATGCCTGCTAATGAATGCTTGCATTAAAAAAAAGGGGGGGGGGAAATGATGATATATATATATATATATATATAAACAACAACAACAAAATATAACAAACAAACAAACAAACAACATAAAAATAACAATAATGAAAATAATAAAATAACAAGAATGTGCGTATGCAATAAACTCAACTTTGGCTACTGCAGCCTACTTTCCCAGCTCCGGCTCGCAGAGCCCAATATTGGCCACCTTGGCCTACCTCTTGCCCTCGCGGTCCATTAATCTCCCAACTTCGGCTCCCGCAGCCTGCTTCCAGCCATGACTATTTTGGCCTCCATCATCGGCCCTCGGGTCGACAGCTTTCCAATTATTGGCTCCCATGCCAACAACTTTTCAATTATTGGCTCCCATGTCAACAACTTTTCAATCATTGGCTCCCATGCCAACAGCTTTCTAATTATTGGCTCCCATGCCAACAGCTTTTCAATCATCGACCTTCGGGTCGACAACTTTCCAATTATTGGCTCCCATGCCAACAGCTTTTCAATCATCGACCTTCGGGTCGACAACTTTCAATCATTGGCTCCCATGCCAACAGCTTTTCAATCATTGGCTCCCATGCCAACAGCTTTCTAATTATTGGCTCCCATGCCAACAGCTTTTCAATCATCGACCTTCGGGTCGACAGCTTTTCAATTATTGGCTCCCATGCCAACAGCTTTCAATCATCGGCCCCTGAGCCGACAGCTTTCAATCATCGACCTTCGGGTCGACAGCTTTTCAATTATTGGCTCCCATGCCAACAGCTTTTCAATCATCGACCTTCGGGTCGACAGCTTTCAATCATTGACTCCCATGCCAACAGCTCTTCAATCATTGGCTCCCATGCCAACAGCTTTCTAATTATTGGCTCCCATGCCAACAGCTTTTCAATCATCGACCTTCGGGTCGACAGCTTTTCAATTATTGGCTCCCATGCCAACAACTATCTCATCATCGGCTCCCAGCCGACAGCTTTCTAATCATCGGCCTTCGGGTCGACAGCTTTTCAATTATTGGCTCTCATGCCAACAGCTCCCAATCATCGGCCTTCGGGTCGACAGCTTTCACTTGTTGGCTTCCACGTCAATAGCTTTCAATCATCGGCCGCCGCGCCGACAGCTCTTATATCATTGGCATCCACGCCAACAGCCACCCGGAGTTGTTCAAAAAAAAGAGAAGAAAAAAAAAGAAAAAAAAAGAGAGACAAAACAACAACAAAAGAACAAAAAAAGAGAGATGACAAAAGGAGAAGAGAAGGAAAAGATGACAAAAGAGAAAAGAGATAAGAAAAGAAAGAGAAAGAGACCAAGAGAACAACAGACCAGGCCAGCTCCCGACGCCCTGTCGGCACTGGCGAAGAGACAAAGAGACAACAGACCAGGCCAGCTCCCGACACCCTGTCGGCACTGGCGAAGAAACAAAGAGAACAATAGACCAGGCCAGCTCCCGACGCCCTGTCAGCATTGGCGAAGAGACAAAGAGACAACAGACCAGGCCAGCTCCCGACACCCCGTCGGCACTGGCGAAGAGACAGAGACAACAGACCAGGCTAGCTCCTGACACCCTGTCGGCACTGACGAAGAGACCAAGAGATCAACAAACCATGTCAGCTCCCGACATTCTGTCGGCACTGACGAAGAGACAAAGAGACCAACATGTCATGTCAGCTCCCGACACCCCGTCGGCACTGACGAAGAGAAAAGGGACCAGCCCACCATATCAGCGCCCGGTACCTTGCCGGCACGGACAAAGAGAAGAAAAGACAAACAGACCATGGCGGCTCCCGACGCCCTGTCGGTGATGATGAAATAGAGAAGAAGAGACCAACATGCTACGGCAGCTCCTGACGCACTGTCAGCACTAACGAAGAGAAGTAGAGACCAACATGTCAAGTCGGCTTCTAACACCCCGTCGGCATCGACGAAGAGAAAAGAGACAAGTACACCGACGGGCACCGCCCGGCTCATCCTTCGCCTGCGCTACCCGCGGGTGGGGGGCATTTGTGGACACCAAAAATTGCACACCAAACATCCTGCTCGGCCCAGCATCAACAACAGTGCCGAGTGAAGAACCCCCGGAGAGATTGGTCATCCAGACGCCCCCACATATGCACACTACCGTGGAGCCGTCCCCAGAGCCACGACAGCAAAGAGAAACCAACCCCCGGGAAGCTCACAATCTGCAGCCCCCGAAGAAAATCAAAGGAATCATAACGCGTGCTCAAAACGGGCCCAAGTCAAGCCTCAGCAGCACACCCCAGGAGGGGCTTCAGCGGTACACCCCTTGGGTGTTCAGCGGCACACCCCAGGAGGGTCTTCAGCGGCACGCCCAGCTTGGGCCTTCAGCGGCACGCCCTTTGGGCCTTCAGCGGCACGGCCCCCAGGCTGTTCAGCGGCACGCCCACAAAGCCTTCACAGGCATGCCCGTTTGGCCCCTCAGCGGCACAGCCCCTGGCCTCAGTGGTACGCCCCATGGGCTTTCAGCGGCACGCCCATTCGGGCCCCCAGCGGTACGCCCTTTTGGCTCCCCCGCGGCACGCTTGTTCAGCCCGCCAGCGGCACAGCGTGAAGCATCTTCAACAGAGCCCATGCCCTACGGATCCTTGGCGCGCAGTGGGACGTCCGAGGTGTCGCCCGGGGAGAGGGCCACGCTGCCTATCCCCCTGCCACCCAGGACAATGGGGTCAACCCCCATTCAATACCCGTCGAATCGTTCCGGCCTTTGGACGCTCGCCGTGGCGGGGGTATAAGACCCCTCTTCTTCGCTGCAAACAGGAGAGAGGGAGGAGGGCGACAGACACACCCACTCCCAGAGAGAAGAGAAGAGAAGAAGAGAAGAAGAAGAAGAAGAAGAAGAAGAGAAGAAGAAGAGGAGGGGAGGCTCCGAAGAGGAGGGGAGGCTCCCCCCGGCTACTCCGTCCATCGCCGTCCGTGTGAAGAGAAGGAGAGGAAGAGAAGAAGAGAAGAAGAAGAGGAGGGGAGGCTCCCCCCTCGCTACTCCGTCCGCCGCCGTCCATGCAAAGAGAAGAAGAAGAAGAGAAGAAGAGGAGGAGGGGAGGTGGAGGGGCAGCCCCCCCCTTGCTGTTCCATCCTCCGTCGTCCACGCAAAGAGAAGAAGGGAAAAGGAAAGGAGGGGAAGAAGGAGAAGAGAAGAAGAGGGAAGAGAGGAAGAGAGGGAAGAGGGCCTGCTGCCCCTCCACCTCCCCGCTACCGCATCTTCCCATTTGCCTGAAGGGAGACGCCCTTCCGTCTCTCCTCGGACACCCAGGCCCAACACCCCTTGAGCCTCTCTCCCTCCTCCTGCCAAGGTTTCCTTCGGCCTAGCCAACCAACATCCCCGATACACTCCAGCTGGCCTCCAACGGCACACCCCCCCTTTTTCTTTTGGGCCTTCAGCGGCACACCCTTGAAGTGCCCCAGCGGCACGCTTCCATCAGCCCTTTGCCGGCACACTCCCTGGCGCCTCAGCGGCACGCCCCCAGCAGCCTTCAGCGGCACGCCCTTCAACTACCCTCAGCGGCACACTCCTTGGCCCTCAGCGACACACCTTCAGCCGTCTGTTCGCCGGCACGCCCTGGCCAGGCCCTTCGTCGGCACGCCCCCTCGTGCCTTCCTTGTCCGGCACACTCCCCTACCCTCTTGCCCGGTGCACCCCCGGCTAGCCTTAGAGAGGCCTCCCACGCGCTGTTTCCTCCGAGCTTTCCAAAGTTTTACTAAAGGTGTTGCTGCCTTCGGGCGCCCACCTCCAGTTGTCGGGTTCCGCCACTCCATGTGGGCGCGTTCCCTTTTTCTCCCTTACGCTCGGGTCAAGGGGAGATGCTGCCGAATTTTCGTCAGAAACAATAACATGTTAAAAAGATAAAAGAAGCAACAAACAAATAAAAAAAGAACATCGATAAAACACTTTAACCAATGCAAGGGAACCGTAATCAACACAAAGAGAGCCAAATCGAACGATAACTAAACAACTTGAACATTCATCCTTGTGGGAGAAAGAATGAAAGATAATCGAGAGAAAGAGAGAAGAAACCCATGCAAACTTAATAAAATCAAGAGAGAAAAGGAAAAGAGAAAAGACATAAGAACGGAGGAGGAGTGGGCTCCCCATGCCCTTCACCGGCACGCCCCCAGCCCAGTTTCCCCGGCACGTCTTGCTTGGCCCTTCGCCGGTACACCCTGCAGCGCCCTTCGCCGGCACGCCCCTAGCCCGGCTGCTTGGCCCTTCGCCGGTACACCCTGCATCGCCCTTTGCCGGCACGGCCCCTCACCGGTGCACCCTGCAGCCCCTTCCCCGGCACGTTCCCTTCCAGCCCTTCGCCGGTACACCTCCATCATCCTTCACCGGCACACCCTCCATCATCCTCCACCGACACGCTCCTAGCCCGGTACGGCCTTCACTCCCCTTTACACCCTCTAGCCGCCCTTCACCGGTACACCTCCATCATCCTTCACCGGCACACCCTCCTTGGTGCCTCCCCCGGTACACTTCCTGTGAACCCCTCGACGGCACACTCCTTCGGCCCTTTAGCGGTACTCTCTTGCCACCCCTCAGCGGCACGCTGCCTAGCCACTCTTCCCCGGTACGCGCCCGTGGCCTTCGCCGGTACGCGTTTCCAGCCTCCTCACCGGTACACCGGCTTGGCCTTCGCCGGTACACCCCTCTTTGGTCCTCGAGTGGCCCATTCTCCCTCCAGAAAATATGTATAATGCAATAATAATGATAATGATAATAATAATAAACTAATAAAAATTATGATAAATAAATAAACCTGAATATATATATATAAGAGATAAATAAAAATTGTGAAATAATAATAATAATAATAATAAAAGAGAAAATATAATAGTAATAACAATAAATGAAAATGGAGAAATCACCCGGAATAAATACATAAAAGGGAAATAAACAATAATATATATATATATATAATTCAAAAACCAGATAAAAATGGTAAAATCTACACCACAGCCCCGTCCCCCCTGCGACCCGGTGCTGAAGGAACAACAATACCGCCCTTGTAGGCTGGGCCTGAGTCTTGGAAATTATCCAGAAATGGCCATGACCCAACCTCGCCTCGGGCTAACATTCCGATTAAACCGGACTCATTTCTCTGACCGGATCCCTTCCTTCCGAGCCGCTACTAAAATTGCCGCACGTTCGGCAGACATTTGAACGGGTTCACCTCGATTTCCGCCGCGTTTCTATTACGGACCTATATCCGAACATGAAAAGGCCCGTGAGCAACCTTCATAGCCGGTGGCTCCTACCCCGACATGGTTGTGAGCCGGCATTGCCTCGGGCCAATAGCTCACCAATTCCGACCTGTTCCTATCGGGATTTGCTCCCGCTCTTTCATTGAAATTGCCGTAAACTCGGCATACATTTGTACGGGGTCGTTTCCACCCACGTTACGCTTTCAATATGGGCCCTTGCCCGATCATGAAAAGGTCTGCAAGTGACCGACAGAATCGGAATAGAACGAGACGGCTCTCGCCACCCCTGGACTCCTTCCATCGGAATATCAGTAAGACCTCCGTGGGCCATACTCAGACCTCGGACCCGTCCCGATCATGGTCATCGTCTAGCTCATATCCCCGGTCTACAGCCTACTCCTCTCGAACACGTTTTTTAGTTCTGAAGCCTAGTCCCGGGACTCTTCCCCGTTGCCCTCCGGCACCAGAAATATTAACGATGCCACGCGAGCCCCATTTGGACCACGGGAGGCGCCCCCGCATGGTCCTGACTCGATCTCGCATCGGGCCAACAGATTCACGGGTTTCCAGATATAATAGCCGAGATTCAACCGAACGTTTTCAGTGTCCCGGAACAATAAAACTTGCCGTGTCCCGGCGCACATACATTCTCGGTCTTTCCGCGACGATTACAATATTCTCGAGCCGGACTCCCGTCTGAATATTAGACGGTCTCCCGGATGACCGACATGTTTCAAACGCCTGCTTCTCCGGACATAGGGCTTTTCAGCCGATTCAATGGATATTCCCTCGTCGCCCCCCTTTGGCACCGGAAATATCAATGACGCTCATGCAAGTCTTGTTTCGACCGCGGGGGGCCCACCGCAGTTTGGTCACAGCTTGCTCTTGCACCGGGCCAACAGATTTACCGGTTTCCGACCGCTCCAGCCGAGGTTTAGCCGAACGTTTTCCGTTCTTCCGAACAATAAATTGCCGTATACTGGCATACATATGCTCCGGTTTTCCCGTGACAACCGTGATTTTATCGAGCCAGACATTCGTCCGAACATTAAATGGTCAACACATGACCGATATGACCGTGAATGGTTTTCTTCTCGCCCTCATGCGAGGATTTCAGTACCTCGTAATAGACCTTTCATGCAATTAATTTCTTGGCCATGAGGCCCTGAATCCCGACGATTAATCAAGGGTGTTCCCTCGTATGGGGGATGTAAATGACGCCGTGACCTTTATGGCGCGGTGGGTTTTGGTCCCGACACGAACCACACAATCATCTGACGAAGTCAGATCGAGCGCACCATGGGCTCTTCGGAGCCCGAATAAATTGTCACTCCGGTGACTGGCACGCCCACGCACTTAACAGACGAATAAACCATCCCCGAATAGACGACCATAATAAAAGACGAATCGAAAAAAGTGCGTCCACAATGACTTGCTAAAAAGTACTTGCTTGAATATCTTGTTATCTTTTCTTGAAAGCTCATGACTGGTTCATCTTGCTGTCTTATTGATAAATTCTCTTGCTATCTTGTCGTTTTATACGAGCATGCATCGCTACAGCACATACATGAAAGATGTAATTATTTAAACCCCTTGCTAGCGCTTGAGATATAATTTCCTACTGAGCGTTCACTCACTCCGTGTGTTCCCTACTTTTCAGGTAATTCTGACGATCAGGGAAGTCAATCGGATGGGAATGGTCAAGAGTGAAAGTGATAGAACTTCTCCAAGTGTCATCTAGTCTTTTTTCTATTTTCTTGAGTCAACTATGTACTTTTCCTTTTTAATTAAATAGAGTATTAGATTTGTAATAGTCTATCCATTATGAAATAAAGAATTGGGTTATCTTTCTATTTTGTGCATCTCTGTTTTGGTGTCGAATACACTACTACTCTGATTGACATGATTGATATAAACTCGTCGCGCATATCCGAGTATCTTCCGCGCTCGGGGCGTGACAGTTTTTGTGGTATCAGAGCCTAGGGTATTCAATTCCTAGGAAAACCCAAGTCCAAGGATAGGTTTTAACCCTTTAACCAGTGAGATTGGGTAGAACCAAGGGTTATAGTTAACATAGAATGCTAGTCTTTAAGATATAAATCACGTATTAATCTAGTTATTATAATTGTAGGATAATGGCTGCCGAACGTGCTCAATGGCGCAACATGCAGCGTACACTGCAAGGCATGACTCAAGTACTGCAGCAAGTAACACTAGGAGGTGGACAACGAGCAGGAAGTCTCCACCAGACTTTCAAGAACATGAACCCGCCCAAGTTCACGGGTTCTACTGATCCAGATGACGCTGAACACTGGATTAGGGAAACATAACGAATATTCCGTGTTATGCAATGCACGGATAAAGATAAGGTCTTATTAGCTACTTTTCAGTTAGAAAGGGATGCTAGATGCTGGTGGGAATCAATAGAGGCTACTATAAATCAAGATCAGGTTTCGTGGGAGGAATTCGTTGAACACTTCAATGCGAAATATTTCTCGGACCGAGTTCAGGAAAAGAAGGCTGCAGAGTTTGCCGCATTAAAACAACGATCCTTGTCAGTGGCCGAGTATGAGACCCAATTCTCTAGATTGTCTCGGTATGCTAAGCATCTAGTTAGCACCGAGAAAATGAAAGCTAGGAGGTTTCTTAATGGGCTCAGGCCCCAAGCTATTACTCAACTGGCGCCGATGGACATTCAAGTCTACTCGGAAATAGTACGCCGAGCTCAACTATTAGAGGATGCCACGGAACTGTCTGATAGGATTCGTGGTAAGGATAAGAAGGAACAAGTTACAGGTTCGGGTTCCTTTAAACCCAACTTCAAGAAGAGGCCTAGCAATGGAGGTATTCCCTCGCAAGACCAAAAGTTCAAGAAGACCAAGCCCTTCTGTATCACCACTACCTCTCCAAATACAGTGTGCAAACATTGTGATAAAGCGGGTCATAGAGCAGAAGAATGCTGGAGGAAACTAGAAGCATGTCTCCGTTATGGGAGTCGTGAGCATCGGATTCCCGATTGCCCATTACTTAACGATCAAGCCGTTGACGGGAAGCGCCCAGTAACCAAGAATGCTCATCTTCATGCAATCAAGGAAACCGAGCAAGTAGAAGGAGGCGGCTTAGTGGAAGGTATATTGAAAGTTTGTTCCAGGAATGCATATGTCATAATTGATACTGGTGCATCACATTCTATTGTTTCTAAAAAGTTTGCTGACCCATTACCCCTAGAACTGAAATGGATAAAGTTAGTTTTGTCTACTCCTCTGGATGATGAGACTGATATTACACATCATTACCAAAACTATGAAGTATTGGTTCAGGGTAGAAATCTCCCCATTGATCTCATATGTTTAGATCTGAAAGAGTATGATGTTATACTAGGGGCAGATTGGTTATCCAAGTATCAGGCAACGGTTGATTGCCGCAATAGTAAGGTTACATTCAAGGAATTTTCAGAACTAATATTTACTAGCCCCAAGAGTCGGAGCAAATCCCCTATTATTTCAGCTCTCCGAGCTAGCAAGCTCATCAGGAAAGGATGTGCATCTTTCCTTGCCTTTGTCACAGTTAAAGAAGCTAAGGAAGCTAAGCTAGAAGACATCCCAGTAGTGCAAGAATTTCCGGACGTGTTTCCGAAAGATTTGCCGGGATTACCCCCGCAAAGAGACGTGGCCTTCACCATTGACTTAGTCCCTGGTGCTGGTCCGATTTCAAAGGCACCTTATAGGATGTCACCTGCTGAACTCAAGGAGTTAAAAGAACAATTGATGGAACTCATTAAGAAAGGATTCATTAGACCAAGTACTTCCCCGTGGGGAGCGCCTGTATTATTTGTAAAGAAGAAAGACGGATCCACGAGGTTATGCGTCGACTATCGACAATTGAATCATCTCACTATCAAGAACAAGTATCCACTGCCGAGAATCGATGAATTGTTTGATCAAATTTCAGGATCCATGTACTTTTCCAAAATTGATCTTAGGTCAGGATATCACCAACTAAGAATCAAGGACGAGGATATTCATAAAACCGCATTCAGAAGCAGGTATGGCCATTATGAATTTGTTGTTATACCTTTCGGACTAACGAATGCCCATGCTGCCTTTATGCAGTTAATGAATAGTATATTCAGGCCTTATTTGGATCAATTCATGGTGGTCTTTATTGATGATATATTGATTTATTCCAAGACCAAGGAAGAGCATGAGGAACATTTGAGGATTGCATTACAAATATTAAGGACAAACCAATTATATGCAAAACTTAGCAAGTGTGAATTCTGGCTTGAAGAAGTGACTTTTCTCGAACATGTTATATCAAAGGATGGCTTGTCTGTAGACCCATCAAAGGTTGAAGCTGTAAGGAACTGGGAAAGACCAACCAATGCTAGCGAGATCCGAAGTTTCTTAGGTCTTGCCGGCTATTACAGGCGATTCATCAAGGAATTTTCAAAAATCGCCGTGCCACTTACGAGGTTAACTCGCAAGGAGATCCGTTATGAATGGGATGAGGAATGTGAAAGAAGCTTCCAAACTCTCAAGGATCATCTTACTACAGCTCCTATCTTAGCATTGCCAATTGAAGGAGAAAAGTTCGAGGTATACACTGATGCTTCTGGCATTGGCCTCGGGTATGTTCTAATACAACAAGGGAAGGTTATAGCCTACTCTTCTCGTCAATTAAAGAAGCATGAAGAGAACTATCCCGTCCATGACTTAGAATTGGCCGCGGTAGTATTTGCACTCAAAATATGGAGACATTATCTTTATGGAGTACAGTTACTGTATACTCCGATCACAAGAGTCTCAAATATCTTTTCTCACAAAAGGAACTAAATATGAGGCAAAGACGATGGCTGGAATATCTCAAGGACTTCGACTTCAATATACAATATCATCCCGGAAAGGGTAATCATGTAGCAGATGCCCTTAGTCGAAAGCCGAGAGCACTGTTAGCCAATTGTCTGATTCAAGAATGGAAATTGTTGGAACAATTCTCTGAACTCAATATAAGCATGGACACGGACCCTAGATGTGTCACATTGATGTGAAACGAGATCGGGAGGGGGTGGCCTTCTTCAACCTTCTGCCCGTAGTCGCGCTATAGGAACATGGCGCCTTCATGAAGATCGCGCTAGGACGATACAGCGCGTTCTCAGACAGTCGCCGGACGAAGAAGTTGGACTTAGGGGCGCTCGTGGATGACTTCGGGGGAGTGATTCACGAGGGGAGGGTACCAAGGAGGGTGGATATGACACGGGGGGGGGATCTTAAACAAAACATGGGGGCCCTAAACATCGATTAAACTAACCTATTGCTAGCTAGGATAACTTGGTGAAGGTGGGAGCGGGGGTGGGCGACGAGGGAGAAAGGGGCATGGCAGGGCGAGCTAGGACCCGTAGGGTGTTGGCTGGGGCATCACACCCGATCCCATCGTAGGACCGGAGCAACCAATCTCCGTCGTGGCCATAGCAACGTCGTTGGCGAGGGTGGAGGGCGTCGATCGTCGGTGGAGGAAGAACGGAGCCCGAATGGGGCCTCACACCCGGCCTCTTCTCAAAGCCAATGCACTCGGATCTTCGAACGGCCTCCGTGAAAGGGAAAAGGGAGGATTAGAAGAAGACATGGGCATCGCACCCGTAGAGGGGAGGAGGGAGGGGATTCCAAAGATTGGGGGGGGAGGGATAAGAGATATAGCCATGCTATACTCCTCAAACACTCATTTTCTCAAATCATTTCTATTCCATTCTATTGCTTAATCAAACGAGATGGGGTACATATATAGGGGGAAGGGAAAGCTTAAATGACACTAGAACATTAATTACAACAGTGGGAAATGGCGAACATTGAAGCCATTGCAAGTTCCAAGGGCTGGGTAGTTGGGGCGCCTGCAGTTGACCGTCTGTCTGATGTCGCGCTATGGAAACATAGCGCCTTCTTCAGGTCGCGCTACCCAAAGGTAGCGCGTTGATCTCCAGCCCAGCAGCTTCATCGATCGGCTTTGGCGGCAGCTAGCTTGATTTCCATCAAACCCCTCCACTTTGGAAGGTTCGTCCTCGAACCTAGAAGCTCAAGATCCCAGTCTGTGAGAACAGGCTGGTTCCCTAAGCTCTGATACCATTTGATGTGAAACAAGATTGGGAGGGGGTGGCCTTCTTCAACCTTCAGATCATTGTCACGCTATAGGTTCCTAGCGCCTTCATGAAGTTCGCGCTAGGACGATATGGCGCCTTCTCAGACAGCAGCCGGACGATGAAGTTGGACTTAGGGGCGCTCGTGGATGACTTCGGGGGAGTGATTCACAAGGGGAGGGCACATAGGAGAGTGGATATGACACGGGGGGGATCTTAAACAAAACAAGGGGACCCTAAACATCGATTAAACTAACCTATTGCTAGCTAGGATAACTTGGTGAAGGTGGGAGCGGGGGTGGGCGACGAGGGAGAAAGGGGCATGGCAGGGCGAGCTAGGACCAGTAGGGTGTTGGCTGGGGCATCACACCCGATCCCATCGCAGGACCGGAGCAACCAATCTCCGTCGTGGCCATAGCAACGTCGTTGGCGTGGGTGGAGGGCGTCGATCGTCGGTGGAGGAAGAACGGAGCCCGAATGGGGCCTCACACCCGGCCTCTTCTCAAAGCCGATGCACCCGGATCTTCGAACGGCCTCCGTGAAAGGGAAAAGGGAGGATTAGAAGAAGACATGGGCATCGCACCCGTAGAGGGGAGGAGGGAGGGGATTCCAAAGATTGGGGGGGGCGGGATAAGAGATATAGCCGTGCTATACTCCTCAAACACTCATTTTCTCAAATCATTTCTATTCCATTCTATTGCTTAATCAAACGAGATGGGGTACATATATAGGGGGAAGGGAAAGCTTAAACGACACTAGAACATTAATTACAACAGTGGGAAATGGCGAACATTGAAGCCATTGCAAGTTCCAAGGGCTGGGTAGTTGGGGCGCCTGCAGTTGACCGTCTGTCTGATGTCGCGCTATGGAAACATAGCGCCTTCTTCAGGTCGCGCTACCCAAAGGTAGCGCGTTGATCTCCAGCCCAGCAGCTTCATCGATCGGCTTTGGCGGTAGCTAGCTTGATTTCCATCACACATTATCTCATGTAAGCATACAGTCAGATTTATTGTCTGAAATACAAGCACTTCAGAATGATGATCCTACATTAGTAGAAATCAAGGGCAGATTAGAAGGACAATCGGATTTCCAATTAGCTTCTGATGGAAGATTAATGTTCAAGAATAGAACTTGTATACCGGACTGCCCAGAATTGAAGAAGAAGGTCTTAGATGAAGCTCATAGGTCAAGGTATACGATTCATCCTGGATCTACCAAGATGTACCAAGATGTGAAAAGAAAATTTTTGGTGGCCCAACATGAAAAGGGAAATAGTGGACTATGTATCACGTTGTCTCACATGCCAACAAGTCAAGGCAGAACACCAAAAGCCTGCTGAAAAATTACATCATCTAGATATCCCTAAATGGAAGTGGGAGGATATTGGTATGGATTTCATCATGGGTTTATCTAAATCAAAAAGAGGACATGATGGAATATGGGTTATCATTGACCGATTGACTAAAGCAGCGCATTTCTTGCCAATCAAGAGTCGATGGTCAGTTGATGTCTTAGCTGCACTATACATCAAGGAAATAGTCAGATTACATGGTATTCCTGTTTCAATCGTGTCTGACAGAGATCCCCGTTTTACTTCTCATTTTTGGAAAGGACTACAACATTCATTGGGAACGAGACTTAACTTTAGCACAGCCTTTCATCCTCAAACGGATGGTCAGACCGAGAGAACCAATCAAATAGTCGAAGATATGCTAAGAGCATGCATTACTGAGTTTGATGGAAGCTGGCATGATCACTTGCCTCTGGTCGAATTTGCATACAATAATAGCTACCAGGCAAGTATACAACTGGCACCTTTTGAAGCCTTATACGGAAGGAGTTGTCGATCACCCTTATGCTGGGATGAAGTTGGAGAGAAACAATTGTTAGGTCCAAAAATGGTAAGGGACACTACCGAGAAGATACAATTGATCAAAGAAAGACTGCAAGTTGCTCAGTCTAGACAAAAGGCTTATGCTGACACAAGAAGAAGAGATCTCAAATTCCAAGTTGGAGATCACAAGATATCGCCTGGACGTGGAATACGAAGATTTGGTGTTAAAGGCGAGCTTACACCAAGATTTATCGGACCTTTTGAGATACTAGAAAGAGTTGGCGAGGTTGCTTATCGCATCGCATTGCCACCTCAACTGTCCGAAGTACATAATGTGTTCCACATATCTATGTTGAAGAAGTATGTGCATGATCCATCACATATTATCGAGCATGGAGACCTAGTAATCCAGAAGGATCTCACGTATGAACAGAAGCCTATGAAGATCTTAGATCGAGAAGTACGTACCCTAAGGAATAAGGTTATTCCCATGCTAAAAGTACAATGGAATAAGAATTCAGAACAAGAAGCTACATGGGAGACCGAGAAATCTATGATGAAGCGATTTCTAGACTTATTTTAGAAGGTACATACTCTACACTCTCCATATGTAAATATATGATATGGAATTTGGGGACCAAATTCTTTTTAAGTGGGGGAGGGTGTAGCAACCCTGATAAATAAAATAAATCAAAATAGATTAAAAGATTTAATAAATAAACGAAAGAGCTTGGAATAAAAATAAGTAAAAACCTGATAAAAATAACGCCTCAGATATAGGCGCTACTTTACAATAAAACGCCCTTACCTAAGGCGTGTTTTGAAGAAAGGACGCCCACACATCAAGGCGTCAAAATTCAAACGACCAAAATAAATAAAAAGGGCAAGTTAGCGTAACGTCCTTTGAGTGGACGCGTTTCAACAAGTAACGACGCTTGACAAGGCGTCAATTCAAAATTCGACGCCCTTACTTAGGATGCTAATTCAGTTCAAGTTTCGTTCGACCCAGGAGTCTATCCAAGGTAAGTTGATAACTATGAGAAAGAGTTCGAATGTAGTAATAACTCTAATATGGAAGTATTACTTCCAATCAAACACTAACCCTATTAGGATTCTAAGGATCCTATAAAAACCCTTGCCGATTGAACCCTAAAGCTATTTGGTCGATCTGCTGCTGCTACGGTACGTAAAGAATATCAGTTCTTATCTCTTTTCTTTCGGTTGCATGAAGAATCACTGATTCTTCATCTTCTTCTCTTCTTACAGGTTGAAGAAGACGAACGTGAGAAGAACAAAGGGTAAGTTCTTCTTTCTTCCACCTTCAGTCAAGTATTATGAAGATAATACTAGTGATCGTATATATATGTTCTCTGTAGGAAAGTCATCTTAACCTACTCAAGAACGTGGGTTCTTCATCGGCGAACGTCTGCACCTGATCGTGCCGAAAAGAAAACCTGTCGATAATCTACACCAAGACCTCTACCCTCTCGTCCTACTCTGTTGATAACAGAGTACCGTGTCTTCATCAGTTCGCCAGTTAATCATCAAAAAGGTAGGTTTTCTCAAGCAACGTAGCCCAAACAAGTTAAATTCATAGTAACACATCATGCATGTCATGTATGTAAGTTTCTTGATAGTTTCTACACGTTTCTGTAATATTTTTGCAAGAGACGCCCGTGACTAGGGCGCTACTTTAAAGAAACGACCTGAACCAGGTCGTCAATTACAGATTTGACGCCCTGTCCTATAGGCGTTAATCTCAGGAAAATCGCATGTAATTAATAATTGATCCATGTTTAAAAATTCAATAGATATGAAATATCCAATCTAATATATATTGCATGACTCGACCTGTGAATTCCTGCTAATTTTCTGTCATGATCATGTCTCTTGTCTCTTGGAATTCTATTTTCTGAAATATTGTAAAACGCTCTAATACACGACCCTGTATAGGTCGTCTCTCACTTGACTAACGCCCCTGTTCAGGGTGTGAATTGAAAAGTAACGCCCCTGTCCAGGGCGTGTTTTTGATAAATTATTGAAAATATATATTCTGCAAAAATAGAGGTAAAGAATGAACGACCATTGTATACGTCGTCAACTTGAAATTAAACGCCCCTTACCAGGGCGCGTTCTTGGTAAAATACCGCAATATTTAAATCTTGCAAAAATGTAAAATAGGTAAACGCCCTTACTGAAGGCGTTAATTACTTGAGTAGTGACTTTACTTAAGTCGTTATTTTCCTGTAAAAAAAATGTTTTCACCTTTTTCTGATAACCGATGGTTTCAGGATATCTATATATATATGTATATCGGCACTATATCTCCACTCCGTGAGTATAGTCCCACGTTTCATGATGTTTTATCGATCACCCTCAATTCTCATTGATATACAACCTCTCCATTGGACATTCCGTTCCTTTGGACTAGCGAGTTAGTCATAGAGACCTCCGTAAGACTCCTCGAGCCTTGGATTCTCTCAAGGCCGACTGAGCTGGTTGTACCCTAAAAACCCATTACACTATTGAATGCCATGTCACTCTAAAGAAACATGGTATACCGGCCCTTATGATATGCAAAGAGTATATCATGAGAATTCTTAATGGGATGATGATATCATGCCATTTGTTGATGTTCTTGTGGACCTCAATTCTATAATAAGAATGAGGGTATCTTGCCTTTGATATACTGTTCATGTGGACCTCAATTGTCATGGTACCCGAGTTAAGGGAACCTAATTCCACCTAGTTTCATCGTTCATCATGATTGTACCGTTGTTATCGCCTATCTATGTCCAATGTCGTATTTTTTTACTCCATTCTCTCAAAGTTATCCTACGTGTCTACAATCTTAAATTGTTGAAATTCCATATTGGCTATATATATATACAAGAGTGGATGTCGAATATACATGATAAATGCCTGCGCATATAGGGCCCGATCTGGTCCTGGGAGGAGCAGCCGAAAGTACTTATGCCCATGGGAGTTGAATGATAAGGTATCTGGCATTATACCGAGTGCATGACTAGCTTGATTGGACATTCCACACAAATCTTGTACTTGACTCGTACTTGACTTGACATGACTTGCGTGACCCGAGAAAGGGTAATTACTTGCTTGCTTGATACATGATAGCCAAAGTTCTTGACATGACTTGCTAAAAAGTACTTGCTTGAATATCTTGTTATCTTTTCTTGAAAGCTCATGACTGGTTCATCTTGCTGTCTTATTGATAAATTCTCTCGCTATCTTGTCATTTTATACGAGCATGCATCGCAACAGTACATACATGAAAGATGTAATTATTTAAACCCCTTGCTAGCGCTTGAGATATAATTTCCTACTGAGCGTTCGCTCACTCCGTGTGTTCCCTACTTTTCATGTAATTCCGACGACGAGGGAAGTCAATCGGATGGGAATGGTCAAGAGTGAAAGTGATAGAACTTCTCCAAGTGTCATCTAGTCTTTTTCCTATTTTCTTGAGTCAACTATGTACTTTTCCTTTTTAATTAAATAGAGTATTGGATTTTTAATAGTCTATCCATTATGAAATAAAGGATTGGGTTATCTTTCTATTTTGCGCATCTCTATTTTGGTGTCGAATACACTACTACTCTGATTGACATGATTGATATAAACTCGTCGCGCATATCCGAGTATCTTTCGCGCTCGGGGCGTGACAATCTGTTTAGCAGAATTACTCATTCTGCATTTGATTCTACTGCAGTAGTTTTTATCGGGTGTTTGATCTATTCACCCCCCTCTAGATCACCCTTTAGCGTCCCAACAATTGGTATCAGAGCCTAACTCTTTGTGCAGGACTAACATCCTAAAGAGGAACGGCCATGGATGCTAGAGGGTTAACAGCAGAGGGACAGTCCACTACGAAGCCACAATTCTTCGATGGTTCCAACTACTCATATTGGAAAAACCGGATGCAGGTCTTCCTCAGATCCAAAGATTATGAGGTCTGGAAAATTGTGAGTAAAGGTCCTTATGAACTACATGAGAATGAAGAATTGTGGACTAGAGAAGAAATCAGGAAGTATACTCTGAATTGGAGCGCTATCAACGCCATTCAGTGTGCACTCCATCCCACTGAATTTGACAGAGTGTCATCCTGTAAGACAGCGAAGGAGATGTGGGATACCCTTGAAGTTATCTATGAGGGAACATCTCAAGTGAGAGAGACGAGGGCTAATATGCTAGTATCAAAGTATGAAGCATTTCAGATGAAGCCTGGTGAAACAGTGACCGAAATGTATGCTCGTCTGACCATCATAACAAATGGTCTAAGAAATCTGGGAAAAAGTTTTACTGATCATGAAGTTGTGAGGAAGATCCTTCGATCGTTGACTCCGATATGACATACCAAAGCAACTGTGGTTGAGGAGTCAAAAGATCTACAAACGATGAAACCTAATGAGCTGATAGGCTCTTTGATGGCGTACGAGATGAATCTTCTACAAGCTGAAGAGCTCGAATACAAGAAGCCTATTGCTCTGAAGGCCAAGCATAGCTGTTCAAAACAGTCCAGATGCAATGGATCATCCAGTGATCGGAGCCAATCTGGATCATATTTTGAAAAGGATGAACTAGCTATTATTACAAGAGAGTTCAGAAGATTTCTTAGAACTGAAGGGAAAAATGTCTACAGAAAATACCACAGCAGGAAGCAAAACAGGTATAAATTTAACCCTGCTGAAAAATCTGACGATAATACTTGTTATCATTGCAGGAAGACTGGACATATGAAGGCTGATTGTCCAGAGTTATAGAAAATCAAAGGAAGACCATGGAGGAAAGCGCCAAAGGGAAAGGCCATGGTCAGTACATGGAGGGATGAGGAAGAAGGCACGCTGAGCACTTCCTCAGATAGTGAGAAATCAGAAAAGGACATCTGCTTGATGGCCAGGAATGGAAGAGAAGAAGAAGAAGAGTCTGATCATGTATCATCCCCTTTCGAACATTATACTATTTCTGATTGGGAAGATGCTTATGGAGATCTGTTAGATAAAGCGAATGATATTAAGAAGGAAAACAGACACTTGAAAAAGAAAATGAATTCTCTAGTTAATGATAAAACACTTACTGATAAAGTTGCATGTTTACAATCAGAGAATGAAAAATTGAAAAGTGCATGTTCTGAGTTTGATGAATTAAAGCATGTTGTGATTGATTGTAGGAAAGAAAATGAGTTGCTGAAAAATGTCATTGATGAGCTGAAATTGTCAATTCAGAAATTTGAAAATCAAGTAAAGATTTCAACTGAAAAATATGAAGTTGTTATGTTAGTGAATGATGAACTAAAGAAAACTGTTGAAAATTTAGAAAATGAAAATTCTGACAAACAGAAAAGCATTGAAAGCATGACCCAAGGAATAGAAAATCTTAATGCCTTGCTAGGGTCAAAAGTCAATTTCAGAAAAGAGGGTCTCGGTTTTAATCCCTCAGCTAAAAAGAGTTTTGAACTGAAAACCATTTCATTTGTGGGAGAAAAGAATACAGGACCGCTCATAAAAATGGTCAATGAAAAATCTGCTTTCAATAATGTAAAATCAAAAGTGTCCAGTGCTAAGGACAAGGGAAAGCAGAAAGTTGTAGAGCCTAGAGTTGCATGCTCTTCTTCCAAGGGTAAGTCCAAGGCTAGGGGTCAGCCAGCTAGCACATCAAAACCCCAGTCCAAGGCTGTTAAGTCTCCACCACCATCAACTGCTCAGAAAAAGACCCAATATAAGTCTGTTCAGAAACCTAGAGGGTCAAAGGTGGCAGGGAGACCAAGTGTAGCCAGGAACCAGTTTGCTCATCCCTATTTCCCTAGAGCTCAAGTCTATCATCACATTCACTCACAACCACTTAATAGGTTTGGGTGGAATCCTGTGTACATGAGGTCTAGGTATTAGAATTTCCCCACTCAGCCCTATAGATCTCAGCCAGCTAGGAGATGGGATAGTCACTTTAGGACATGGAGTCCTAGTCAACAGGTGTGCTATGGTCAGCCTAGGACCAATTTGGGCCACAACTTCCAGTATACTCATTGGCCAAGGCACTGGCAGAAAAACAACAATGCTTTTAATAAAATGAATGCCAGGACTACACAACAACCATCAAAGCACTAGAAAAAGAAAACTAACCCTGTTGGTGCTGAGAAAAAGAAAAATAACAAAAAGAACTCTCAAGCTGTAAAATCCACCAAACCTTCCACTTTCACATAAATGTGGATCCCTACACAGCTTTTATCATGTTTTCACTCTCATATGTATGTTTCTGTCTTGGGGCCCAAACTATCTTGGGTTCCAAAATCTGCTCCCTAAGTATGTTTGCAGGTATGCCTGGTAGCCGGGAACAAAATGTTGAAACAGGAATAGCTACTCCAGGCATATGACAAGAGGCCAGGCCAAAAGTTCTAAAAGCTGAAAGAGATTGGAAGCCTTGTCAACAATCTGATGCAACACTAAGGGTAAAAATAAATCAGTCAGGTAAAGTAGGTAAGTGTTTTACCTTCTGAATTGAATTGAGAAAGTCATGTTGATTCGGTTGCTTAATTTCTAATTTTCTCTTCTTGTCTAGCTGATCAGCCTGCATTCCAGACTCAGCTACTGATTTAATTCTGCATAAATTTGATGCTCTTCTTCTGCCAGCTATTGCACTGAGTTTGAATGGTTCATTTAATGCATATAGTTGATGCATGTGTCTAATGTCTGTATTTATCATTTGCATCAAGAAAATTGTTCAATGCATATAAGACTACTTTGCACTACATATATCATTTGCATAACCTCGGTATATTAAATGGTAAGCTACTAAAAGGCAGGGAAATCTGCCTGGAGGTTCTTAGTATGTGTGAGATGGTCCTTGAGACCAGGTCCTTCGCCAAGTACCAAGGGTCAATTCCTCATGTAGAACAGTGTACTGCATCTTATTTGAAAAATCTGAAAAGAAATAATCATTGCATAGCATATTTCTTGCATCATGGTGTCAGGGGGAGCTGAGAGTTCTGTTCTCGACATTGAATCTTTTTCACTCCTTATAGTCCCCACTCAATTCCTTCATAGTCTTTGACATCAGATGCTCTTGGATCTTATTGCTTATTGCTATCACTTTTTAACAATTGCCATCATTTCCCTAACCTTCACTGAACAACAGCATTGCTTCTGGTTTAGTACATTGAGCTGTGGTTATTGCAATTGTTCATTTATAAGAATTACACTTGCAAATTGGAAGGAACTAAAGGTTTAACCTTTATAAATGGAAGAGTTAAGTGTCTGTACTTTAGAACTTGAGATAAAAGAAAACTTTTATAGCTCTTAATCTCTGTCTCATTGTTAGAGTAGAAAAAGTTTTTTTATATATACCTGAATAAGTTAATCTGGAAATGTCTAGAAAAGGTAAATATAGTGTGTATTTTTTTTAACAATCACTCTAAAAGAAATAAGGGCAGCAGTAAATAAGATCATCAATGTAATGAGCTGAACATAGTGACAGAGCAATGGCTGAATTACACTGAGAAACTGTGATCTCCTCCAAAGAAGCAGGAGAATTCATAAGTCATGAAGTGCTTCAGACTACGTCTGTTCATAGGGTCAACTCTATAGGGGGAGTTGTCACCAAGTAACTGGGGGTACTAGCCTCTGATCAAGGTGTACTCTTAATGTCAAGGGTGAAAATTGTTCCTTGTGGGTCTTGATCTGAAATAGATCTAGTAGTTTATGCCTAGTAACTGGGGGTACCTGCCTCTGATCAAGGTGTACACCTAATGTCAACAGCATAAATGCCACTGGTCTATTCACTTATCTCAGTTTCTGAAAATTAAAAAAAATGAAAAATAAACTGCTGTAACCCTTTGAAATCAAAAGTCATTGAGTGAAAATTATTTTTCTCAATACATATTCAAGTTGCCTTTCTTGATCTTCCATGTTTAATCACAAAGGGTATTATTTCTAACTTTTCTATTAAAACCATGTGCCTTAGATTCATTGCTATAAATGGAGTCTATAACTCTTTTTCAGTGGTTAGTTGCTTTACTCTATATTTATCACTGTTAAACCTGAACTCTTTCAAGATAGTAAACTGTTGATCCTTATATTTTAACAGTTGTCTATAATCATGCTCATTTTATGAACCAATGCTTCGGCTGTTGTGTAGTGACCCCTTACCTTATTCATGTTCCTTCCCTACCTTTTGATCATCTGTTTCATCTGTCCATATTCCTTCTCAAAGGGGGAGAATCAATTCAGGGGGAGTTATTCATTCAGGGGGAGTTTGAGATGTTCTAAGGGAAATCTGCATGTTCCACTCATGTTTTTCTTTCTTTTTGATCATGTCAAAGGGGGAGAAATTTTTGGTTGGTGACTCACTGTCACTTTGTTGCCATCATCAAAAAGGGGGAGAATGTTGTGCCCCTTAGGCACAAGCTTATGATATTTTGTTTTGATGATGGCAACACAGTGAAAGTTTCACAATGAGCCATTCATTGTGTTTAGTATACATGCATTACTGCTAGTTACTGCATATGCAAACACTTGGTCGATGCATTGCATTCTGTCAGATATCAAGTCTATACATCCATTGCTTCAGTTCAATATCTGCTATGTGCATACCCTTTTTAAGTGCATTCAGTATAACAGACCAGCATGCATTCAGTATAACAGACGAGCAAGTCTGTACATCGGACTAGTCTACATCGGTTAAGTCTATACATTCATCGAAGTCAGTCTGCATAAAGTGTGTACATTCTTCAGGTGCATATCTCAGCAAGTCTATACATTGGACTTGAACATATAGGAAGTCTGCACATCGGCTAGGCAGCAAGTCTGTACAGCCCTTGCTTAAGGCAAGTCTATACATTGCATGAGCATAGTCAGAGCACTCAAGTCTATACAGCGTCCATCGTCTCATGCATCGTCTTATGCATTGTCGTCAAGTCTGTACAGAGTCCATCATCTTATGCATAGGCTAAGTCTACACATCGTCCATCTCAATTAGCGTCTTATGCATAGGCTAAGTCTACACATTGCAGCATGCATTGTCTTCAAGTATGTACAGCGTCTAGCGTCTCATCCACCCTCTCAGTTGAGAGTTGAAGTCTGTACATTGGGCGCCTCATTCGTAAAGTCTGTACATTGGGCTATCACTTAAAGTCTATACATCAGCCTGTTCGTGTTCAAGCTTTCAAAGTCTAGACATTGCTCTGTAGCACACAAACAACGTCAATACAGTGATGCATAGACTAAGTCTATACATGTCACGCCCCGAGCGCGGAAGATACTCGGATATGCGCGACGCGTTTATATCAATCATGTCAATCAGAGTAGTAGTGTATTCGACACCAAAACAGAGATGCGCAAAATAGAAAGATAACCCAATCCTTTATTTCATAATGGATAAACTATTACAAATCCAATACTCTATTCAATTAAAAAGGAAAAGTACATAGTTGACTCAAGAAAATAGGAAAAAGACTAGATGACACTTGGAAAAGCTCTAGCTCTTTCACTCTTGACCATTCCCATCCGATTGACTTCCCTCGTCGTCGGAATTACCTGAAAAGTAAGGGACAAACACGGAGTGAGCGAACGCTCAGTAGGAAATTATATCTCAAGCGCTAGTAAGGGATTTAAATAATTACATCTTTCATGTATGTACTGTAGCTATGCATGCTCGGATAAAATGAAAAGTTGGAGAGAGAATTTATCAATAAGACAGCAAGATGAACTAGTCATGAGCTTTCAAGAAAAGATAACAAGATATTCAAGCAAGTACTTTTTAGCAAGTCATGTCAAGAACTTTGGCTATCATGTATCAAGCAAGCAAGTAATTACCCTTTTTCGGGTCACGCAAGTCATGTCAAGTCAAGTACGAGTCAAGTACAATATTTGTGTGGAATGTCCAATCAAGCTAGTCATGCACTCGGTATAATGCCAGATACCTTATCATTCAACTTCCATGGGCACAAGTACTTTCGGGTGCTCCTCCCAGGACCAGATCGGGCCCTATATGCGCAGGCATTTATCATGTATATTTGACATCCACTCTTGTATATATATATATATAGCCAATATGGAATTTCAACAATTTAAGCTTGTAGACACGTAGGATAACTTTGAGAGAATGGAGTCCAAAAATACGACATTGGACATAGATAGGCGATAACAACGGTACAATCACGATGAACGATGAAACTAGGTGGAATTAGGTTCCCTTAACTCGGGTACCATGACAAACAAGTATGGACATTCTTTATATAGAATTGAGGTCCACATGAACAGTACATCAAAGGCAAGATACCCTCATTCTTATTATAGAATTGAGGTCCACAAGAACATCAACAAATGGCATGATATCATCATCCCATTAAGAATTCTCATGATATACTCTTTGCATATCATAAGGGCCGGTATACCATGTTCCTTTTAGAGTGACATGGCATTCAATAGTGTAATGGGTTTTTAGGGTACAACCAGCTCAGTCGACCTTGAGGGAATCCAAGGTACGAGGAGTCTTACGGAGGTCTCTATGACTAACTCGCTAGTCCAAAGGAACGGAATGTCCAATGGAGAGCTTGTATGTCAATGAGAGTTGAGGGTGATCGATAAAACATCATGAAAACGTGGGACTATACTCACGGAGTGGAGATATAGTGCCGATATACATATATATAGATATAATGAAAACCTCGGTTAAGAGAAACAGGAAAATAACGACTTAAGCAAAGTCACTACTCAAGAAATTAACGCCTTGGATAAGGGCGTTTATATATTTTTCCTATTTGCAGGAATTTCAATATTTCATTATTTCATCAAAAACACGCCCTGTATAGGGGCGTTTTCCTTAAATTTGACGCCTACTGTATCAGGCGTCCTTTTTATTTACAATATTTTACAGGCTATACAATTTCGGGAGTTTATCAAATACGCGCCCTGGGAAGGGGCGTTACATTTAAATTCACGCCCTGGAAAGGGGCGTGGGTTCAATAAGAAATGACCTGAGTCAGGTCGTGAGTTCACAGTTTCCAAGAATTTTTATAGATTTCAGGATAATAAAATTTCAGGAGACAAGATATATAATCACGACAAGAAAAATAGCAGGAATTTACAGGTGAGCTCATGCATTACATTAGTTGCAGTATTTGATCGATATTTAATTTTTAAACATGGGTATTTATTATCTACAGAAAATTGCATGAAATTGACGCCTACTGAGCAGGGCGTCAAATATGTAATTAACGACCTTGGGCAGGTCGTTTCTTTTAAAGTAGCGCCCTTGTCGTGGGCGTTTCTTTCAAAATATTACAGAAAACGCTTCAAATCCATAATAAACCATGTATATGCATGCCATGCTAGTATATATCTTGAATTACTTCGTTTGGGCTACAGTGCTTTGAGAAAACCTACCTTATGAGAATTTTCTGATGGAGAAACGTGAAGGACTTGATGAGAATCCCTAGACTCTGAAACTCCTAATAGCAGCAAACAGCAACAGGCAGAGCTTTATGTTAACGGAAGAGGGATTTATTCTGATGAAGAACTTTTGTTCTTCACAACGTGAATCCTCTTAACCTGTAAGTAGAGAAGAAGACGAAGAACCTGTTAATGTTCTTCATACCATCGTAAACAGAAAAGAAGAAGAAATAACCTTGGTTCTTCACCTACCGTAGAATAGTCCGAACGCCAAATAGCGTTCTTGGTTCGATCAGTAGGTTATTTATAGGATTTCTAGAATCCTAATAGAGTTAGTGTTTGATTGGAAGTAATACTTCCAAGATAGAGTTATTACTACATTCGAACTCTTTCTCATAGTTATCAACTTACCCTGGATAGACTCCCGGGTCGAACGAAACTCAAACTGAATTAGCGACTTGGGTCAGGGCGTCGAATTTAAATTGACGCCTGGTCAAGCGTCGTTTCTTGTTGAGACGCGTCCATGCAAGGGACGTTACGCTATCTTGCCCTTTTTATTTATTTTGGTCGTTTGAAATTTGACGCCTTGACGTGTGGGCGTCCGTTCTCAAAACACGCCTTAGGTAAGGGCGTTTTATTTTAAAGTAGCGCCTATATTTGAGGCGTTATTTTCATCAGGGTTTAATTATTGTTATTCCAAGATCTTTTAATCTATTTTGATTTACTTATTCCTTTTTATTTTATCAAGGTTGCTACACCCTCCCCCACTTAAAAAGAATTTGGTCCCCAAATTCCATAGTATATATAGATAAGTTGAGAGCGTAGAGTATATACCTTTTAAAATAACTCTGGAAATTATTTCCTCATAGATTCCTCGGTCTCCCATGTAGCTTCATGTTCTGAATTCTTATTCCATTGTACTTTTAGCATGGGAATAATTTTATTCCTTAGAGCACGTATTTCATGATCTAAGATCTTCATAGGCTTCTGTTCATACGTGAGATCCTTCTGGATTATCAGGTCTCCATGTTCAATAATGTGTGATGGATCGTGCACATACTTCTTCAACATGGATATGTGGAACACATTATGTACCTCGGACAGTTGAGGGGGCAATGCGATGCGATAAGCAACCTCGCCAACTCTTTCTAGTATCTCAAAAGGTCCGATAAATCTTGGTGTAAGCTTGCCTTTAACACCAAATCTTCGTATTCCACGTCCAGGCGATATCTTGAGAAATACATGATCTCCAATTTGGAATTCGAGATCTCTTCTTCTTGTGTCCGCATAAGCCTTTTGCCTTGTCTGAGCTACTTGCAATCTCTCCCTGATTACTCGTATCTTCTCAGTTGTATCCCTTACCATGTCTGGACCTAACAGTTGTTTCTCTCCAACTTCATTCCAGCACAAGGGTGATCGGCAACTCCTTCCGTATAAAGCTTCGAAAGGTGCCATTTGTATACTAGCTTGGTAGCTATTATTGTATGCAAATTCGACCAGAGGCAAGTGATCATGCCAGTTTCCATCAAAATCAGTGATGCATGCTCTAAGCATATCTTCAACTACTTGATTTGTTCTCTCGGTCTGACCATCCGTTTGAGGATGAAAGGCTGTACTAAAATTAAGTCTCGTCCCCAACGAATGTTGTAGTCCTTTCCAAAAATGAGAAGTAAAACGGGGATCTCTGTCAGACACGATTGAAACAGGAATACCATGTAATCTGACTATTTCTTGATGTATAGTGCAGCTAAGACATCAACTGACCATCGACTCTTGATTGGCAAGAAATGCGCGGATTTGGTCAATCGGTCAATGATAACCCATATTCCATCATGTCCTCTTTTTGATTTAGATAAACCCATGATGAAATCCATACCAATATCCTCCCACTTCCATTTAGAGATATCTAGAGGATGTAGCTTTCCAGCAGGCTTTTGGTGTTCCGCCTTGACTTGTTGGCATGTGAGACAGCGTGATACATAGTCCGCTATTTCTCTTTTCATGTTGGGCCACCAAAAATTTCTTTTCACATCTTGGTACATCTTGGTAGATCCAGGATGAATCGTATACCTTGATCTGTGAGCTTCATCTAAGATCTTCTTTTTCAATTCTGGGCAGTCCGGTATACCAGTTCTATTCTTGAACATTAATCTTCCATCAGAAGCTAGTTGGAAGTCCGATTGTCCTTTTAATCTGCCCTTGATTTCTACTAATGTAGGATCATCATCCTGAAGTGCTTGTATCTCAGATAATAAATCTGACCGTATGCTTACATGAGATAATGTGACACATCTAGGGTCCGTGTCCATGCTTATATTGAGTTCAGAGAATTGTTCTAGCAATTTCCATTCTTGAATCAGACAATTGGCTAACAGTGCTCTCGGCTTTCGACTAAGGGCATCTGCTACATGATTACCCTTTCCGGGATGATATTGTATATTGAAGTCGAAGTCCTTGAGATATTCCAGCCATCGTCTTTGCCTCATATTTAGTTCCTTCTGTGAGAACAGATATTTGAGACTCTTGTGATCGGAGTATACAGTAAACTGTACTCCATAAAGATAATGTCTCCATATTTTTAGTGCAAATACTACTGCGGCCAATTCTAAGTCATGGACGGGGTAGTTCTCTTCATGCTTCTTTAATTGACGAGAAGAGTAGGCTATAACCTTCCCTTGTTGCATTAGAACACACCCGAGGCCAATGCCAGAAGCATCAGTGTATACCTCGAACTTTTCTCCTTTAATTGGCAATACTAAGATAGGAGCTGTAGTAAGATGATCCTTGAGAGTTTGGAAGCTTCTCTCACATTCCTCATCCCATTCATAACGGATCTCCTTGCGAGTTAACCTTGTAAGTGGCACGGCGATTTTAGAGAAATCCTTGATGAATCGCCTGTAATAGCCGGCAAGACCTAAGAAACTTCGGATCTCGCTAGCATTGGTCGGTCTTTCCCAGTTCCTTACAGCTTCAACCTTTGATGGGTCTACAGACAAGCCATCCTTTGATATAACATGTCCGAGAAAAGTCACTTCTTCAAGCCAGAATTCACACTTGCTAAGTTTTGCATATAATTGGTTTGTCCTTAATATTTATAATGAAATCCTCAAATGTTCCTCATGCTCTTCCTTGGTCTTGGAATAAATCAATATATCATCAATAAAGACCACCACGAATTGATCCAAATAAGGCCTGAATATACTATTCATTAACTGCATAAAGGCAGCAGGGGCATTCGTTAGTCCGAAAGGCATAACAACAAATTCATAATGGCCATACCTGCTTCTGAATGCGGTTTTATGAATATCCTCGTCCTTGATTCTTAGTTGGTGATATCCGGACCTAAGATCAATTTTGGAAAAGTACATGGATCCTGAAATTTGATCAAACAATTCATCGATTCTCGACAGTGGATACTTGTTCTTGATAGTGAGATGATTCAATTGTCGATAGTCGACGCATAACCTCATGGATCCATCTTTCTTCTTTACAAATAATACATGCGCTCCCCACGGGGAAGTACTTGGTCTAATGAATCCTTTCTTAATGAGTTCCATCAATTGCTCCTTTAATTCCTTAAGTTCAGCAGGTGACATCCTATAAGGTGCCTTTGAAATCGGACCAGCACCAGGGACTAAGTCAATGGTGAAGGCCACTTCTCTTTGCGGGGTAATCCCGATAAATCTTCCAGAAACACGTCCGGAAATTCTTGCACTACTGGAATGTCTTCTAGCTTAATCTCCTTAGCTTCTTTAACTGTGACAAATGCGAGGAAAGATGTACATCCTTTCCTAATGAGCTTGCTAGCTCGGAGAGCTGAAATAATAGGAGATTTGCTCCGACTCTTGGGGCTAGTAAATATTAGTTCTAGAAATTCCTTGAATGTAACCCTACTATTGCGGCAATCAACCGTTGCCTGATACTTGGATAACCAATCTGCCCCTAGTATTACATCATACTCTTTCCGATCTAAACATATGAGATCAATAGGGAGATTTTGACCATGAATCAATACTTCGCAGTTTTGGTAATGATGTGTAATATCAGTCTCATCATCCAGAGGAGTAGACAAAACTAACTTTATCCATTCCGGTTCTAGGGGTAATGGGTCAGCAAACTTTTTAGAAACAATCGAAAGTGATGCACCAGTATCAATTAAGACATATGCATTCCTGGAACAAACTTTCAATATACCTTCCACTAAGCCGCCTCCTTCTACTTGCTCGGTCTCGTTGATTGCATGAAGACGAGCATTCTTGGTTACTGGGCGCTTCCTGTCAACGGCTTGGTCGTTAAGTAATGGGCAATCGGGAATCCGATGCTCACGACTCCCACAACGGAGACATGCTCCTAGTTTCCTCCAGCATTCTTCTGCTCTATGACCCGCTTTATCACAATGTTTGCACACTGTATTTGGAGAGGTAGTGGTGATAGAGAAGGGCTTGGTCTTCTTGAACTTTTGGTCTTGTGAGGGAATACCTCCATTGCTAGGCCTTTTCTTGAAGTTGGGTTTAAAGGAACCTGAACCTGTAACTTGTTCCTTCTTATCCTTACCACGAATCCTATCAGACAGTTCCGTGGCATCTTCTAATAGTTGAGCTCGGCGTACTATCTCTGAGTAGACTTGAATGTCCATCGGCGCCAGTTGAGTAATAGCTTGGGGCCTGAGCCCATTAAGAAACCTCCTAGCTTTCATTTTCTCGGTGCTAACTAGATGCTTAGCATATCGAGACAATCTAGAGAATTGGGCCTCATACTCGGCCACTGACAAGGATCGTTGTTTTAATGCAGCAAATTCAGTAGCCTTCTTTTCCTGAACGCGGTCCGAGAAATATTTCACGTTGAAGTGTTCAACGAATTCTTCCCACGAAACCTGATCTTGATTTATAGTAGCCTCTATTGATTCACACCAGCATCTAGCATCCCTTTCTAACTGAAAAGTAGCTAATAAAACTTTATCCTGATCCGTGCATTGCATAACACGGTATATACGTTCTATCTCCCTAATCCAGTGTTCAACGTCATCTGGATCAGTAGAACCCGTGAATTTGGGTGGGTTCATGTTCTTGAAAGTCTGGTGGAGACTTCCTGCTCGTTGTCCACCTCCTTGTGCTACTTGTTGCAGCACTTGAGTCATGCCTTGAAGGGTACGCTGCATGTTGTGCCATTAAGCACGTTCGACAGCCATTATCCTACAATTACAATAACTAGGTTAATATGTGATTGTATTTAAAGACTCATATACTATGTTAACTTTAACCCTTGGTTCTACCCAATCTCACTGGTTAAAGGCTTGAGCATATCCTTGGACTTGTGTTTTCCTAGGAATTGAATACCCTAGGCTCTGATACCACAAAAATTGTCACGCCCCGAGCGCGGAAGATACTCGGATATGCACGACGAGTTTATATCAATCATGTCAATCAGAGTAGTAGTGTATTCGACACCAAAACAGAGATGCACAAAATAGAAAGATAACCCAATCCTTTATTTCATAATGGATAAACTATTACAAATCCAATACTCTATTCAATTAAAAAGGAAAAGTTCATAGTTGACTCAAGAAAATAGGAAAAAGACTAGATGACACTTGGAAAAGCTCTAGCTCTTTCACTCTTGACCATTCCCATCCGATTGACTTCCCTCGTCGTCGGAATTACCTGAAAAGTAAGGGACAAACACGGAGTGAGCGAACGCTCAGTAGGAAATTATATCTCAAGCGCTAGCAAGGGGTTTAAATAATTACATCTTTCATGTATGTACTGTAGCTATGCATGCTCGGATAAAATGAAAAGTTAGAGAGAGAATTTATCAATAAGACAGCAAGATGAACTAGTCATGAGCTTTTAAGAAAAGATAACAAGATATTCAAGCAAGTACTCTTTAGCAAGTCATGTCAAGAACTTTGGCTATCATGTATCAAGCAAGCAAGTAATTACCCTTTTTCGGGTCACGCAAGTCATGTCAAGTCAAGTACGAGTCAAGTACAAGATTTGTGTGGAATGTCCAATCAAGCTAGTCATGCACTCGATATAATGCCAGATACCTTATCATTCAACTCCCATGGGCACAAGTACTTTCGGGTGCTCCTCCCAGGACTAGATCGGGCCCTATATGCGCAGGCATTTATCATGTATATTTGACATCCACTCTTGTATATATATATATATAGCCAATATGGAATTTCAACAATTTAAGCTTATAGACACGTAGGATAACTTTGAGAGAATGGAGTCCAAAAATACAACATTGGACATAGATAGGCGATAACAACGGTACAATCACGATGAACGATGAAACTAGGTGGAATTAGGTTCCCTTAACTCGGGTACCATGACAAACAAGTATGGACATTCTTTATATAGAATTGAGGTCCACATGAACAGTACATCAAAGGCAAGATACCCTCATTCTTATTATAGAATTTAGGTCCACAAAAATATCAACAAATGGCATGATATCATCATCCCATTAAGAATTCTCATGATATACTCTTTGCATATCATAAGGGCCGGTATACCATGTTCCTTTTAGAGTGACATGGCATTCAATAGTGTAATGGGTTTTTAGGGTACAACCAGCTCAGTCGACCTTGAGGGAATCCAAGGTACGAGGAGTCTTACGGAGGTCTCTATGACTAACTCGCTAGTCCAAAGGAACGGAATGTCCAATGGAGAGTTTGTATGTCAATGAGAGTTGAGGGTGATCGATAAAATATCATGAAAACGTGGGACTATACTCACGGAGTGGAGATATAGTGCCGATATACATATATATAGATATAATGAAAATCTCAGTTAAGAGAAACAGGAAAATAACGACTTAAGCAAAGTCACTACTCAAGAAATTAACGCCTTGGATAAGGGCGTTTATATATTTTTCCTATTTGCAGGAATTTCAATATTTCATTATTTCATCAAAAACACACCCTGTATAGGGGCGTTTTCCTTAAATTTGACGCCTACTGTATCAGGCGTCCTTTTTATTTACAATATTTTACAGGTTATACAATTTCGGGAGTTTATCAAATACGCGCCCTGGGAAGGGGCGTTACATTTAAATTCACGCCCTGGAAAGGGGCGTGGGTTCAATAAGAAATGACCTGAGTCAGGTCGTGAGTTCACAGTTTCCAGGAATTTTTATAGATTTCAGGATAATAAAATTTCAGGAGACAAGATATATAATCACGACAAGAAAAATAGCAGGAATTTACAGGTGAGCTCATGCATTACATTAGTTGCAGTATTTGATCGATATTTAATTTTTAAACATGGGTATTTATTATCTACAGAAAATTGCATGAAATTGACGCCTACTGAGCAGGGCGTCAAATATGTAATTAACGACCTTGGGCAGGTCGTTTCTTTTAAAGTAGCGCCCTAGTCGTGGGCGTTTCTTTCAAAATATTACAGAAAACGCTTCAAATCCATAATAAACCATGTATATGCATGCCATGCTAGTATATATCTTGAATTACTTCGTTTGGGCTACAGTGCTTTGAGAAAACCTACCTTATGAGAATTTTCTGATGGAGAAACGTGAAGGACTTGATGAGAATCCCTAGACTCTGAAACTCCTAATAGCAGCAAACAGCAACAGGCAGAGCTTTATGTTAACGGAAGAGGGATTTATTCTGATGAAGAACTTTTGTTCTTCACAACGTGAATCCTCTTAACCTGTAAGTAGAGAAGAAGATGAAGAACCTGTTAATGTTCTTCATACCATCGTAAACAGAAAAGAAGAAGAAATAACCTTGGTTCTTCACCTATCGTAGAATAGTCCGAACACCAAATAGCGTTCTTGGTTCGATCAGTAGGTTATTTATAGGATTTCTAGAATCCTAATAGAGTAAGTGTTTGATTGGAAGTAATACTTCCAAGATAGAGTTATTACTACATTCGAACTCTTTCTCATAGTTATCAACTTACCCTGGATAGACTCCCGGGTCGAACGAAACTCAAACTGAATTAGCGACTTGGGTCAGGGCGTCGAATTTAAATTGACGCCTGGTCAAGCGTCGTTTCTTGTTGAGACGCGTCCATGCAAGGGACGTTACGCTATCTTGCCCTTTTTATTTATTTTGATCGTTTGAAATTTGACGCCTTGACGTGTGGGCGTCCGTTCTTAAAACACGCCTTAGGTAAGGGCGTTTTATTTTAAAGTAGCGCCTATATTTGAGGCGTTATTTTCATCAGGGTTTAATTATTTTTATTCCAAGATCTTTTAATCTATTTTGATTTACTTATTCCTTTTTATTTTATCAGGGTTGCTACAAAACATCAGTGTCTTGTGCATGCATCATTCAAGTCTGTACAGCCTGTGTTCACAACACAAGGTCTGTACATCGTTCTGCTTGCACAAACGCCAAGTCTATACATTGGCTTTGCTTGCACGAGTTGAAGTCTACATCGTTCACTTGCAGCATTAGCCAATGTCTGTACAGCCTGTGCATCCTTTTGATTCAAAGTCTACACATTGCATGTTAGCATGCTCGCACACACTAAGTCCATACATTATACAAAGTTTGCATAGTGAACATGAAGTCTGTACACGCTTCAAGTGGTAAGTATGTACATTGTTCATAACGCAAAGTCCACACATTAGCACTGTAGCTTACACGAAGTAAAGTCTGTACATTGGAATATCAGGTAAAGTCTATGCATCCTTTAGCTGGAACTGTGCAAGTCTGTACATCGCTGCTTTGCCAAAGTCTATACATCGTGCTTGCTCAAATCTGTACAGCCTTTCTTCTAGCAAGTCCACACATCGTGAAGTCTATACATTCGTTGTCTTGCATTGCATCAAGTATGTACAGCCTTTCTTTTGGCAAGTCCACACATTATGAAGTCTATACATTCGTTGCCTTGCATTGCATCAAGTCTGCACACTATGTGCTGCATGCTCACCAAATCCATACACTGGCAAGTCTGCACATTGTGGCACGCAGAGTCTACACAACGCTTTATCAGCAAGTCTGTACATTGCTATAGCATGCATAACACACTGATGATTGGTTTTGATGTGAGTTAAGCACTTTGAGTCACCATGTGATATTCAGTCATTTTAGTCATTCTGATGTTCAGTCAGTTTATCAGAGCATAAAGCATTGCATTGCTGTTCAGTCAGTTTATCAGATCTAAAGCATTGCATTTGATGTTCAGTCATGTTATCTGCTGCATAAAACATTCATATACATATACATCAGTTGCTTTACTCTTCTTTTGGAAGTCAGTACAGGCTAAACATCCATGCATCATCACACTCAGCATAGTCTGGACAGAAGTGGGTCGACCCCCTTTCTAGATGGGTCGACTCCCCAGATAAGTGTAGTCTATACACTGCATGCATTTACATAGTCTGCACATTAGCATCACGTAGCAAGTATGTACATCACCTTGTGTAGGCATGACAAGTCCACACACTGCATTGCATGCGAGACTTCAAAGTCTGCACATTGCACAGCTGCAAGCACTTCAAAGTCTACACATTGCATTACATGTGAGACCTCAAGTCTACACATTGCACAGCATGCAAGTCCTCCAAGCCTATACATTGCATAGATTGCAGGCATTATAAGTGTGTACATTGCATAGCATGCAGGTGGTCTAAGTCTGTACATTGGCCTAGTGTCGCAACACTAAGTTTGTACATCGCAGGCATAGCGAGCGTCCAAGTCTATACACTGCTGTGTGTTCGCAAAGTCTATACAATGTCTACTTTACCTACGTTAAAGTCTATAAATTGTTCACCGTCTCATGCATCATCTCACTCGAAGTCTGTACAGTCTGGCAGCGTCTCATGCATTGTCTTAACAAGTCTATACAGCGTTGGCATAGTCGTTGGCATCATCTCATGCAGCATCTTAGGCATCGTCTCATGCAAGTCTGTACAACCTGTTGTCACAGACCAACTCTGTACACTCCGTGTGCCTCTTTATGTTTCAAAGTATGTACAGGGTCTGCCCTGCCTCGCCCTACATACATATCCAAGTCTATGCAGCCATTGTCTGCGTTGCCTTGCATTTCATCAAGTCTACACATCGTAGCATGCACGCATAGTAACGTCTATACATTGCTGCATTGCAAGAGATCAAGTCTGCACACTGCATCGGTTGTTCATGCATTGCACATCATCAAGTCTGTACACTGGCAGTAGCAATGCTCGCACAACACTAAGTCCATACATTGCACAAGTCTGAACTTTGGTATCTTTACCTACATTCAAGTCTGTACATCCATATGTGCATTGTGCTTTGATCAAGCCAATGTCTGTACATCGATACGTTGCTTTGATGCCGTAGCAAGTCTATACACTAACTATTGTGCATATGCATAGTCTATACATTTTTTAGCTTCACATACATATGTTCTAAGTCTATACATCCATCTGTTGAAAATTGATCATGTCTATACATTGTGTGCATCTAGCTGCTAAGTCTGTACATCCCTTGACTGCATGCCTGAGCATCCCTTGTCGTTGTGCATACTTAGTTAGATGCTAAGTCTATACATTGCTCATGCATCTTTACTTAAAGTCTATACATCCGTTTGCCCCTTTATCATGCATGCATTATAGAAAGTCTAAACATTGTTATGTCATGCACGCAATCAAAGTATGTACATCCTTATGGCTGCATACATCAACTCTATACATCATCTTCTAGCGTGCACACTAAGTCCATACAATCATGCTACATCGTGTCTGTACACGCTTCAGTCTTGCATGTATGAAGTCTGTACATGGGTCTAGCTCTACATTCATATAGTCTGTACAGTCAGTGTGTTGCTCGAACCAAGTCTACACATTGTCTCAGCACACACACGCAAAGTCTATACATTGTTGCCAGCCTGCACGCAGCAAGTCTATACATCGCTGGCAGCCTGCACGCAAAGTTTGTACATTGCATGCACACTGCATTGTTAAGTCTATACATTACTGCTTGATTGAACTATGTACAGCCTGTGTTGATTCTGCTGATCGACTGAACTCTTCATTAAACCTGCAGTGTCTGGGCACGTGATCCGAGGTTGGCACCTGGCACGTGATCTAAGAAGCTGAGATGCCGCCACGTGGACTAAAGCTTGGGCGGGAATCGTGGAGAGCATTAGCCCTGCACATGCCCTAGCCGCTGCTGCTATAAATGCGAAGCTTCTTCCTAAGAAGAAGACTGATCGTGAAGAGGAGAGTGTGATAAAAGAAGGTGAGAGCAGCAGAGAAGCATCAGAAGAAAAAGACAGTGTGAGAGCAGCAAAGGAAAAAGAAAGAGAGATAGAGCTCGTGAGGATTGAAAGAAAAGAGAAAGACAGTGAGAGAGAAAAGGAGAGCAGAGAAGAGAAAGAGAGAGTGTGAGTTGAGAAGAAGAAGAAGAGAAGTAGCAGAAGAAGTTCCTACTGCACCATGGATTAGATCCAGTCCAGTCAGCTCCGTTGAGAGCCACATTGTGCATTTGAGTTTCCAGCTTTCTGTTTGCTGTGTTATTTTCATTTCTTATTTTTTCCTTTTGTTACTCTGATTACTATTGTTCTTCCGATTCTCAGTAGTGAGGTCGGGTTCCTCCTGTAGACTCAAGAGAAGGGAGATCTGATCTCCAGTTCGCTGGTGACTGTGTGTCATCAGTGGTTCCCTCCTGGTCTGGAGGAAGAGAGGTCTGTGACCTCTGGTTTGCTGGTGACGGGGAGTCACTGGTGGGTTCCCTCCTGGTCTGGAGGAACAGAGACCTAGTCTCTGGTTCCAAGTGGCTGGGAGTCACTTGGGGTGTCCCTCCGGTCTGGAGGAAGAGGGGAGGTTGTTCCCCTGGTCAAGCTGTTTGGCAGCACCTGTTGCAGACTGAGTCTGCGGTTTCTAGCTTGTGCTAGTGGAAGCCTCACTCCGGTTGGGAGTGAGGGGTGGACGTAGGTCTGTGGACCGAACCACCTAACAAATTATATGTGCAGTGGTTTTATTGCCTTGCCTTGCTTCCTCTAGATGATTGCTTAGGCTTGCTCCATGTGTTTGTTCATGAGTTCAATTGAATTAGTTTTATTCTGGGACTGTGTCTAGCATCTAGGTTTTAATTTGGGCATCTTTGGTAGAGGGATACATTCACCCCCCCCCCCTTCTGTATCCGGGCCTAGCACCCTATCAATTGGTATCAGAGCGGTGTCTGCATAGAAGGTCTAGCGACCTGCAAATCCGATCCTGTAGTCTTCGGTGCTAATTTACTTTTGGTGCATCAATATTCCTGTTGCATTAAATCTGATCTGTTTCCATGGGTGATCCACCTGTTTTCAATGGCTCAAATATGTGTGGTCTGTCAGTTTGCACAATTATGTTATATCAGTTAATCCTGATCTGTGGAAGTTAATTTCACACGGTCCTCATAAATTACCAAAGAAAAAGTCCAAATGGACTGACAGTCACAGATCAATGTATGAAGAGAATCAGATAGCTATGAATCTAATGAAGGCAGCTACTGATAAGGCTTTACATTCCTGCTTTCATGATTGCAGCTCTGCCAAAGATATTCTAGATATGCTGAAGCGAGCTCAGAAGAGAAGTGAGGACAGCTGCTTGATGGCTAACAGAAGCAATCAAAGTGGCAGCCAAAATGAAGAAGAAGATGATGAAGAGGTAAATCCCTTAGAGAACTTTTCATTAGATGATTGGATTGCTGCTTATGATGAATTGCAAGAATCTTATGATCAGTTAAGAAAATAATACAAACATTTGAAGAAGAATAGTAGATCAGACAGTTTGAATTCTCCATGTAAAAATTATGCTGAACTGAAAAATGTTCATGATGCTTGTATGTCTGATAGTCAAATGGTGAAGAAACAAATTTCATTGCTGAAAATTGAGAATCAAGATCATGTAAAAGAAATCTCTGAACTTGAGAAGAAGCTTAGCCTAACTTGTCATGATTCTGTTCAGAGTAAAGAATTGATGAAAAATTTCGAAAGTGTGAACTCAGATTTAGACAAGCTGAAGCCTGAAAAAGATTCCCTCAGAAAATTCTCCAAAGAAAATGAAGAAAAATTAGAGAAACTTAAACGAGAGAATGATTTGCTGATTGAGAAATTTGAAGCCATAAAATCTGTAAACATGGAGTTACAGAAAAAGGATGAAAAATAGCAAAGAGAAATGAAGGAATTTGAAAATAGAAGAAAGCAAGAAGTCAATTCAGAAGATCAGCTTCTAATAAATGAATTGGTTCAAAATGATAAGCTTAAAGAAGAAGTTGAAAAATTAAAATTGTTAAACAGTGTCATGTCTGAAAGACTTCTTACATTGGAGAAAGGGAAAATGATCTCTACAAATGAAACTGAAAAAGTAGAAGATCTGAGAAAGGAGATCGAAGAATACAAAATAGCCAACAATGTTTTGAATGAAGCTATCAATTGTAGTGAACAAGAGACTGCAAGTTATGAGTTACACATTGCCTCTCTTGAAAACGAAATCCAAGACTTGAGGAACTCTTTGTCTAAGTTTGTGAGTGGGCAAGAAAACCTAGACAAGCTACTAGGTGTAAAAATCAATGTCAGGAAGGAAGGGTTAGGTTACAACAATGTCAATAAAAGGCTCTTAAAGACAAGCTAATGACATCGTTTGTCACTTCATTAAATGTAGCCACCACCTCAAAAGATAAACAGCCCACTATTCAGAAAATGCAGAAACAAACTGACTTTCAAAAACAAGCTGAAAAAGTGAAAAGGAATGATCATGTGAAGAGCAAGCAAAGAAACACTCATGTTGATGCTGTGCATGTGACACATAACCTAAACACACACACACATGCACACAAAAAGAAAATGGCATGCCACTATTGTCATAAACCTGGTCATCTGATGCATGACTGCAGGTTGATGGAGAAAGATGATATGAGTGCCAGCATAATGAATGCTAGGAAATTTCATGAGAAAAATTCTTCATCTCACAAAAAGAAAATTGAATGTTTTCACTGTGGCAAATTAGGACACACAATTGCTCACTGCTAGTTTGCAAGTGGTAAGAAAACATCTCATTCATATCATGCTAAATTCCCTGCAAGCCAGCATGTTTTTAATAAGAACAAATTATTTTCAAAGAACCAGCACATCATTTGCTTTAACTACAACAAAACTGGTCACAAGGCCTCTGAATGCTGGTCAGGTTCCTTCAGAAGAAATTCTCTCAAATGCTCTCACTGTAGAAAGCATGGCCATACAGTCAAAAACTGTTGGCATATTCAGGGTAGGAATGAGAATTTCAAACATGCTAAATTCTCTGCAAATAGAAATGATTTTGGTGGGAATAAATTTGCATTTAGAAGAAAGATTTCTACATGTTTTGAGTGTGGGAAAAATGGCCATACAGTCAAGGACTGTTGGCATATTCAGAAGAATTCTGTTAACTCCCATGCTGTCAAATTCCCTGTAAAACAATTTGCAAAACTTTCATGCTATAACTGTGGAAAGTCAGGTCACAGGGCTGCAACCTGTTGGCTGGCAGGATACCAAAGTAAGACTAGTTTCTCTCCCGCGCGTTTCCCTCTCTCCCGTGGCCTACCAGCCTCCGCCGCGTCTGAGCTCCGGCGATGGCCGGCTGCGGGGGGGGAGGCCCCAGGCCTCCCCCTCCCATCTCCGGTCAGGCCTTCCCGCCGGAGCGTTGGCCCCTGCCCCGGGTGGCCTCTTCTGGCGGTGGCCACGGTGCTCCCGATGCCGAGCTGCCACCCCCCGTGCCCGCTCGTGGGGCTCTCGCCCCTAGCCTTGGTCGCACGGAGGCCTCCGTTCTCCCTGCTCTTGCAGGACCAGGCGCTCTCGCTCACGGTGGTGGCGCTGGCCCACCGTCCGTGGTCTCTCCTTCGACTTCGCCTCCTGTGGATGTGCCCGTCTCAGGCTGCTTCGGTGTTGCTGCCTCTGCTGTGTCTTGTCCTCCCCGTTATGGTCTGGAGACCTTGGCTTCTGGCGGCGACTCCCCGACGCCAACCGCTGGCCTTCCTGGTGGCTCCGTCTCCACCCCGGCCCCCAGTATGTCTCCCGCCGGTGACCTCCCGGGCCTTCTTTCTCTCCCCCATCCGCTAGCTGTGCGCCACGTTCTTTCTCCCTTGCACACGTTTCCTTCCGTGGCTCCATCTCAACCGCCCATTCCACTTTCCCCTGCTACGCATGCTCCTGTGTTTCGCCACGTCAGCGTCGATCCCCACCTACCCACCTTGACTATTGACCACCGTGATGGGACTCCATCCCAAAACGGTGCTCTATTTTGGGGTGTTTCTTCGCTTGGTGCCCCGTCGCCGGCCTCGGAGGTCCCCGCCGGCGGCCTCGCGGTCCCCGTTGGAGCTCCTTTCCCCGTTGTCGCGGCCCCGTCCGCTCAGGCCAAGGAGGCCTCCGAGGTGCCTTCGTCTTACCCTGCACCGGATGTCTCCCCTGTTCTTTGTGGGCCTCCCTGCTCGCACCCTGAACAGGGGACGTTTGTGGCCTCAATGGCTCTGCCTCCTTCGGCCGGTGAGGCCACATGGGCCCCCTCCGCGTCGACGCTTCCTCCAGGCCGCCCCTCGTCCTCATCCTCGGCTCCTCCAACGGTTACCCTCCCAACGGCTACCGGTGGCAGGCCTCCCGCGTCCTGTGCTCCTGTCGGGCCAGCGGGCAGGGCCTCTCCTGCTTCTCGCTGCCCCCCCCTGTGCTGCCTCGGTCTACCCCCTGGCCATCTGCATCTCGTGCTGGCTGTCTAACAGGGGTGGACCTCCTAGGGGCCTCTCCCGGGGCCTCCGTTGGGCCGTCCTTTGCCCAGGTGATCCTCTAGTCCATCACCCCTCCCTCACTGCCCTTGCCCGTCCGTGCGCCTGCTTCTACTGACTTTGGCGAGCCGGCCATCTTCTTCACCCCAGAGGATATCCTCATTTCATGCCAACCTCTGGCTTTTGCGGTTGTCGCCAGGACCCCCAGGGGCCGGCCTCCGTTCCAGGAGATTCGAGCTCACCTCGCCCAAAGATTCCAGTTCCGGCAAGACTTCTACCTCAGCGCCTTGGACAACCGTCATTTACTCCTGCGCTTCCAGAATGAGGAGGACTTCCTCCTTGTCTTGCTCAAGGAAGTGCTCTTTGTGAAGGGTCGCCCGTTCTTCTTCTCCAAATGGCATGTGAGGTTCTTTCCGAGGAGGATTCGCCCGTAGCCCCTGTTTGGGTGGAGATGCCATCCATCCCGGCCAACTTCTACAACGAGCCCATGCTTCTCTCCATCGCAGGCACTGTTGGCAAGCCTCTCAAAGTGGACCGCGACTCCCTCTGCCTCACCCGTTCGACAGCCGCTAGAGTATGCGTCCAACTGGACGTCTCCAACAAGCCTCCTGCTCGTGTTTGGATCAACTGTGGGGGCTGGGGTTTCTGGCAGCAGCTCATATACCCGAGCATCCCCAACTTCTGCTTCTCCTGCCGGCGTTTGGGCCACTCCTCGGCTCTGGGCAAAGGTCACCCCGTCGGCCCTTCGGCGTTTGGTCCTTCCAAGCTCGCCCGCGAAGTTCGCCCACAGCTAGGGATGCCTGCCTCCACAGGTGCCCCACTGGCCCACGCAGTTGTGGCCCTCCCAGCTGGTGGTGCTCCCACAGACATTCCCTTGGTACCGTGCTCTGCCCCGTGTACGTTGCCTCCCAACGTGGGCCATTCTGATGGGCTCTCCTCTTCTGGTCCGCCTCCTGCGTCCACCTCCGCCACCCTACCTTCACCGCCCCGGTCCTTGCCTCCTGCACCCGCTGCGGGCCTTGGAGTTGATGCTTGTGCGCCTGCATGCCTGCCTCTCGCAGGGGGGCTCCTCTCTGCTCCCGCTGCGGGTACTGGAGGCATGCCTGGCCCGGGGTTCCTGCATGGTCTGATCGCTCCGATGCCGGCGGCGGCCCCGCTAACGACGCCCCCCCTACTTTCCATTTCAAGGGTTCGGTCAGACTTCGAACCTCCGTCAACCTTGGGCAAGATTGCTGTATCTCCTTCATTTGTAGCTGCTGCCATGGCTTCGCCTTCGGTTGCGGTGTTGTCCATGCCCGCTGCTGCTGCCGATGGTGCTCCTGTCAGCATGGCGGCTGACCTCCCTCCTCTAGGAGTTGACTCATCTTCGGCTGTTGCTCATCCTGAGCTCCTCTCCTTGGCGCTGCCCCCTTCGACCGACTCTTACCGGCCTGCCGTCGTCGCCATTCCCCTCTCTGCTGGATTGGGCCCAGCTGCTGCACAGGGGCCTACCGAGCTTGCTCCTGCCTCTGCCCGCTGTGGGGCACCCTCGTCTACTTCACTGCCCTCTGCTCCCTTGTGCTCTGCCCCCGAGCTTGCTGTTGGCATTGCACCTGTGGGTACCAGCTACCATGATGCTTACCACTCACCTGCCCGTGGAGATGAGGGGCCTCCCGCCCCTGCCGTGGAGCACCCTTTATCTCTGCGCCCCATTCTTCAACTGCTCTCAATGCCTGGTTTGGAGCCCATTTCTCACTTTCCGGACTTGCCCGCAGCACATGCTAGGTTTGTTGGCCTCGCCCCTCCTCCGGACCCAGGTGATCGTGGTGTTTGCCCTCCGTCCCCTCTGACAGTCGCCATCGCGTCCACCCCCCGGGCAGCTCACCCGTCCGGGAAGGGTGATCCCCTTCCGTGCTCAGATGTGCCCGCGGGTGTCCCTCCTGCGGCCCAAGTGTCCTCCTCTTTGGTTCGTGGCCTCCCGGCGCCGGATGCTCACCCCCCTGGGGGCCCTTGCTTGCCTCATGCTGGCCTTAATGCCGGTGCGGTACCTTGGTCCCCAGGGGCGCAGCCCTCCTCTCAGGCGACTATCGTTGAAGGGTCCTGCGCTACTTCCTCTTCTCCGACGGCCGCCCCTCGTCTCTCCTTCGCCCAAGCTTTGAAGAAGAAAATCAATCGGGCCCCTCCCGGGCCGTTCGTCGACTCCGCCCCGCCGCCTCCTGCTCCGGTGCATCCCGTGGGTGTTGTGCCCCCCTCGTACCTTGGCATGCCCCTCAGGTTCCCCAAGCTCGTCCAAGCCCTCCACATCCCCGGGCTTGAGCCGGCGTCGGAGTTCCTCGGATCTACAGCGGCTCACACGGCGTTTGTGGGCTCCTCTCGTCAGGACCGCTCTCGGCCGCCCTCCAGGGTGGTTGGCGATGCTCCTCGGCGTACCTTCCGACGGTCCAACTCCACCTCCTCCTCGCGTGATCGTCAGTGCATGTTTGAGGATGCTGCTCTCCCTCCCCGTCGCTCTCTTCGGCTCCAGTCTCCTTCGATGGCGCCCCCGCCGCCGGCCGACTCTTCCTTCACGGAGGTGCTCGATCCCGACGGTTCGGAGGTTGATCCTCTTGATTGGCCTTGCTCTCCGGGTCGTCAGCGCGGTGTCCGTTCTGTGTTTTCGTCCGACTCGGAAGGGGTCTTCGACGAAGACTCCTATTTGTAGGGACTTGGTATCCTCTGTGGGTTCTCGGCCTTTTGTTGCTGCCCTCGCTTGGGTTCTTTGGCCTCGTTGCTGCTTCTTTGGGCCTTGGGCCTTGTACGCTTCTTGGCCCTCTTTGGCCGTTTCCCCTCCCCCCCTCTGTACCCCTTTCTCTTTTATGCTTTCTTATATGAAAATCGCTTGCCTGGTGGCCGGGATAGTGGTTTCATCTTCTTCTGCAATGAAGTGATGAACCCCCTCTCCCGTCTCCCTCCTTGCAAGTATCAACTTTAGTTAAAAAAAAGTAAGACTAGTTTTGGTAAACAAATTTTAATTCTGTTAACAAAAATTTTCATGCATATGCACATAGAATTCATGCTAATAAGAATGTGCATAAATCAAATCAGAAATCTGCTGCTTCTTGCCATCATTATGGAAAATTTGGACATTTGATGGATGGTTATCCTCTGATGAAATTTGATGATCATCAAGTTAAAAATGTGCTGAGAAAACCTGCTAGGAGTGATACTGTCATGTCAGGACCCAAGACTTCTTGGGTGCCTATTTGTGCAAAATAGTTTGCTAATTTACAGGTGTGCCTTGGAAGCTGATTAATAAAGAGGGGATTAATCCAAGGCACTCAAGAATGAAAATTCCTTCCTGAACTTTTCAGGTAAATTTCTTGCACTTCATATTTTTAGTTTTACTGCATAGCATGTTAAATCTGTTTTTGCATATTCATTCTTCATCTGCATTGTCTAAATTGAAGTCTCTGAACTCTCCTCATCTTAAGTGCATATATGTGATTTGCATATACAGTCATTGAGAATCTGATACTAGTAGGACTGTCGATATTGCATTGTCATTCATGACCACTATGGTATATAAATGGTAAGCTACCAAAAGGTAGGAAAATCTGTTTGGAGGTTCTTACTATGTGTGAAGTGGTCTTTAAGACCAAGTGCTCCGCCTAGTACCATGGGTCATTTTGCTTAGTAGGGCAGTCTGAATGAGCATGAGTCACATTGTCATGTGTTCAGTCTTCATGGCAAACATTACATGTCTTTGCATACATGTAGTTAATTGCATTGCATTTCATTGAAAAATGCCAAAAAGAGTTATTGACTGCATATTGTCAGGGGGAGTCAATGCATAGCATACAGATTGTCAAATGCATACACTTAGGTCAAAATTCATTGCATGTTAATCTTGAAAATCTTGAAGCATGACTGACCTCTTGATATCTTGCTTGATGTGCATAAACTTTTCTCATTGATTTTAATTGACAAACCTTGATCATATCAGAAAACATTGGGCTTCAAAAACACTCATTCTTGAAGACCTCTTCCATCAGTCTTTCATGAAGATTTCAATGGGACATCTCTCGTTCATAAATCTGAAAACACTTGAACTAAGAATCTTCTATTATATGATTTTATGAATGTCTGAAATAACTCAGCTAGTTTAAGTTTAATGTATTCATTGAAGTTTGACTTTAAATCTCTTAAAAAATATCTGAATCATGTTTTTAATAAACTTCAACCAAATGTTTCATGCTGAGTCTTGTAAAAACTTCTGAAATCTGCACTATTGAATACATGGCTTTATGAGGTTAAGTACATGAAAGTAGTATTGTTTTGAAGTAAATGAGCTCTCTGAAATGTCTGAAGGGTAAATAATTGTTAGAGCAATGACTTTGGTCACTGAGAAACCATGTCCAAAGGATTGTGTCATGAGGTGCCATAGTTAACTCTGCTTAAGAATTTTTGTTAATCTGGCAGAGCAATGGCATTCATACTGAGAAATACATCTCACTCATCAAAGAAATGAGATGAGGTATGTCATGAAGTGTAAATGTTAACTCTGTTGATAAAGCATGACTGTTAGTCACACTAAGTGCTTAGGGATATTGGCATTTGATCAACGTATATCCTCTAGTTACAAGGTGTGCACTGAACTAGAGTGCTCTAGAAATATGTAGAATGAAAATTTGCTGAATAAATTACAATATTTGAATATTGATGCAAAAGCTAAATTGCTATAACCCTAGATAAATTCACATGACTTCATAATTGCTTGATCTCAATACTAGTGAATGTAATTCCTAAAGAAGTCAGTAAATTTGATTGTGTAAGAGAAAGGGAGATTAATCAAGATATAAATATGAGGGCTTGGTTTACTTTTATTAAACTGTGATTTTAGATATAAATACAGAATTTTATTGACAAACTTTGCATACATCATGTTTAAACCATGATGTTCAATAAAGTTCATTCATAAGCCCTTATAATGGAAGACCTTAAAAAATTCTGTTATTGATTTATGAGATTGGTATCTCCTTGAAAATCTGGCTGAACTTCTTGTGTTTGGAGCTTATTTGTAAATCTGATTATTTGAAACTCTTCTGCTCACTGTCCTTGATTCATTGACCTGAACTTATCCTTGAATGCCAATGTGGTCTCCCTCTCAACCATATCAATTGGGAGAAATGCAACATATGCATATCAATTGGTATCTATTCAGGGGGAGCTTCCTTGTCATATTGAATCATGTTCATATCAATTGTGACCTTGCATTCATATATTTAGGGGGAGGTATTGTATTTCTTGTTGCATCTGCATCTCGGCATTCATACCTCTCCATGGTTCATCTTGATTATAGCAAGGGGGAGAAATTGACAGAGTCATAAATATGCTTTAACTTCTCAAACTATTTTCTTTTTGATGAAGTCAAAGGGGGAGAATAGTTTGAGTCATCAGAATGACTCAAATGACTCACTGTGTTGACAGTGTTGCCATCATCAAAAAGGGGGAGATTATTGTGCCCCTGTGGTTTTGATGATTGGTTTTGATGTGAGTTAAGCACTGTGAGTCACCATGTGATATTCAGTCATTTTAGTCATTCTGATGTTCAGTCAGTTTATCAGAGCATAAAGCATTGCACTGCTGTTCAGTCAGTTTATCAGATCTAATGCATTGCATTTGATGTTTAGTCATGTTATCTGCTACATAAAGCATTCATATACATATACGTCAGTTGCTTTACTCTGCTTGTGGAAGTCAGTACAGGCTAAACATCCATGCATCATCACACTCAGCATAGTCTGGACAGAAGTGGGTCGACCCCCTTTCTAGATGGGTCGACTCCCCAGATAAGTGTAGTCTATACACTGCATGCATTTACATAGTCTGCACATTAGCATCATGCAGCAAGTATGTACATCGCCTTGTGTAGGCATGACAAGTCCACACACTGCATTGCATGCGAGACTTTAAAGTCTGCACATTGCACAGCTGCAAGCACTTCAAAGTCTACACACTGCATTACATGCGAGACCTCAAGTCTACACATTGCACAGCATGCAAGTCCTCCAAGCCTATACATTGCATAGACTGCAGGCATTAGAAGTGTGTACATTGCATGGTCTAAGTCTGTACATTGGCCTAGTTTCGCAACACTAAGTCTGTACATCGCAGGCATAGCGAGCGTCCAAGTCTATACACTGCTGTATGTTCGCAAAGTCTATACAATGTCTACTTTACCTACGTTAAAATCTATACATTGTTCACCATATCATGCATCATCTCACTCGAAGTCTATACAGTCTGGCAGCGTCACATGCATCATCTTAGCAAGTCTGTACAGCGTTGGCATAGTCGTTGGCATCGTCTCATGCAGCATCTTAGGCATCATCTCATGCAAGTCTGTACAGCCTATTGCCAGAGACCAAGTCTGTACACTCCGTGTGCCTCTTTATGTTTCAAAGTTTGTACAGGGTCTGCCATGCCTCGCTCTTCATACATATCCAAGTCTATACAGCCATTGTATGCATTGCCTTGCATTTCATCAAGTCTACACATCGTAGCATGCACGCATAGTAAAGTCTATACATTGCTGCATTGCAAGAGATCAAGTCTGCACACTGCATCGGTTGTTCATGCATTGCACATCATCAAGTCTGTACACTGGCAGCAGCAATGCTCGCACAACACTAAGTCCATACATTGCACAAGTCTAAACTTTGGTATCTTTACCTACGTTCAAGTCTGTACATCCATATGTGCATTGTGCTTTGATCAAGCCAAAGTATGTACATCGATATGTTGCTTTGATGCCGTAGCAAGTCTATACACTCACTATTGTGCATATGCATAGTCTATACATTGTTGAGCTTCACACACATATCTTCTAAGTCTATACATCCATCTGTTGAAGATTGATCATGTCTATAAATTGTGTGCATCTGGCTGCTAAGTCTGTACATCCCTTGACTGCATGCCTGAGCATCCCTTGTCATTGTGCATACTTAGTAAGATGCTAAGTCTATACATTGCTCATGCATCTTTACTTAAAGTCTATACATCCGTTTGCTCCTTTATCATGCATGCATTATAGCAAGTCTAAACATTGTTCTGTAATGCACGCAATCAAAGTATGTACATCCTTATGGCTGCATACATCAACTCTATACATCGTCTTCTAGCGTGCACACTATGTCCATACAATCATGCTACATCATGTCTGTAGTCTGTACAGTCAGTGTGACGACCCGAGGATCCGAGTACCAAAAAGGAACCGGCGCGTCTCGAATCTCGGCCCGCCAACCCACGAGCCCGAAGACTCGGAAGGGTAGAAAGGAGTGGTGTGGGGGTACAAGAGAAGCTGCAACGACCACAGAGATAGCACAATAATCCAAAATAATATGCACATAATAATATAAATAAATAAACTGCTGCAAGGTCCACAGTGTCTCATGTCCAAAAGAAAGTACAGTCAACTGGAAAGAAAGTACAACTACACGGGGCATCCCCCGGAGTTCAACTACACGGGGCATCCCCCGGCTCTGGCAGACTGGCGACTAACCCTGGCTAGAAGAACCGCGCTGAAACTCGGCCGCGCCTCTCGAAGACCCCGCCTCACCTGAAAAGCAGGGGTGAGCCTCATTTCATTGGCCCAGTAGGGATCCCGCGAATCCCCACCTCGCACGAGAAATGAGAGGGCAGAAGGTAACCCTACCTAACAGGAGTACGGTAGAACCAACAAGCTGAAATAAATAAACGGAAAAGCCGTCTACTCTAACAGTACCGTACTACAGAACCTCGGTCCAACAAAACACGAGTCCACGCCTGCCAGTGAACAGGAGCACTATCCACAAGAAGAACGACCGGATGCGTCCCCTGACGTCTTACACCGCGTCACAAGTGTCTAGCTACTACGCCCCGGGCGTGAGACTCAGACACGCAACAAGTACCACAACAAGGACTAGCTGGGGTCACGCTCGTCAGCGTGTGCCCTAAGCCCCCAACTACGTGTGCACACACAGACCATCTGCTCTAGGTCGGGTCCTCTAGTTGGTTTTTCCCCCCACCGGACTCTGGTGGCAAAGGCAAGGGGCCCTACGGTAACCAGCCTAAAAACCGCGTCACACTGGGTCTCGCTCTCCACCACTCCCAGGTGGGTCCACACACGCGTGCGCAGGGAGCTACGACTAGTGGACAGGTCACTGGAAGTAAGGACCGACTCGCGGAAATCACCGACTAAACACTAGCAAGGCTCAGAGGGCACCCTCTGTACCAACACCGACTCTCGGTAACATCGGCCGATGCATCACACCCGGGATCCCCGCGGCACCCTCGTATAGTCCCCACACGATGCCAAGCATCAGTCGGACCGCAAGACAACACAAAAGGGTCAAGACCCACTCACCCGGGCTTGTACGACACGAAACGGCAGACGCAGTCACCGGAGGACCGCATCTGATGGTAGCGGTCTTCCCTGGACCGCAACCACATGGTCGCGGTCCTCTTGGGACCGCGACCGCCCTAGCACCGGAAAAATGAAGGCGGTCGCCTGATGACCGCCTTCACACGGTAGCGGTCTCCAGGAGACCGCAACCAGGAACCAATGGTCAAAAAATTGCCTCGAGGCCCGTGCCGGTCCCCAAGTGATAGCGGTCGTCCCCTGACCGCGACCAATAGTCGCGGTCAGTCGCAAGACCGCGACCAGACACCGACACTTTAAGGCCTAACGGTCAAAAATCCGATGAAGGCGGTCCCCACCTGACCGCCACCAATGAAGGCGGTTACTGGTGGACCGCGACCACCTCGGAAAACCGAGAACGGCGGGAAACACCCCAAAAACCCTATCCACGCCCCAATCACCCCCCAGTGATGGGGAAACAAAGGGAAAACCTTCCCCAACCCTCCTAGCATGCATCTAAGGCCTCGGATCGGCCAAATGCGCGAAGAAACGGCGGATCGGCTCACAAACCCCAAAAGCATGGTTTCACCCAACCCGCTCAAAAAATGCCCCTCTCGACCTCCCCTCGGCCTACAAATCACGGGGAACGATGGGATGAGCATGGGGGTTCGTCTCGCTACCTCAATGGAGCGAAAGCTCCGCCGAATCACCGCCGAAATCAAGGATGAAGCTTTTACTCCCACGAACGCCCCGCCTCTCGCCGCGAAAAGCACGCAGCCGGGACCGCCTCGCCGCCGCCGCCGCCGCCACGCCGTTGCCGGAGTGAGAGGGGCCGCGTCTCGGTCACCCGGGAAGGAGAAGATCGGCCGCGGGGAAGGGGGAGCTCTCACGGTTGAAGGAGAAGGAAGAAGAAGAAGAAAAAGAAAAAGTGAAAAAGGAAAAGGAAAAGAATTGATATATATAGAAAATCTGGAAAATCAAAAAAATCTAAAAAAATAGAAAAATACACCTCCTCGAGCGTCTCGACGCGCTGAGCGCAACGGTACCACTCGCGGGCTGGTGAACGACCCGGTTCACCCGCTACAGGGTTCCGAAGGACTCACCGAAACCCGTACGCGGAAATCGGAAACCGCGCACGGAAAAGCCGCGGACACACTCCGGGCCTCCGGATCGCGCCGATCTGAACACGAAAGATGTCCGAAATGAAATTTCGGACACAACAGGGTCGAACACCCTGACAAACCAGATCCGGGACCCATAACGAAGGATCCGAAAAATCCGGGACATTACAGCCCTCCCCCCTTAAACGAATTTCATCCTCGAAATTCAAGGAAAAGGCATAAGGATGGGGGAAAGACTCACACAAACAAATAAGGATACGACTCCCGCATCTCATCCTCGCGCTCCCAAGATGCCTTGCCGCCAAAATGACGCTGCCAGACCACCTTAACCAGAGGAATAACCTTGTTCCGCAGGCGCTGCTCTCGCCGATCCTCAATGCGAACAGGAAACTCCGGAAGGGACAGATCTGGGGTCACATCAGGCCAAACGGCATCCTCGAGAACATGAGAGTCATCGGGCATATACTTCCGAAGCATCGATACATGGAACAAAAGCTCCGAAGGTAACTGCAACCGATAAGCAACTTCCCCAACGGGCTCAACGATGGGAAAGGGACCAATGTAGCGGGGACTCAGCTTCCCACGTCTACCGAAGCGCATCACGCCCATCATGGGAAACACTCTCAAGAAAACTCGATCTCCCACAGCAAAGCTGAGGGGTCGCCTCCTCCGATCGGCATAACTCTTCTGCCGGCTCTGAGCTGCCAACATCTTCTGCCGAACGAGATGCACCACCTCAACACACTGCTGCACCAACTCTGGTCCGGTCAAGGCACGCTCGCCCACCTCGAACCAATCAAGCGGAGTCCGACAAGGTCGCCCATACAACGCCTCATAAGGAGCCATACCAATGCTCGAATGATAGCTGTTGTTGTAGGCAAACTCCACTAATGGCAGATGGTGGGTCCAACTCCCCTGCCACTCCAAGCAACACGCTCGCAACATGTCCTCCAAAGTCTGAATGGTCCGCTCAGACTGACTGTCCGACTGAGGATGATAGGCCGAGCTGAATGCCAACTCAGTGCCTAGAGCCTTCTGGAAGCTCCTCCAGAATCCAGAAGTGAAACGGAGGTCACGATCGGACACGATAGAGATAGGAACTCCATGCAACGGGACGATCCACTCCACATACAACCGAGCCAAACGCTGCACGCTCCAACTGACTTTGACCGGCAGCAATCGCGCCGTCTTCGTCAGTCTATCCACTAGCAACCAGATACTATCCTCCCCACTCGGGGTCCTCGGTAATCCCACCATGAAATCCGTGGTCACATGGTCCCACTTCCAAGCAGGAACATCCAAGGGTTGGAGAGTACCGCCTGGTCGCTGATGCTCCGCCTTCACCTGCTGACAGATCAGGCACCTGGCCACAAATTCGGCGACATCTCTCTTCATGCCAGGCCACCAAAACTGCCTCTTCAGGTTCTGGTACATCTTAGCCGATCCGGGGTGCACGGCATACCGACTCCCATGAGCCTCATGCAAAACCGTACGCCGTACCTGCCCCTCGGCTGGCACATACAATCTACCTCTGAACCTCACAACTCCATCCTCGCCAAACTCCACCTCGGCCATCGACAAAACATGAGGTAGCTCGGGGTCCGCTCGCTGGGCCTTAGTCACCTGTCGACGCACCGCGGGCGTGACAGTCAGACTCGCAAGGATAGCCGAACCCTGGTCCTGAGGGACCTTGAGCCTAAAAGTCATGGCCGGGACCTGCTCCCAAAGCTTCCACTTCCTCAACAACATCTGACTGACCGTTACCCTCCTGCTCAGAGCATCAGCCACGACGTTCATCCTGCCATGCTGATAAGACAGAGTAACGTCATAATCCTTCATGTACTCCATCCATCTCCTCTGTCTGAGGTTAAGGTCCTTCTGCGTGAACACATACCTCAAACTCTGGTGATCAGTGAAGAGCTCAAACCGCTCGCCGTACAAATAATGCCTCCAAATCTTCAGAGCGAAGATCACCGCTGCCAACTCAAGATCATGAGTAGGGTAGTTCGCCTCATGTGGTTTCAACTGCCGCGACGCATACGCCACAACTCTCCCATGCTGCATCAACACAGCACCGAGACCTACCCCGGAAGCATCTGTACACACCACGAAACCACCCGAGCCAGATGGCAACACCAAAATCAGAGCAGTGGTAAGCAATCTCTTCAGCTCCATGAAGCTCCGTTCACACTCCTCCGTCCAGACAAACTGCACCTCTTTCCGCGTAAGCCTGGTCATCGGGGCCGCAATACGAGAGAAATCCTGAATAACCGTCGATAATAACCTGCAAGCCCCAAGAAACTCTGAATCTCCGTGACAGAACTCGGCCTCGGCCACTGCACCACCGCCTCGACCTTGGCCGGGTCCACGGAAACACCATCACCAGAAATAACATGCCCCAGAAGTGCACCTCTCGGAGCCAGAACTCGCACTTGCTGTACTTGGCATACAACTGGTGATCGCGCAGGGTCTGCAATACCGCTCTCAAATGCTGTACATGCTCCTCAGCAGACCGCGAATACACAAGGATATCGTCCACAAACACGACCACAAACTAGTCCAAGTACGGACGAAACACCCTATGCATCAAGTCCATGAATGCTGCGGGGGCATTGGTGAGCCCGAACGGCATCACCAAGAACTCATAATGCCCATACCTCGATCGGAACGCCGTCTTCTCCACGTCTGACTCTCGGATCCGCAGCTGGTAATAACCTGATCTCAAATCGATCCTCGAAAACACCTGGGCCGACTGAAGCTGATCGAACAAGTCATCAATCCGCGGCAACGGATACCTGTTCTTGACAGTCACCTGGTTTAACTGACGGTAGTCGATGCACAGCCTCAAACTACCATCCTTCTTCTTCACAAACAATACCGGCGCACCCCAAGGGGAATAACTAGGACGAATATACCCCTTGGCCAGCAACTCCTGCAACTGCGCCTTCAGCTCTCGCAACTCAGCAGCGCCATCCGGTAAGGGGCCTTCGACATAGGCGCCGTACCCGGCACCACCTCAATCACGAAATCAATCTCTCGCTGCGGTGGCATCCCTGGTAGCTCCTCGGGGAAAACATCAGGAAACTCGCACACGACAGGAATGTCCTCTACCTCAGGCCCTGCCGCTCGACCAAAACCACGGATGCGAGAAAACCCTGACAACCTGCATCAAGCAAACGATGCGCACGGAAAGCCGAAATAAGCAAGCGGGAAGAGGAAGACCGAATACCTTGAAAATAGAAGGTGGGTCCACGGGGCTGTCGGAAGTAGACCTTCTTCGAGCCACAATCCACCAAGGCATGATGGGCCTCGAGCCAATCCATGCCCAAAATCACATCGAAGTCCTGAAGCGGTAACGCGTAGAGTCTAACCGGCAAGTTCCGCCCTTCCACCCACACAGGTACCTTCTCAAAGTAGTACGGGGTGATCATGAAGTCACCGGTAGGCAACTCTACCGCCAAGTCATAGGACACCTCGGTCACCGGGTCCTCCACGCTCTGAGCGAAAACCTCCGAGATGAACGAATGAGAAGCACCTGAATCGAACAAAACACGAGCCGCACAACCCAAAATCGAAAGAGTACCTTCCACCAAATGCGATGCCTCAGCTTCCGCACTGGTCAGATGAGTCACTCTGCCTCGGGATCTCTGCCCACCCATAGTAGCTGACCGTGCCAACTGAGGGAACTGTCCCTGCTGCGGCTGTGCTGACGACTGCTGGGGCCGAAACTGCTGCTGCTGCTGAAACTCGTGCGACTGGCACGGTCTCTGCGGACAGTCACGTGCCATGTGCCCTGGCTGGTCGCACCTGAAGCAAACCATGGGCGCCGAACACGGTCTGCCTGGATGAGAACCACCGCACCTGGGACAGCCATCCCGTGAACCAGTCATCGAACCCTGACGTTGAAAAGCCATCGGCTGCTGAACACTGCCCAACGACTCCTGCCCCGACTCCTTACGATCCTGACGCCTCTTGCTAAAACCAGCTTCCTTAAGCAACTTCTTAAGCTTCGACTTGAAGGATGAACCTCGCGCCGGAGCCGCAGTCTGTGTCGCCACTGATCCACCTGTTGAGAGCTGGGCGGTACTCTGCTGCTGCATCCCTGTCGGCTGGCTGAAATCTGCCTGCACCTGACTAGCACTGCTCTGCCCTCGAACCTTCTGCAAATCTCTCTCCAGCGCCGCTGCTGCCTTACATGCCGCATCCAAACTGGTCAAACCCGACGCAAGAAGATGATGCCTCAACTCTAGCCTCAGACCACTAACAAACTGATCGGTCTTCACCTCCTCGTCCGCCATGATATGAGGAGCATAACGGCCCAACTCGATAAACCTGGCACGGTACTCCATCACCGTCATGTCACCCTGAGTCAGCTCCATGAACTCTCGCAACCTCTGCGACCTGACAAAGGACGGACAGAAGGCACGCTCGAAAGCCGTGACGAACTCCTGCCACACGATCTGCCGAAGAGGACGAGATCGGAACACTGAACCCCACTCCGACGTCCACCAAGTACGGGTCGATCCCTGAAGACGATGAGTGGCCAGCGCCACCTGCTCCTCCCCGGGACACTCCATCGCACTAAAAATCCGCTGCACATCATCCAGCCACTCTCTGGCCACCTCAGGATCCGACTGCCCACCAAAAGAAGGAGGCTGATACAGCAAAAACTCCTTCAGCACACGACCGCGACCACCTCGAGCCTGTTCCTCACCAGCCTCGCCACCCTGCTGCTGATGACCTCCCTGCTGCTGACCTCCCTGCCGCTGCTGAAACACATACTCAAACATGCCTCGAAAGAAATCGTCCATCCCTGGAGCTCTCGCATCTCTAGATACACCCTCAGAAATTGAAGCCCTGCTCTGCTCCTCTGGACCACCACTATACTCTCCCTGCTGGGCATCAATAGATAACACACCTGGCATCAAAAAAAAAAAAAGCACTGGAAATCAATAAAACACACGACCCTAAGCCAGTCGCCGACTGTACAGGACATTCATGGACCTTCTGGACCACTGCAATTCGTTCCAAGTTCCGATATACCTCCACAACCTCGCTCTGATACCAGCTGTGACGACCTGAGGATCCGAGTACTGGAAAGGAACCGGCGCGTCTCGAATCTCGGCCCGCCAACCCACGAGCCCGAAGACTCGAAATGGTAGAAAGGAGTGGTGTGGGGGTACAAGAGAAGCTACAACGACCACAGAGATAGCACAATAATCCAAAATAAAATGCACATAATAATATAAATAAATAAACTGCTACAAGGTCCACAGTGTCTCATGTCCAAAAGAAAGTACAGTCAATAGGAAAGAAAGTACAACTACACGGGGCATCCCCCGGAGTACAACTACACGGGGCATCCCCCGGCTCTGGCAGACTGGCGACTAACCCTGGCTAGAAGAACCGCGCTGAAACTCGGCCGCGCCTCTCGAAGACCCCGCCTCACCTGAAAAGCAGGGGTGAGCCTCATTTCATTGGCCCAGTAGGGATCCCGCGAATCCCCACCTCGCACGAGAAACGAGAGGGCAGAAGGTAACCCTACCTAACAGGAGTACGGTAGAACCAACAAGCTGAAATAAATAAACGGAAAAGCTGTCTACTCTAACAGTACCGTACTACAGAACCTCGGTCCAACAAAACACGAGTCCACGCCTGCCAGTGAACAGGAGCACTATCCACAAGAAGAACGACCGGATGCGTCCCCTGACGTCTTACACCGCGTCACAAGTGTCTAGCTACTACGCCCCGGGCGTGAGACTCAGACACGCAACAAGTACCACAACAAGGACTACCTGGGGTCACGCTCGTCAGCGCGTGCCCTAAGCCCCCAACTACGTGTGCACACACAGACCATCTGCTCTAGGTCGGGTCCTCTAGCTGGTTTTCCCCCCCACCGGACTCTGGTGGCAAAGGCAAGGGGCCCTATGGTAACCAGCCTAAAAACCGCGTCACACTGGGTCTCGCTCTCCACCACTCCCAGGTGGGTCCACACATGCGTGCGCAGGGAGCTACGACTAGTGGACAGGTCACTGTAAGTAAGGACCGACTCGCGGAAATCACCGACTAAACACTAGCTAGGCTCAGAGGGCACCCTCTGTACCAACATCGACTCTCGGTAACATCGGCCGACGCATCACACCCGGGATCCCCGCGGCACCCTCGTACAGTCCCCACACGATGCCAAGCATCAGTCGGACCGCAAGACAACACAAAAGGGTCAAGACCCACTCACACGGGCTCGTACGGCACGAAACGGCAGACGCGGTCACCGGAGGACCGCGTCTGATGGTAGCGGTCTTCCCTGGACCGCAACCACATGGTCGCGGTCCTCTTGGGACCGCGACAGCCCTGGCACCGAAAAAATGAAGGCGGTCGCCTGATGACTGCCTTCACACGGTAGCGGTCTCCAGGAGACCGCGACCAGGAACCAACGGTCAAAAAATTGCCTCGAGGCCCGTGCCGGTCCCCACGGTGATAGCAGTCGTCCCCTGACCGCGACCAATAGTCGCGGTCAGTCGCAAGATCGCGACCAGACACCGACACTTTAAGGCCTAACTGTCAAAAATCCGATGAAGGCGGTCCCCACCTGACCGCCACCAATGAAGGCGGTTACTGGTGGACCGCGACCACCTCGGAAAATCGAGAACGGCGGGAAACACCCCAAAAACCCGATCCACGCCCCAATCACCCCCCGGTGATGGGGAAACAAAGGAAAAACCTTCCCCAACCCTCCTAGCATGCATCTAAGGCCTCGGATCGTCCAAATGCGCGAAGAAACGGCGGATCGGCTCACAAACCCCAAAAGCATGGTTTCACCCAACCCGCTCAAAAAACACCCCTCTCGACCTCCCCTCGGCCTACAAATCACGGGGAACGATGGGATGAGCATGGGGGTTCGTCTCCCTACCTCAATGGAGCGAAAGCTCCGCCGAATCACCGCCGAAATCAAGGATGAAGCTTTTACTCCCACGAACGCCCCGCCTCTCGCCGCGAAAAGCACGCCGCCGGGACCGCCTCGCCGCCGTCGCCACGCCGTTGTCGGAGTGAGAGGGGCCGCGTCTCGGTCGCCCGGGAAGAGAAGATCGGCCGCGGGGAAGGGGGAGCTCTCACGGTTGAAGGAGAAGGAAGAAGAAGAAGAAAAAGAAAAAGTGAAAAAGGAAAAGGAAAAGAATTGATATATATAAAAAATCCGGAAAATTGGAAAAATCTAAAAAAATAGAAAAATACACCTCCTCGAGCGTCTCGACGCGCTGATCGCAACGGTACCACTCGCGGGCTGGTGATTGACCCGGTTCACCCGCTACAGGGTTCCGAAGGACTCGCCGAAACCCGTACGCGGAAATTGGAAACCGTGCACGGAACAGCCGCGGACACACTCCGGGCCTCCGAAACGACTCCGGATCGCGTCAATCCGAACACGAAAGATGTCTGAAATGAAATTTTGGACACAACAGGGTCTAACACCCTGACAAACCAGATCCGGGACCCATAACGAAGGATCTGAAAGATCCGGGACATTACAGTCAGTGTGTTGCTCGAACCAAGTCTACACATTGTCTCAGCACACACACGCAAAGTCTATACATTGTTGCCAGCCTGCACGCAGCAAGTCTATACATAGCTGGCAGCCTACACGCAAAGTCTGTACATTGCATGCACACTGCATTGTTAAGTCTATACATTGCAGCTTGATTGAACTATGTACAGCCTGTGTTGATTCTGCTGATCGACTGAACTCTTCATTAAACCTACAGTGTCTGGGCACGTGATCCGAGGTTGGCACCTGGCACGTGATCCAAGAAGCTGAGATGCCGCCACGTGGACTAAAGCTTGGGCGGGAATCGTGGAGAGCATTAGCCCTGCACATGCCCTAGCCGCTGCTGCTATAAATGAGAAGCGTCTTCCTCAGAAGAAGACTGATCGTGAAGAGGAGAGTGCGATAGAAGAAGGTGAGAGCAGCAGAGAAGCATCAGAAGAAAAAGACAGTGTGAGAGCAGCAAAGGAAAAAGAAAGAGAGATAGAGCAAGTGAGGATTGAAAGAAAAGAGAAAGAGACTGAGAGAGAAAAGGAGAGCAGAGAAGAGAAAGAGAGAGCATGAGTAGAGAAGAAGAAGAAGAGAAGTAGCAGAAGAAGTTCCTACTGGACCGTGGATCAGATCCAGGCTAGTCAGCTCCGTTGAGAGCCACATTGTGCATTTGAGTTTCCTGCTTTCTATTTGCTGTGTTATTTTCATTTCTTGTTTTATCCTTTTGTTACTCTGATTACTATTGTTCTTCTGATTCTCAGTAGTGAGGTCGGGTTCCTCCTGTGGACTCAGGAGAAGGGAGATCTGATCTCCAGTTCGCTGGTGATTGTGTGTCATCAGTGGTTCCCTCCTGGTCTGGAGGAAGAGAGGTATGTGACCTCTGGTTTGCTGGTGACGGGGAGTCACTGGTGGGTTCCCTCTTGGTCTGGAGGAAGAGAGACCTAGTCTCTGGTTCCAAGTGGCTGGGAGTCACTTGGGGTGTCCCTCCGGTCTGGAGGAAGAGGGGAGGTTGTTCCTCTAGTCAAGCTGTTTGGCAGCACCTGTTGCAGACTGAGTCTGTGGTTTCTAGCTTGTGCTAGTGGAAGCCTCACTCCGGTTGGGAGTGAGGGGTGGACGTAGGTCTGTGGACCGAACCACCTAAAAAATTATCTGTGCAGTGGTTTGATTGCCTTGCCTTGCTTCCGCTAGATGATTGCTTAGGCGCGCTCCATGTGTTTGTTCATGAGTTCAATTGAATTTGTTTTATTCTGGGACTGTGCCTAGCATCTAGGTTTTAATTTGGGCATCTTTGGTAGAGGGATACATTCACCCCCCCTCTGTATCAGTGTGTACTGCAAAGTCTATACATTCTGCATTCATTATTGATGTTCATACTTCACTTGATGCATTCTGCATAACACACTGCAAAGTCTATACATTGTCTTCGCATTACAGAGTCTATACATTGCTTCGAACGAAGTCTGTACAAGGTGTCGACATTAAACTGATAAGTTTCTCTCTGTCTGACAGGTACTGTTTGTGAAGCTTATGAAGGGCACGTGATCCGAGGCTGGAAGGGCTGACAGGAAGATGACACGCGGCCAAAACTTCAGGGCGAGAAATGTGGAAGACACGCACCCAGGGCTGCTCCTGCTATGATTGCTTATATAAGGAAGCCTTCTTCCACAGAGGAAGACTGATCGAATGCAGAAGCCTTGAAGGAAAAGTAGAGAGCAAAGAGCCCTTCGATCTAGCAGAAGAGCAAAAGAAAGAGAGTTGAGAGAGAGAAGTGTTGAGAGTTTTATTCCTCAGATCTTTGGTTCAAAACCAGATCTGAGGTTTGCTCACCTGTTTGAGCTATATTCCCTGCAGGGATACATTTCCTTTTCGTTTGTTTTCTGTTTTGTTTTTCGAACTCATTTCTTCAAGCTGTTAGTCAGCGTTTGCAGAGGTGCTGCCTCTGGACGGGTCAAGCTGTAATCCCCAGCGGTTGCAGTGGAGGATTCCACTGGACAGCAAGCTGTGAGGCTCAGCGGATTGTAGGCAAACTGTGAGGCCCAGCGGTTCAAGCTGTGAGTCAGCAGTAATCCACACTCGGGTTGAGTGTGGGGTGGATGTAGGTCTGGAGGACCGAACCACCTAAAAACTCTTGTCTACTGTGTAATTGCCTTATGGTTTGCATCGCCCCTTTACTTCTGTACTTTGTGTAGTAAATGTTTGTTTAAGTGGGTTTTCAGTAATTCTGGTTGGTCATTGATTAGTGCATTCTATCTGTTTAGCAGAATTACTCATTCCGCATTTGATTCTGCTGCAGTAGTTTTTATCGGGTGTTTGATCTATTCACCCCCCTCTAGATCACCCTTTAGCGTCCCAACAATGTCACCTTGAGCGAGTTCTGTGAATTGGTGCATCTTGTTCATTCTAAGGTACGCTGGACGGTAAGTGCTCTCGAAGGCTGTGACAAACTCCGTCCATGTGATCTGACGAAGTGGACGACATCTAAAAGTAACCTCCCACTCTATGGTCCACCATGCGAGTGCTGCTCCCTAAAGTTGAAAGGTAGCCAGCATGACTTTTTCACCCTCCGTGCACTCCATAGAACGGAATGCACGCTCGGTTGCATCAAGCCACAATCTGGCTGCATCAGGATCTGCCTGTCCTTCATATGTCGGTGGGTGGAACAGCAAAAATTCTTTCAATGCCCTGCCACAGCCACCTGGAGGCAAATCAGCTTGAGGAGCAGGATCAGCTTGAGCTGGTGCTGGCATATTAGCCAGAGGAGGAGAAGTGCCACTTTCCTCCCTAGGTACACGTGCCCTTCTACGAGGAGGCATTTTAAGCTAAAAGAAGACACATAACAACGGAAAATTCATCAGTAATCATGAAAAACATCCTAAGCCAGCAGTAGTAGACTCACATGGACTTGTTCTGGACTAATGCAATTTCGATTCCTTATACATAACCTCAACACCGCTCTGATACCAACTGTAACGTCTCGGAGATCCGGATACCGATAAATCGATACCAAGAACTCGGGGAAGCCACCCAAGAGGCTGATGAGGCCCCGTAAGGGTTGGAGGGTTTTGTCGAGGGGATGCATAAGGAATTGGAATTACACGCACGCAATATTAATTATAGCAACAGTTGAACTATAAACGAAAGCAAATTAAAATATCAGAGTGATAAATATACATAAAGGTCCAGATACAAAATATCCACGAGTCTGACAACTGAACAAAAGTCTAGATGTACAACTACAAGGGGCATACCCCGGCCAAAAGTACAAGAAAAGACAATAACCTACTGACAGACTATTGAGCGACCACTGTTGGGACTAAGACCTGCCATCAAAAGTGCGAGAAGCTGCAGAAGACACCTGCTGCTGCTCACCTGAAAGAGTAAGGGTGAGTCTCAGCTAGACTAAGTAGGGGTCACACGGATCCCTACCTCGCAACTAAACAAAGGAAAGCAGTTAAAGCATGCATTGGCAGAATTAAACAATAATTCAGTAAAGCTGTAAAACTATCTAAGCAGTTTAACAACAGCTAACTATAATGCCAATTGAATTTAAACGTGAGTACTCGAAATCTACCAATAGAATAAACTCAACATTTCCAAGTGACAGGAGAAAGAAGGAACACTAGAAAGTGAAACCAGATGCGTCCACTAACGACTTACACTACGTCTCAAGCATCAACGTAACTCTGGATCGGGACAAGCGAGACACGTAACAATACCAGAAGCAAGTAACTAATCAGAGTAACACTCGTCAGTGTCAGTCCAAGCCTCTGACCACGTGTGCACACACCTGCTCATTGCCTTGAGTCAGGCCTCTAGCTAGTTTCCCCCCAGTAGGACACTACTGTAAAGCAGGGGCCCATAGAAACTAGCTTAAAAACCGTAAACCGGGACTATCCCGCCACCTCTCCCAGGTGGGCCGACACTAGAGGTCGTCAGGCTAGAACTAGTGGTTCCATCACAAGAAAAGATAACTAATTCTATCGGGATCTAAAAACATGCCACAGTTCTTGCAATAATTTAAACATGGCAAATATGCAACATGGAAAGCATAAAGAAATGAACATGATTAAATTGAAATTCTGTAGAACATGGCGGTCAAAGATTGCCCGCCACAGGCTCTGGCAGTCGAAGGTCGGGGGGCTACAAAGGCTGTGGCGCTCCCCTAATGGGCCGCTACACTCCACCGCCATACTATTTTATACAATGTAAACATGCCCTAGCGGTCCAAGATGGATCCGCCAAATGCCCTCTGGCGGTTCTACGACAAGTCGCCACACTAACCGCCCTAACGGGTCAAAGGCCAACTGACCTGGTCAACAGTCTCTAGCGATCGAAGGATGAGCCGCTATAAAGAAGTAGACGATCCAATGTTGGGCCGCTACAAGGGGTATAGCACAGGGGTTGTGGACTACCAAGGTCCACCGCCTCACTGCTATAAAGAAACGGTCACTGGCAGGACTGCCACTTAGATCAACGGGATGCACGGTTTTAACCTGTTCCGTGCCATTCCACCATCATATAAACATAATTTACAACCTAAGAACCCAACAACAATGGCCATGGAGGATTAAAACATAAATACGATGTTCATGCTCCAAAAACAAAAATGATGAGGTTCAGGCTATAGAAAACATAAAGACGATGGGCATGGTAGAGGAAATGATCCTGGCTAGCTCGGGAAGCCATCCCCCTACCTCGATCGCGCCAAAATCACCGCTACAGGCTCATGCAAGCCGAGGTAGCCACGCCACTCTCTCGTGCCCACCCGTCTCCATGCGCCGCTGATCGTCTCAAAGTTGACGTCACCGTGCTCCACGCGTCACGAGCATTCCGTTGACGCCTCCCACGCCTCCGTCCGTGACCCGGGCCGGCCGCGCCACCAAGAGAGGGGGAGAGAGCTTCGCGTAAGAGAGAGAGAGAGAGAGAGAGAGTGAAAGAGAAAGATGGGGAGAGAGAGGGGGGTCGACGGTGGGTTAAAAATTTTATTATAATATTATTTTTTTTATTTTTAACCTCTATTTGCACTTTAAACTCTCAAAGAAGCATAATTGTAATTATGCCCATTAATTTCTTAAAAGCTTTTACTAAATGGGTTAAATGCTTAGAAAAAGCCCATTAAATTCTGAAAAATCATGTAAATTCATGGATTAAATTCTATATTAATAACGATAAAGATCCATTAAAGAACGGGTCTTACAGCTTACCTGTAAGTGTCGACTCTCAGAGTCGACACTTGCCGTCTACTGCATCATGGCAGCAAGATGGGCCACAAGTGTCGACTCTGAGAGTCGACACTTGCAGTTCCCAAGCCGAAAAGGCCTTCATCAATGGAAAATAGCCCAAATCAAGGTAAACCCCTTCAACCCCTTTCAAGGCACTATGAAACAACTTCAAAGGAAATCATACCATGGATCCAATGGGTTATATATATAAATTGTAACTTACCATGGACCAAATAAATTGAGGGCAACTTTGAATCTTCATGAAAATATATTGAAATAGAACCATGTATGGGAGTGATTCTCACATTACCAGCCCATCAAACCACAAGCTCTCATTCCATAACAAGTTCATGCATGGAAACTCCATTTTCCAAATGAATTCTATCAAACCACTCATGAATACAAGTTCAGTCCATTTCCAATTCAACTAAACAAATCTTAACTACCTTGTTATCAACTCACACATGAACTTCAAATCAATTCCAACACAAAATTGAACTTTTACAGTCCGTTAATATAAAGAGTCTGATTTGGCAAGTGTATAAAGGTATCACTTTCAGCTCAAAGATGGCCATTCAGTGACCAATTGACTCGATGCAGCCTCATCAAAACCATTCACAATTGTAATATCATGCTTAGCTCATTGAAAACCATTCAACATAAGACCTATCAATTTGACTCTCATTCATCAAAAGATAAGCAATGCAAATTATTAGAGAGAACAATTTATCTTCGTCAAAATACGTCGGGGCACCACAATCTCCACCTTTATGACGAAGACAAAACTCCTTGAATTACCACAAAGATTTGCATGAATGAGACGAGTCAAATATCACCCATTGAAACAACCATTTTGAAATTTCATAACCAAAGCATTTCAAAGCATGTTTTTGTTTTTCAACAACCAAAAACTATTTTCAATTACCCATTCACAATATCATGCAACCATTTATTTCTCCCCCTTTTTGTTAGAGTCAAATAGGGGATTGATAAATATGGAAATAAGATTGAAAGCCTCATATTTATAGTTAACTCAGTGTAATGAATGTGAAGTGGAATGGATGATCACGCAATCACACATGCATCCATAATAAGATATAAAATAAAGCAAGTCTTGTATGGACAGGTTAAGAACCATGCTATCGTTTGAGAGCATGAGTTGCATGAACAGTATTAAGAAGGTTGTGCTTACAAAAAGATGGTACTGCATTACTCATGAAATATGATTTATTCAAAGGGTACATTCACACAATCACTCCCTAAGTATAGATGTGAAGAATGAGCAATGAATTTCGAACCATATAGATTTTCATATTTTCTAAAGAACACTGGAAAGAACATCTCCTCCCTACACTTTCATACACAGTGCTCGACATTTGGTAGCTATGCGCAACCCCATTTTGTTTAATACCACAAGATGTCTAACTTTTTGACACGAGTCATACCCTTGGTTTCAGGGGCATTTCCCGGTTACTCAGTTTCGTCACTTATTTTGATTATGGATTTGTGTCACTTTTTGATCTGAGTTTCCTCCTTTGTCTCAGCGGTGATTCCCGACTACTTGGTTCCAAATCCACTTATTTAAATTTTTGGTGGGGCTGACAACTTTTTCCTCATGAGACACGCGACCTCTATGTAGGGAATCAAGTGCCCTCAAAAGTGTTAAGTGGAATAACTGAAATCCTTATAAGATAGAGTCATTTATCTTAAAAGTGTAAATTGTGTGAGAGATTGTACGGAATGTAAGAGATGAATTAGTCTAATCATAGTTATGTCTCCCCCTGAGTGTATGCATAGTTTTGAAAAGAACCTCCCCCTTAATGTGTTCCATGTAACAGACATGTCTAAACCAATGCATTTTTATTTAGCAAGGGAAAAGGTCATAGGAGGAATCAGGGAGAAGGGTGATATAATATATACACTCAAACATGCATTGAGATAAAATTTTCACACAAGTTGATTACCGATACATGGTGGAGAACGTAGGTCCGAAGACCACCATCACGCATAAGGAAAGCTTCCAGTTGGACATAATCTAACTTTCCACAATCGTCATTTGATACACCAGAAATCATGGCATTCAAGCACACAAGTTTAAAATATCTGAAGATATGTACATGTGGATGCAGCTGTATGAAGATATGAGTGAAAATCAAATGTTATTCAATTTGATATGCACATTAGAATAGAGATTAAGACCTAGAAGCAAAGGAAGAATATGTGTGCAACAGGGTAAATCAGTATGCATAGATTGATTTATTCAAGTTACCTACATTGAGATGTACCAAAAAGATTTTAATGATCTAACCTGCACACACCTAAATCTCTCCTAAGAAAGCAAAACTGATCAGAATTCAAAGGTTTTGTGAAAATATCTGCAAGTTGATGTTGTGTATCTACAAAAGTTAACTCAAAATCACCTTTAATTATGTGATCTCTAATAAAGTGGTGTCTAACTTCTATGTACTTTGTGCGAGAGTGTTGGACATGATTTTTGGACAAATTTATTGCAGAAGTGTTATCACACAAAATGGGAGACTTTTTCAATGAAATGCCAAAATCTAACAACTGGTGTTGGATCCAGAGAACTTGGGCCACACAACTGCATGCAGTCACATATTCGGCTTCCGTAGTTGATAAAGCCATACAATGTTCTTTCTTTGAGGCCCATGAAACCATGTAGCCCCCTAAAAACTGGTAGTGACCACTTGTGCTCTTACGATCCATTTTGCACCCAGCATAATCAGAATCAGTGTATGCAAGTAAATCAAATAAATTATTTTGAGGATACCACAAACCAAGGTCAAGTGTTCCATTCAAATATCTGAAAATTCTCTTCACAGCCGACAAATGAGATTCCCTGGGATAAGATTGATATCTTGCACAGAGACAGACACTAAAATGAATGTTAGGCCTGCTAGCAGTAAGATATAATAATGAACCTATCATACCCCTAAAAAGCTTTTGATCAACGACATTACCTTTCTCATCTTCCAATTTGAGTGAAGTGGACATTGGTGTAGCAAAAGGTTTGGCATTCTCTAGTTGATACTTTTTCACAATCTCCTGACTGTACTTCTTCTGGTTAATGAAAATACCATCATCCAGCTGCTTTATTTGCATCCCCAAGAAGAAGATAAACTCACCCATCAAGCTCATCTCGAACTCTCCCTACATGAGTTGGGAAAAATCATCATTCATTTTAATGTTCGTGGCTCCAAAAATTATATCATCTACATAAACTTGCACAAGTAAGGCATGTTCATCACAAGTCTTTGTAAACAACGCTTGGTCTATATTACCTCGTTTGAAGCTATTATCAATCAAAATTGAACTTAAACGATCATACCATGCCCTGGGAGCTTGTTTTCACCCATATAGTGCCTTCTCCAATTTGTAGACATGGTCCGGAAATTTTTCATCTTCGAAGCCTGGTGGTTACTCCACGTATACCTCTTCCTTGATGACTCCGTTAAGGAAGGCACTCTTGACATCCATTTGAAAGAGCTTGATGTTTCCTGACATGCATAAGCAAAAAGAATTCTTACTACTTCTAATCTAGCCATAGAAGTGAATGATTCATCAAAATCAATGCCAAATTCTTGGGAGTAGCCCTTAACTACTAATCATGCCTTATTCCTCACAATCACCCCATCTTCACTAAGTATGTTTCGAAAATACCACTTAGTTCCGATTATGAGATGATCATCAGGCCGGGGCACAAGGAACCACACCCGATTCCTTTAGAATTGGTGCAGTTCTTCTTGCATGGCGAGAACCCAAGAATTGTCATTAAGAGCGTCATCTATAGATTTGAGCTCAACAGAGGAAAGTAAATCAAGATTATTATAATGTTCAACTTCCCTGATTAAGGCCCGAGTTCCTATCCCTTCCTCCACGCCGCCAATAACATTGTCCAGGGGATGATCTATGTGTGTGGTCCATTGGTGTGGAAGGATCTGTTGTGTTGACTCCTCTTGTTGTTCCTTCAGCTCATCCTCTTCTTGATTTTGTGCCTCACCTTGATTGCTAGACTCTCCTTTCCCATTCTCATCTTCACATGAGACAATAAAGTGTTCATCATTATTAGGCTTCCTTAGAGTAAATTCATCAACTACAACATGAGGACTCTCCTCGACTACGAGTGATCTAGAGTTATACACTCGGTAAGCTCTAGATGTCAATGAATACCCAAGGAAAATCCCTTTATCACTTTTTGCATCAAACTTTTCCATATTATCCTTAACATTATTCAGAATATAGCAAATAGATCCAAATGGCTTGAAATGAGATATATTCGATTTCTTACCTTTGTATAGCTCGTAGGGAATTTTCTTAAGGATCGGTCTTACCACAGCTCGGTTCATGATATAGCAAGCAGTGTTGACTGCTTCAGCCCATAAATACCGTAGTAGACCATTTTCTGTCAACATGGTACGTGCCATCTCCACGAGTGTTCGATTGTTTCTCTCAACAACTCCATTTTGTTGCGGGGTCCTTGGTGCTGAAAATTGGTGTTCATACCCCTGCTTCCTGCAAAAATCATCAAACTCAAAATTATCAAATTCCTTTCCATGGTCACTTTGAATTTTCTGAATATGAAAGCCCTTTTCATTTTGAACTCTAATGCAGAAATCAGCAAATTCTTTGAAAGCTTCACTTTTCTTCGCCAAGAACAACACCCATGCGTATCTAGAGAAATCGTCAACGATGACAAATCCATATAGTTTCCCTCCAAGACTATGAGTCTTGGTGGGACCAAACAAATCCAAATGAAGTAGCTGAAAGGGTTTTTCAGTGGAAATAATGTTCTTGCACTTAAAAAACACTTTGGTTTGTTTTCCTTTATTACATGCTTCACAGATTTTTGAAATTTCAAAGTTTAAGCATGGAAGACCTCTAACTAAATTACTTCTGTTCAACTTCCTAATGACATTAAAACTAGCATGCCCTAAACGGCGATGTCACAACCACACATCATCATTTTCATTTGCAACCAAGCGTAGATTTTCAGAACCAAGTTCACTAAAATCAACATGATAAGTATTATCACTTCTAATACCTATCAATTTAATTTCATGAGTATTTGCATGAATGATCGAACAGTGAGAGGATTCAAAAATGACCTTGTGACCTTTGTCACAAAGTTGACTAATGCTTAGCAAATTATGGTTCAAACCTCTAACTAACAAGACATCTTTAATGCAGTGGTTGAGATCCTTGCCAATTCTCCTAATACAAATGATTTTACCTCTGTCCTGTCCACCAAAAATTATCACACCTCCATTTTTGTCTGTCAGGTCTGCAAAAAGTTCTTTATTCCCCGTCATGTGTCTAGAGCATCTACTGTCCAGGTACTATTTATTTTCTCTTGCCTTCATATAGACATGCAAAAATAAACATCAAATCTTATTTTGGTTTAGGTACCCAAGCAAGCTTGGGTCCCTTAGTGTTAGCATTCATAGTGGTGTGACTATATTTTCTCAAAAACATGTCATCATTAAGTTTCATCAACTGGCATATATACATGTCATGTCCTACTCTCCCACAATAAAAACAAGTGGGTCTTTTTCTACCAAAATCATTTCTTTTATTTACACTCCTAAAAGTAAAGGGGAATTGAGAATGAACAGTTTATGTTTGTGTGTGTGTGTGTGTGTGTGAACACTCTCCATGATTTTGTGAGTTTTTAATTTTGAATTGAAAAGCATTCTTGTTGCCATGCATGAAACTTGAACTTTTCTCAACATGATTTTCTTTAGCCCCTAAAAGATTTTCATGAACAATTTTCATCTCATTCAATTCAGTGGTGAGAGATTCAACTTTGTTTTCTACCTCGACCTTGACTTTCTCACACTCACTCATTTTCACATTTACCTCATCTAGCTCCTTTTTTAACATTTCATTCATCTCTTGAATTTCTTCTTTGAGTTTATATGCATTTTGTTTTTCTACTTCTAAATAAGAAATTTCATCTTCAAACATAGCCAATTTTGATTCAAGTGTTTCATTAGTATTTTTAAATTTTTGAACTTGAATTTCAAACAGACTGCATTTTTCACAAGAGTTGGGTGAATGAACAATTTCATGAATTTTCTTCCTCAAAGTTTTATTTTCAGATTTGATCCTTTTGTATTTCTCATACAAATCTTCATATGCGAACTGCCATTGATCATTTATAATAAGCTCGGAATCAAAAGTTACATGTTCATGGTCCTCCTGTGCCATGAGGCACAAATTCTTCACAATTTCTTCAATGTCCTCTTCCTCTTCTAACGTAGGCTCGTCCTCGTCACTCCAGGTGGCCTTCATGGCCCTTGGCTTCTTGCCCTTATCTTTCTTAGCCATTTTCTGTAATTCACGACATTCACCTCTCATATGCCCCATCTTCTTACATTCATAGCACAGGATCTCATTTGGCTTGGATGGCTCGCCTTTCTGCTTGAATTGCTTCTTCCTTTTTCTGAATTTCCCAGAAAATCTTTTTCTTTGCTGTAAAAATTGCCTAACTTTTCTTGTGAGCATGGCAACTTCTTCATCATCTCTATTCTCCGTAGAGTCCTCCTGACTTGAGATTGGGTCTAGGTTTCCTTTCAAGGCTATTGACTTCTTTTTCTTTGTGTCCCCTTCTATCCTCTTGATAGTTATCTCATAGGCCATTAAAGACCCCATGAGTGCATCCAATGTAAGAGTTGTTAGATCCTTTGAGTGCTCTATCACAGTTGCCTTGGTGTGTCAACTAGGTGACAACAACCTCAGCACCTTTCTGACCAAGTCGGTATCCTTGAAATTCTTCCCGAGTGACTTCAATCCATTTGTAATCTCCATAAGACGTGCAAACATCTCGGAGATCGTTTCCTCATCCTTCATATGAAACATCTCATAATCTCGGATAAGCATATTAGCCTTCCTCTTCTTGACCTCTGAAGTACCTTCATAAATCAATTTCAGCTTATCCCACATTTCCTTCGCACTGTTGCACATAGAAACACGAGCATATTCAGTTAGGTGAATACCACACTGAAGAATATTTAATGCATTGAAATTCACAGTAGACTTCTTTATATGATCATCATTCCACTACTCCACGTCTGGGGGTAAAGTGTATGGACCATTCTTAATGACAGTCCATATTTCATGACTTTGAGCACGGAGGAAAACCATCATTCTATTTTTCCAATAACTATAGTTATTTCCATCAAAGTAGGGAGGCCTATGTATAGAATGCACTTCGGGCATCAACCCCTTGTTAGCCATTCCTAACAGATCACTCTAAATTGCGAGGTTTCAAGATAAAACAGAGTCGAGGCTCTGATACCAATTGTTGGCCCGGTTAAGAATGCAAGCAAGATGGGGGTGAATTGATTGCGCCCCCTTTTTAAGAAACTAAGCACAAAGATGATTAAATGAGAAAGAAAATCAACCTAACTGTTGAACAATGAGATTTAAATATATGAATATCAAGCACAAACTCTCAACTCACCAATGATAGTGTGAGGACCCCTAGGATAGAATGAGAAATGGGCATGGATTATATGTCTACTGTCTACTCACCGCATCCCACACGAAATCGAGAATGAACAATCGAACAAGACAGACAAGAAAGAAGCAAACCACAACACTAGAATTTTTAGGTGGTTCGGACGCACCCAGTGCAGTCCTACATCTACCCCTCTCAACACGAGAGGATTCCACAAACCACACTGCAGAACGGCAACAAAATGATCACAACGATCACACACGGGCACAATGGCCCCACACACATGTGTTCTCGCATGGCGACGAGAAACCATGCACACAGAGACGACGCTCTGAAATCATATATGAAAGAAAAATATAGGAAGTTACAAAGCCCAGTCTAGATTTGATAAACTATGCTCAAATAGAAGTGTATAAGTAAGAGAACAAGAGATCCCCCTCAAATCTTCAAAAAATCCCGTAGATAGGATGGAAAGGTGCACTGGAAATGATGAATCGCGGAGTGGAAGCAGCTGGCCTTGTAGAATGAAATGCCCAAAATCGCAGACCGTGGAGAGCAGTAGTAGCAGCCTCCATATCGGAGCTCACGCTCGTAGATGGCGACCTCTGCGGCTTCTCTCTCCTTCTCCAACAGGTGTGCGATGCCCTCGCCTCCTCCTGCTAGAAAGATAAAAACTATTAGCTCAAAAGGATTACTCCGTCGATGGAGTTCGTAGGATATAAATACCCAAAGAAAGAAGATGCAAAAAGACATAATAGCCCATGGAAAAAACCCTTCAAAAAAACACCCCAACAAGTGGTGAAACCCTAGGGATAATATAGTAAAAAGCCATGGCAAACGGATCAAGAAAAGTGGGGTTCGAGCCAAAATCGGCAGACCCCATCCGGACGCCCGGGACATGTGTCGACTCTTAGAGTCGACATTTGTTCGCAGGTGTTCTGCCAGCAAACAACATAAAAGAACTCAGCCGAAAGTGTCAACGCTTAGAGTTGACACTTTTTGGCAAGGGTTCTGACTGCGTTAGAAAAACATGAACCCAGGCGAAAGTGTCGACTCTCAGAGTCGACACTTTTTGCCAAAACTCTGTTTGCGTTAAAAAACAAGTGCTTACCTATAAGTGTCGACTCTCAGAGTCGACACTTGCCGCCTGCTGCATCAAGGCAGCAGGCTGGGCCACAAGTGTCGACTCTGAGAGTCGACACTTGCAGTTCCCAAGCCGAAAAGGCCTTAATCAATGGAAAACAGCCCAAATCAAGGTAAACCCCTTCAACCCCTTTCAAGGCACTATGAAACAACTTCAAAGGAAATCTTACCATGGATCCAATGGGTTATATATAAGAATTGTAACTTACCATGGACCAAATAAATTGAGGGCAACTTTGAACCTACATGAGAATATATTGAAATTCAACCATGTATAGTAGTGATTCTTACATTACCAACCCATCAATCCACAAGATCTCATTCCATAACAAGTTCATGCATGGAAACTCCATTTTCCAACTGAATTCTATCAAACCACTCATGAATACAAGTTCAGTTCATTTCCAATTCAAACAAACAAATCTTAACTACCTTGTTATCAACTCACACATGAACTTCAAATCAATTCCAACGCAAAACTGAACTCTCAAAGTCTGTTAATATAAAGAGTCAGATTTAGCAAGTGTATAAAGATATCACTTTTAGCTCAAAGATGGCCATTCAGTGACCAATTGACTCGATGCAGCTTCATCAAAACCATTCACAATTGTATTATCATGCTTAGCTCATTGAAAACCATTCAACATAAGACCTATCAAATTGACTCTCATTCATCAAAAGATAAGCAATGCAAATTACTAGAGAGAACAATTTGTCTTCATCAAAATATGCCGGGGCACAAGAGGCTAGTTTTTCCAACAAACAACCTCCTATCCCAACTTACTTTTTTCTGCAAATTCCTTGTTGAAAAGCTTTGCTTTAGATCTAGTACAAAATATTCACATGATAGACTTCCTCATGTTTGTAAAGGAGGAGTTGATGATAAGGTTGGCTTATGTGCATGCATGGTTAAACTTTTCCATTTTTCTGGTTAAGATATTCACATGTCTTCTTTAATGAGGAGAATATAATTCTCAGCAATCTTAAAGTACCAATGTTTTGGATAAGATAATTTTTTGTGCACTGCTGGGGCTATTTCTATTCATTTGGGCAACTACCCTTTGAATAAAAAATAACTTATCCTCTAAAATTGCCTCAAGGACCACTAGCCATTCATAGAAGCTTGAACTGCTTTGAAATCACTTTCAAGTCCTCGAGGAAAAGGGTTATTTTCCACTCTGTGAACTGCATCATGTTCACATGTCTTGCACCGGTAAATGACAACATCGTCCATGGCGGACAGTAAGGGGAAAGCGCGAGTAACCAACGTCACAACTAAGGAAGATAAGTTATTATTAAACCTCTTCTTCGACCAGTATCCCAAGAACACTTGCAACCAAGGCACATTTAAGCAACATGTATAGAATGATATTATACGACCCTTCAATGATCATATGAAAAAGGCGGCAGACAAAAATAATTTGCAAACCAGGTGGAAGAACTTGAAAAAATAATACCATACACTTGAACAATTGTTGTCACGGACTGGTTGGCGATGGAACGACATCACGAAGATGCCTGTGCCACCTGAGAAGTAGAGGCAATTGCGGTATGTAAGCCATTATTTGAACACACTCATTAAATGTCATGTTCCTCTTATAGGTCCACTAGATGGTACTTAGCTTCTCTACTTATTTCATAGGCCAACAACGAATACAAGAAGCTGCTAGGGAAGTCATATGAGTACAAGGCGGAAATGGACATCCTGTGTCATAGAGGAGGTCTTGGGGAGATGAAGAGTCACCGCACCAACACATGGGTTCAGCGGATTCAAATTGTCTCCAATTTGCTGCCATGGGTCTTGAACCTAATGCTCCCCTTGTGGACCTAGAGACTGATTTTAACCCCTTCTTCATGCCAAGTTCTCGGGATTTCCAAGCTCCCACTCCATCATCAGTGGGAGGATGTAGGCATAGAGGAATTCACTCCTTCACCACCTACAAAGCAATGAAATGAAGATGAGGCAACCTCCCCTAAAAAAATGAGGACATGCGGCACCCCCTCATACAGGACTAGTAGGGGAACGCATAATAAGAGGTTAGAGAATGCCACCGATGCACTAAAAAAATATTGTGTTATGAACACCCATATGGCAGAATTGTATAAAATTCTTGGCACTAGAGATTCTTCTGTAACATCTAGTTCTACGCAGTCATGCACAATCAAAGAGCGTCTCCAAAAATTGAAGGAATTACCAGGTTACACTCAGGATACTTAGTATTGTCGGATAAATGTTGTTTTGATGATGTCTGAGTATGATTCATTATCATATTATTGAATTGATTCAACTATGCCCTAATGTGCAAGATAATGTTTTTGATACTCCCAAGTTATGCTCATCATGAAAAGGCTCAAAAGACTCCAGACTCATGATATATTCAAGCAAGGATTGAGAGAATTCAAGAAAGGGAAATAGAGATTTGAAGAAAGGACCTTGGTAGACCAAACTGTAAAGAATATGCTCCTAGAAGCTAAGACATTGTTGTTGCACAAAAATCGAGGTAACTGACTACACAGAAAAATAAGGCAGATGATAAAATTGATGGCTTGAGCAGAAACCAAGAAAAGGTTGGCAAAAGAAAGGGAAATTAAACTAACAAAAGAATTCAGAAGTGCAACTTCAAAGGCTGCATTGACCTCACAGTCTCACTGCTCCGACCACAGCTTAACTGCTCTGACCTCAGGTCATGTTGCTGCATCGACCTCACCATGTTGATGCTCCAACCTCAGGCTCTTCACAGAAGCCGTCTGATAGGCCACGTTCAACTGATGCTTCGACGCACAGGTGGTGCTGCATCGACGCACCAGAATATTTCCAAGCCTTATCTGTTAAACCTTCACAGCTAATCATACCTCACAACAATGCTGCATCGACCTGATAGGCTCTACCAATAAAGCTACCATCACAAGGGCGCCTCGATGCACCTATGAAGTTGCATTGACAAATGGAGATCCAGCTCGCCAGCGACTCAAAGAAACTGTGAAGCTGCACCGATGCCATGGCCAACTACATCGACACAGTGAAGCAGAAGCACCTCCAATTCTAGCACAAATACGGGAATGGCTCTTTAGCTGCATCGACGCAATGGCCTGCTGCATCGATGCACCAGAAGACTTCAAGCCTTTATCTGTCAAACCTGCACAGTTTCCAAAGCTCATCTAGAGAGCATTAATTACAGGTGTAAACATCCAAATACACACATTTTGAGGTCTAGACGAAGGTACCTTGGTCAGAGCTTCTGCCACCTCAATATGTCATCTCAGAACATCCTTTTACAGAAGACCATATCAGGGAACAAATTTGCAAAGGTCTTCTCTACCAGAAGACTATCTCTTCTGTCCTAAGAAAGGACTACCCCAGAAGGTCTGCCCTCCAGTGCACACTGGACCAAGCCATTTCCTCTTCCAACAAATTTTCAAATATACTTTACCTTCTGTCTGCCACCGTCCTATCCTAGGACTTGTCTGAAAAGCACTACAACTAAAGACAAATATTCTCACAATATTTTCTACAAGGCTAAGGGAAAATGTTGGGGGGAAATTTCACTTTCCAGGTGCTTCCTTATATCCGGTGGATCAAGTCAAGCATAGCTGAAAGGTCAGAGGTCATAAGGTCCACTCTCTCCTGCCACCGTCCTATCCTAGGACTGAGCCTAGAAGCCATGCCAGCTCACAGTCAACCTCCTGCGAGATATCTATCTCAGCCAAAAAGAAAGATATTTTGGAGGGAAAATAGACTTTCCAGTTGCTTTCTTCTGCCCGGTGGATTTACTCAAGCCCTGCTAAAAGAATATCTGAATTCTAAAAGAACATTTCAAATTTGAATCAGTCCTCTATAGATTTTCTTGGAGGGAAATTTTTCCACGGCTCTTCTATAAGTACCTGAAGCTTCTGGTGAAGAAGTTGCTGCTGCCTTAAGAGAAAAAGCCCACATCCTCTTTGTGCCTTCAATAGAAAACCTGTGAGAAGGAAAGGAAGGGAAAGAGAGTAGCCCAGCATATGGTCATCCCAGTCCAATGCTGTAAGAGAAAAGGAGAGAAGAAGTAAGGAGAGAAGAAGAAGAAAAGAGTGAGCAGCCCGAAGCCCTCCACCATGTGCTTCTGAGAGAAAGAAAAGGAAGAGAGCTTGAGAGAAAAGAATGGAGCCTTCTCAGCAGAAACTCTGAGAGGAAAAGAAGAAGAAAGGAGTGCTGCCCCTCCTTCAGACGTGCCTTGTTTGCTAGTGCTTCATGAACATTGATCTGAAGCCACAGTTGCCTTCTCCCTGCATTGCCACGTGCTTTCATTTTTCATTTTACAATCAGTTTAACAGTGTGTGTCTGGTGCTCTACTTGAGAGACCAGAAGTGCTCTTTTCACTGCACTTGCAGCTTGTTTTCTTTTGTGTGTGTGTGGGGGGGGGGGGATCTTCCTCGTGGGACTTGTTCCTGTGTGTGTGTGAAAACCCTATCTTCGTGTGTGCTTTGCTGGGCAACCAGTGTGTGTGTGTGTGTGTGTGTGTGTGTGTGTGTGTGTGTGTGTGTGTGTGTGTGTGTGTGTGTGTGTGTGTGTGTGTGTGTGTGTGTGTGTGTGTGTGTGTGTGTGTGTGTGTGTTGAAGACCTTGTCCTCGTGTGGAAGCTATGAATCAGCAAGAAGCCTCACCAGGTTTTGGTGACGGGTGGACGTAGGTTGCGGGTCTACAACTGAACCACCTTAAAAACATCTGGGGATGTTGGTGTGCCTTTGTGCGATTGATCCATCTCCTCTATCCCCATTCATAGATGCTTGCTTATTTTAGATCTTCACAGTTTGTGCCATACTTGTGAACACTAAGCATATAATCCAGCTAGCTCGGTGGCCATACATACTCTAATTCTGTTTACACTTTCATCAGTCATCAGGAGTTTGCTGTATAGCAGTTCAATCTATCTGCTGTTAACATAAGAAGGTTGCGTCGATGCCAGTAGTCTGGTGCGTCGATGCCATCTTGCCTGTAGAACCCAACAGCCTGGAAATGTGCATTGAGTTGTTGTCTTGAACTGTTGTAGTCAGATCTACTGTGCATTATGTTTTAAGGGCTCTTCTTGCCTTATAACAATAGCTTGTATTCTCATGAGTTAAGTTTTTAATTGGGCAAAGTCTAGCAAGGGATCTATTCAACCCCCCCTTCTAGATCCGTTTGTACCCAAGGGACCCAACAATTGGTATCAGAGCAAGCTCTGTTATTCTCAGATCCAACGATCTGTAGAGAAAGATGCTGGTGCAATTGATTTAATGGCTTCATCCGTTAATCGAGTTTCAATGAATTCCCCGCATGTATTTAATGGTTCAGATTTTACTATGTGGCTAGGGAAAATGTGTTCCTTTGTCAACTCCATTGACACAAGGTTATGGAATCTAATATACCATGGTCCGCACAAGCTGCCATCAGATACATCTGATTGGTCTGCTGAACACAAGACCAAAAATGTTGATAACCTTGCTGCTTTCAATCTAACAAAAGCTCCAGTAGATGTCACCATATTTCCTTTTGTCTCCGGTTGTAGAACTGCCAAGGAGATCCTGAACGGACTGGCCAGAATACATGAAGAAGGAAAAAGGCATGACTGCCTCATGGCCGACCATCCAGAATAGTTCAGTGACCCATCTTCATCTCAGGTAAATTTTGATTCAGAGGACTTTATTTTCGAAGAGCTTATGGATGCTTATGATGACCTAGCTAAACAATACAAAAAGATAAAATCCAAAAATAGAAAACTGAGAAAAGAAATCAAGAAAAGCTCTCATGATGAGAACTCCTTCTGCAATAACTATTATTCAACCTTTGATTTTGATCTGGTGGAGTGAGCACATTCACTCCCTCTGGGAGTGGGTGCACTCTCCCTGATCCTATCAAAGGTCTTATTTAAATAATAACAATTGTTCTGCGTTTGAGGAGTCAAATGATACTCTTATGATTGACTTAGACTTGCATAAAGAAAACATTGGGTGCTTAAGAAATGAAAATGTAACCTTGCTAGCTAAAATAACTAGGTTAGAAGAGTGCGAAAGACAACTTCAAACCCAACTTTAAGTCTATATCTAACCATCAAACAATGCTTGATGGGTTAATCCATGATGAGAGGCTGATTGAATAGAATAAAAATTTGAAAGACCAAAATGATGTGGTGCTTGAAAAACTAGCTGCTTTTGGGTTTTAGAAATTTTAGTTGTGCAAGTCTTAATTCCATTCAAATGTAAATTCTATTTATTTTATGAGCTCCTTATTGTTTTCTTCAAGGTGCGTTAGCATGCCCCCCCATTTGATTATATCCCTTTTTTATATACCATTATGCATGATCATCATTATTATTACTGTTATTATTACTATTTATCAAGGGCCAAGCCACTCCCTTTCTTTTCCCCTTTATCTCTCCCTTTTTTTAGTTCAGATGTGTTCGGTCGACCAATCCAATCAGGTCGGTCGACCGATCCTCCCAAGGACGAAAGCCCTTGGGAGGAGGTCGACACACCCACACAGTGTGTCGACGTGGTCAGTGATCGATCAACCGAACCGTTTAGTTCGGTCGATCAAACCGTTTAGTTCGGTCGGCCGAACCGTTTAGTTCGGTCGGCCGAACCATCGAGCAGGCCCGGCCCCTTCGATCTCTTTGCTTTCTCTTATGTTCTTTCACTTAATAAAGCGGACGGAGTCCGATTGCATGTTAAATACATGTGGGAGATTTTTTTTTTTATAGATGGCATGTAGTCGATTTTTTTTTATTTGTAGATGGCATGGCGTCACATATGAATTAGAGCAAGCATGAGGTTGAATTAAGTTCGCGGAGTCGACCCCTGGTACTAGGCAGAGTGTTTCACTCACACATGGTGGTGGCTTCCGACTGGGTGTGACCCGACCTTCCATACGCCGCCATTTTATATACCACGGAGTGATGTGACACCACCTTGGGGTGATAGTCACAAGACCGAATGCCCTTGGACCTATAATTGCAAGCAAGTATCTTTGAGCGGCGGACTTACTCTAGCGAACTCACTCGCGTGGCACACACTAGTGCCCGTAGGTGACTCGGCGATGATGGAGAGGGTCCGAGGCGGGACCTTGATGCTCCAATAGTTGGCTAGCTTGGGGAGAACCGGAAATGGGCCAGGGATGCCCAACTCACGGGCAGCCAGCACACCAAGGGTGTGGGATGTAGGGGATCACTCACAACTCACCCGCGGTGATCACTCACATCAATGGCAATTATGGGCCGAGCTCTCACTCTCCGTCCGACGAAGCAATAATGATAATACTATGCTAAGCAAGGAATTTAAACCAGCCAAGAGGGAGACCGAGGCTCACCTAGTCAGCGTGAAGACGCCGACCCCGGCCGGAGACGGGGGCGAGCGGGGAGGCGAGGGTATGCACCCGCACGCCGCGTCGATGAAGCTTCAAACCTGCAACTTGAATTATTACATGAACTACACCCCTTGCAAGGGGGGGGATCTCGGGGTGGGGGTTAAGTTATTACAGTCAAAACTACCTCCACGCAGGAAGGGGCCTTCAGCCGGCCAAGCTAGGGAAGGGGAGAACCGACCTAGGAACTAATTGATAGAACACCGACGGTTCTGTCCACCCTCTGGAACAGGGGACAGGCAGCAGAAGATGATGCCGTTGTGGCTTCTCCCGAATTTTTTTTGTGATGAGACCAGCTGGAAAATCTTCGTAGGAGACCCAGAAAGTCGTCCAAATTTTTTCAGAATTTCAGCACGTTGGTGCTGGTCGGGGCAGAGGCACGAACAGGGAGGCAGAACTCTGACTCTGTCTGCTTCAGGAACACAACAGCAGGAAGATGAAGACTCCACAGACGCTTCAGAGCTCGGAATTAGGCGGGGCTAGAGTCAACGGATTCGTTGTCGAGTCTTCTTTGAAACGTGACCCACGGGAATGCCAGAAGTCATCGGAGTAGACCTGAGCAGCCCGATCAATGAACAAGTGTATGTTCAGTCCCGGAGTGGACAGAGCAGCACACCTGAGGGAGAAAATTGAGAAAGTGCCGCTCCGGAGGTCGATCGAGGCGCCGCTTCTTGGATATGGAAGGTGACTCATTGTAAAAGCTCTCAGCCAAGTGGCGCTTCAATAAGCGGAGGGATGTGACTGTGAGAACTTCTAGAAGTGGCCTCAGGTTGCTGATTGGATCTGTCTTGCGCAATCGGAGAAGAACAGCTCCCCTGGGCGACCACGACCTCAGAAAGGGATGGGACCACCGCCGTTGCGAAGTAGACTGGACGATGATTCCACCGGTATATGGTATGCCCTCTGATGCTTTCAGGTGAAGAAGTGGCAGCCTCTGCAACTGGGTGCTCCTTTGCTGCCTGCGAACTGAGAACTGTATGTTGAAGATGATGGAGGGAAATGGGGTATATGGGAGGGGAAATGGGGGTGGATGAGTGTGGGGAGAACCCTGGCTGTGAGGGGGTCTAGGAGGGGGTGTTCCAAGGTGTGGGAGAGGAAGAATGGGGTCTCGAAGGGGGTCTAATAGGTGGTGGGAGGAGGAGCTGCGAATTTGGGATTGGTGGGGGAGAGGGAAGGAGAGTTCTCTCTCCAAGGTTTGAAAATTGACTAATGGGGTGATTAATGGGGCTTCAGGGATGGGAATGGTTGTGGTGGGGAATGGAAGGGGTGCTTGGGAAGTGGGGAATTCTCCCTTGGGAGATGAAAGGGTGCTTAGGGAAGGGGATTGGGTAGTTGGTGGTTGGGTGGTGGAGTATGGATTGGTGGAGGGTCTCTTGGGACTAGGGGTGGAGTAATGAGGGTTGGGGTAGTTGGGAGGATGAGTAATGAGGGGAGAGGAAGGGTTGATGATGTGGAGGAGAGAGAGGGAGGGGAGGAGAGAGAAAGGGGCGCCCCCTCCTCTTCGAGAGAGAGAGAGAAGAGAGAGGGGAATCCACCCCTTAGAGAGAGAGAGAGAGAGATTTGGAGAATCCACTCCAATAAGACACTAAAACTCACTTGATTTAAATTGATCATGAAAGGTTGTTACATATGAGAGGAGTGGGGGCCTATTTATATGCTCACACAATTTCATGGACTAAAATGACCTTGAACAAACTAACTAATGACCAGCCTATCCAGGTGGGGGGCGCCCATGGGCCAAGCCCATCTTTTTGGCCCATTTGGCTACTCAAACCAACCTAATGACTCATAGACTTAGGTAGATAACCCACTAACCTAGGTACATGACTCAAATAAAGAGAAAATTACATAGTTTATCACTCAAAGAAAATATGAAAATTACATGGATAGACTCAGAAAAATGTGAAGAACATAATGACTCATGCCGTCAATCCATTTGAGCTTCGAAAAAAAGTGGAGGGGCAAGGGATGCCCCCATCACGGAGTCATACCACACAAGCACATATGGAATGCAATGCCATGATTATATGCATGCAAGGGTGTCTCTTTTATTCATGAAATGCACGCAAGGAGTTTTACTTGATTCTCTTTTATTTATATAGATTATGCTCATGGTCATGCTCGGCTGTCCACTATGATAGTGTTCATTCTCGGTTCTTCTTCGTGCCTTTCACAGTTCTCTCGTCTCAGTCAGAGGCGTCTTGTTGTTATTTAGTCCATTTGTTTGTTGCTTCCTTTTGTCTTTTAAAATTTATTATTCTGGCAAAAATTCGAGAGCATCTCCGCCGGACCCAAACGCTGGGGGTTGTAAAGCGGGTACACGTCCACAAGGAGTGACGCGTCCCAAAGATAAGGTGCGCACAGAAGCGGCAACACCTAAAACAGTCACGTTTAAAACATGGTAGAGAACTCCCATAAGAAAGGGTTAAAGAGTGAGGGGCCACCAGATCAGACAAGGTGGCGGAGTCACCAGATCAAGGGGGTGGCAGAGCCACCGGATCAAGGTGGTGGGCAGAACACCCGATCAAGTGGTGGGCAGGCCACCCCATCAAGTGCTGGGCAGGCCACCCGATCAAGGTGGTGGGCAGGCCACCGGATCAAGGTGGCGGAGGCCACCGGATCACGATCTGGGAAGGGCCACCGGATCAAGCTCCGTGAAGCCACCGGATGAAAAGGGGGATTTATGCCACTGGATCAGAGTAAAAGGGGGGGTGGCTGAGCCATCGGTTCAAGGCAATGGGGAGGCCACCAGATCACAAGGTGGGTGACCCACCGGATCAAAGGGGAAAGGGGTGGCTGAGCCACCGGTTCAAGGGAGGTGCCAAAGGCACCGGACCAGGTTGGTGGCAAGGCCACCGGATCCAGCTGGTGGTAAGGCCATCGGATCAAAGGTAAGGAGCAGAGCCACTGGATGAGGGCTGTGCAAACCTGTCGGATCAAGCTCTGAACGAACTAATAGATGAACACGGGGAGAGGTTTGCTCTTAGGCGAGGGATATTTATGACACAAGGAGTACCTGGGCCTCAGCTACGGGCTGGCAGGATTCAGACGTTGAAGTTCACATGACCACCACTCCAAAGGGAAGACCAAAGGAGAAGGGAACGGTGGGGGAAGACAGTGAGGGTGACCCCTTTAGAGTTCTGGGCGGCAGCTCCGCCTATGCGGCTGGGAGTTACTCCGGACCTCAAGACCCCATAGGGGAACTGGTTATGGATGTCACGGGGAGAGAAGATTAGGTTATGCACTGGGGAGAGCTTGAAGGGGGTAGAGGAACACGATGGAGAACACCAAGAAAAGCCAAGAGAAGGGCGAAGATAACAACGTGAGAGGTGCATACATAGAGTGTAAACACTTTTTATTCCTTGCAAAATAAAATCAGCACAGAAGCTGATACATGACAAAAATGGAAAACAAGAACCAACGGGAGAAAGCAAAGATACAATGGGGAGGTGAAATATAATGGGGAGGGGGGAACGGAGCACATGCTCCTCCCCCCTCCAAACCTCTCCTCTTTGGTCTTTTCTCTCCCTCACCTTCTTCTTCTCTTCTTCTATTCTCTCTTCACTCAGTGGGAGCAAACGGAGCAGATGGTAGATAGCCCATTGGAGAGGATTGTCGAAGGAGCAGCCTTCTCCTTCTCTTTTCTCTCTTCTTTTCTTCTTATTTTCTGTGTTCCTCCTTTCTTTTTGTTGTCTCTCCCACTTATATATGAAGGGTTGTGCCATGTTGGCGATGAGAGGGTCAACGGAGCGTCTACGAAGGCTCTACTCCAGTCCCTTCTCTACACCTCCACTGTCGCCTCAAGACTTCCCCGTTTGGGAGGAGCAGAAGGTTGGTAGCCAGGGTGGTAAGCCATATGAGGCTTCTCAAACTGTGACAGCTCGATTTGCAGCCACTGCGCGCTAGTGGGGGAGACCTCTGGGTAAGGGCAATACCCATCGGTCCTGTGACAAGCAGAATTCACCATTTCTATCTAACCGTGCCGTCGCCACCGGATCACTAGGTTGACAGCGTCGCCAGATGAAGAAGGGGTAGTACGCCACTGGATCACTGGCTAGCGAGTGCCATCGGATGGGCACCCGTAGACGGGCCACCGGATCACGAGCGCCACCGGATGAGCAAGGGGAAAGCGTCAACGGATCAAAGGGCCATAAAGGCCACCGGATCAGGAACCAGAGAGGATCCGCTGGATCACGAGTGCCACCGGTTCAGGTGGCTTAGGCGCCACCATATCAACGTAGCTAAAGTGCCACCGGATCAAGTGGCTTAAGACGCCACCGGATCAGATCCACAAAGGAGCCACAGGACCAAGTGGCTTAAGACGCCACCGACTCAGATGGCTTGCGGTCTGAACGCCACCGGTTCATTTGGGTGCTTGTTTTTTTGTTTTCTTAACATTTCCAAGTCCCAAACTGTTCCTCTTTGAAATCCAAGGTTTAATTTACCCGTCTAAGTGTAGCCTGATGGTACGTACTTTGTTATTCATTATGTCCCGCGATCAATGACACCCAAGAGGGGGGGTGAACTGGGTGATTACAAATTTTTAGAAAACCTTAGCCGATTTAAACAAATATAATGAAATAGCAACTAAGAGGTTCAGATCTATTGCAATACCAATTAGATCTATCAAAACCAATCGCCATGATAATTCTTCGGTACTGGGCGGAGGTATGAATCCGAAGATCCTACTCACGCAAGGTTTTATTGTCCTGATAAGACTAGCCTTGTCAATTTGAACTCACCTTTTGATATACCAAAGATCTAAAGTGAAAATGATCAATTAAGCTAGATCTGAACGAAGAAAATAATAGAGATAATATACGAGAGTGCTAGCACAGAATTGGGGTAGAAAAGAAGGATCAAACCACATAAGAGACAGAGATTTTTAGGTGGTTCGGATGCAACAATGGCAACCTACGTCCACCCCTCAAAAACTATGAGGATTCACACACTATCTTGTAAAGGATTACAAGATGAGAACACACACACACTCGTAAGGAGATAGGAACTCCCACGAAGGTGCAAACGCACCGAAGCACACACAAATCTGAAGGAACAAGACACATACACATGGATCTGGGTAGATCCACACACACACGAATGTTTAAAGATTACAAATAGCACACACTTGAAGCTCAAGAAATTTGGAAGAAGAAACACAAATGAAAAACTTCTGATTTAGGCTCCCCTGAGTAGATGATGCAGATTTTGAATGAAGCTTGCTTCTCCAATTGATTTGAGGTTGATTGGCTTCAGATTGATCTTGAAAAGCTTGGAGATGGATGAAGAATCCCTGGATTAAACACTGTTCACGGAGGTGTTACAGCAGCCTTCTTTCTCCCCTTGGTAGCCTCCTTGATCTCCCTTTAAGTGATTAGGGTTTTTGTAAGTCTTGAGTTGGTCAAGGGACATGCCAAAACACAGATCCACAAATTTAGGCATGTCTGGTGGCTTTAAAACCCAAAAGTTCAAAAGAGAAGGCTTGAACACGTTGATGAAAACAAAGTCAACAATTGCTGCTTCGAAGGGTTCGGTCGACTGAAATGTCTGGTCGGCCGATCGAACTCTTCAACTTCCTGGAACTTTCAGCGCTGGGAAGTTCGATCGATCGAAATCCCTCATCGGTCAACCGAACACTGTAATATTTACAGAGTTCCGAGTGCTGGAAGAATTGGTCGACTGAACCAACCAAGTTGGTCGATCGAACTCTGGAATTCCTACAAAACAGAGTTGTTAGCCCCAGAAAACATATCCAAATGACAAGGCCTTTGTGTCCACATTTTGTTCCATTCATTTTGAGTTTAGTTGACTAATTCTGGGTATTTTGAAGCATGATAAGTTTGAGCATTAGCTTTTAATGATAATGTCTTTGTGGGCCTACTTGTGCTCGCACTCTAGCAATTACTAAAGGTACCAAAATTATTTGCCATTCCGGGTGTAGACACGGCATTTTAAGCATTATGCTGAGCAGATCCCGTATTACACTAAGACGCCCCAAAGTGGCTCATACGGTTAAGTTATCTGAATGATCTCCAATTTTTATCTGATAATCTTGTCTCACGAAAAGTAAATTATTGTTTCTTGTAATAAATGAGACCCTCGTCAAGGGGTTCGTGGCTATGCTTTTCTTACAATAGATGTGTTAATGGGCTCACCCCATCCTTGTCTACATGAAAACTTCTTGTGTTGATGGACTTGGAATCATGTGCTAATGGACTTAACCTGTTCTTTCTACAGAGAAGTTGGTGTGTGCTAGTGGGCTTGGCCCATTCTTATTCAAAAAAATGTGTGTATAAAAAATATTTGTGCTAATGGGTTTGGCCCATTCCTATTCAAAAATATAAAAAATATATATATAGGTGTGTGCTAATGGGCTTGGCCCATTTTTGTTCTAAAATAAATAAACAAATTTTAATAACATGACCCCATCCTTTATTACTTTTTACTCTCTTCCCACCTTATCCGGATCTTGCCCCCTCTCTTTAACACACTCTCTCTCTCCCTTCTCACCTCCTCCGTAACCCACCACCCCATCGCAAGCCCCTGACGATACACACATACCCCCCCCCCCTTTTTGCATGCACTCACGTTGCCACCTCCACCTCCCTCTTCCTTTTCTCTTTCTCTCCCTCTGCGGCCACCACCCTCACCTCCACCGTCTCCCCTCCCTCTTTCTCTTTCTCTCCACAACAGCCACCCCCCCCTCGTCTCCCTGACTCCGTTTCCAGCTACCCGCAGCGCCCCGACGCCGCCTGCACGCCCCCACCTGCACCCCCGTCGCCTCCGGCTGCCCGCAGCGCCCCGACGCCACCTGCACGCCCCCACCTGCACCCCCGTCGCCTCCGGCCGCCCGCAGCGCCCCGACGCCGCCTGCACCCCCGCCTCCGGCCCCCGCCACCTCCGGCCGCCCTCCGCCTGCCACCGGACGCCGCCCAGCCGCCTGCACGCCCCCGTCGCCCCCCTGCACCGCTCCGACGCCGCCCCGCCTCCTGCACGCAGCCGGCCGCCGCTCCGTCGCCCCCCTGCACCGCTCGCCACCGCCGCCTGCACGCCCCCGTCGCCTCCGGCCGCCCGCAGCGCCCCGATGCCGCCTGCACCCGTCGCCTCCGGCACCATCGCCTCCGGCCGCCCGCTGCCTCCCCCTTGCCTCCGACCCCCCTCTCTCCCCCTCTTGTTCTATCCTTCTCTCTCTCCCTCCCTGCATGCTCCATTTTTCTTCTCTCTCTCCTTCTCTCCCTTTCACTCTCTCCTTCTCTCCCTTTCACTCTCTCTCTCGCACCCCCTCTCTCCCTCACCGTTTCTTTCTCTCTCTCCCCCTCTTTCCATCTCTCTTCCTCTCACCTCCCCTCTCTCTTGCTCCTTCTCTCTTCCCCCCTCTTCCTCTCGATCTCTCCCTCACTGTCTCTTTTATTTTTTTTAGTTATTCCTCTTTCTGCTCTCCCCATCTCTCTCTCCCTGTATCGGTTCTCTCTCTCCCCCTTTATTCTCTTTCTCTCACTCTCTTTCTCTCCCTCCCTCTCTCTCTTTCTCCCATTCTGTTTTCTCTTTTCTTATTTTATTTTAATCTTCTTTCTCCCCTCTCTTGTATCTCTTCTCTCTGCCTTCCCCCTCTCTTTTCACCCTTTTTTTATTTCTTCCCTCATATCTCTCCCCCTCGATCTCACCTTTTCTTCTTCTTTTTATTATTATTTTATACACCCTCCGCCTTTTATTTCTCTGCATATCTCTCTCTCTCCCAGACTCTCTCTTTCTTACTCTTTCTTCCTCTGTTTTATATTTCATGTGGTTAATATATATATATATATCCTCTATACGTGTATAGATATATACTATATAATAAAGTTAAAGTATAAAAACCTCTATAAAAAAGGGGGATCTTCCCCTCTCTCTCCTCTTTTCTCTTTCTCTCTCTAACCCTCTCTCTTTCCATCCCTTTTTCTATATGTATCCATGCTTTCATTTCCATGATTTTAATGCTTCCCTTCTTGAGCTTTGTTATCTTTAATATTCTCTCGCATAATTTGGCAAACGGTATACAGCTATATATGTATATAGATGTGTTTGTGTGAGTGTCTTTGCAGGTGTCTGTAAATATTTGCGTGCGTATGTGTGAAGAGAAGGAGAAGTTAATTCCGAGCTCATCATCGGCGCCCACCAATAAACATTTCTCCCATGTTGCATTATGTTCAGTCTGTTGATTCCTTTGCATACATCACTCGTTATCATGTTTATAATACAATCCCTGCATTGAGAATATTTCGGTACGCATTTCATCATACCATTTTCCCACCTTTAATTCCAAAGGGGTTTCAAATAACATTAAACAGGTGTGTGTTTGAATATGCTCATGCCATTGTCATTGCAAGGGACCGGTACTACACTACTTTTCTTCTAATCCACCATCTGTTTCTTTTGTATGTTGTGTTTTGCGAGGGATAACCAGTTAAGAAGCCCGCTTCCTCAGCCGGTCGAAAAGGGAGGAGGAGCAACTCACATGTCCCCAGTTCGAGGATGAAATGCGACCTCCTGTTTTGAGGTACCCGGCTATCATCTCCCTCATCCCATTTTAGTTCTTTCCCTTATTATTGTTATTTGTTGTTAAATTTCCACCCTCACCCCTCTATATTTTGTCTAGAAATAAGTCTATCTTCCCTCTCTTGTTGTTATCATATATCGTTAAATCTTCATTCCCGTTCTTTTCTGTTTTGTCTAAAATACGTCTCACTCTACCTATATTTTTCTTAGTGGTTTTTCTTTATATCATATTATCTTATTCTATCATCTACCTCTCGGTTTCTTTCTTCATCTTCCCACGTCTCTCTAAAAGACATAAAAACATAAAAAATAATAAAAGCAACAAACCCCCCAAAAAAATATAATAACAAAAAATAAAACACAAAAAAAAGAATAATAAAATCAGGGTAACCAAAGCAAGGCCCTCTTCGTCGGCCGGCCGACTGAAGAGGAAGAGAGGACCCGCACTGCTCCCGCTTCGGCGGCGAACGCGATCAGGACATTTCCTGTGGGGTTCTCAGCCCCTGGCGATCACACCCCCTCCCCCTTCCTTTTCCGTCATTTTCTCCTTTTGTTTAAACCCCGTGGACGGAAGTAATTCCTCGCGGAGGTCCCTGCGACGGAAGTAATTCCTCGCGAAGGTGTACGTGACGGAAGTAATTCTTCGCGAAGCCTTTTCATTCTGTCATTTTATTCTTTTAATTTCTGTCTAAACCCTGCGACGGAAGTAATTCCTCGCGAAGGTGCACGTGACGGAAGTAATTCCTCGCGAAGCCTTTTCATTCTGTCATTTTATTCTTTTAATTTCTGTCTAAATCCTGCGACGGAAGTAATTCCTCGCGAAGGTGCACGTGACGGAAGTAATTCCTCGCGAAGCCTTTTCATTCTGTCATTTTATTCCTTTAATTTCTGTCTAAACCCTGCGACGGAAGTAATTCCTCGCGAAGGTGCACGTGACGGAAGGAATTCCTCGCGAAGCCTTTTCATTCTGTCATTTTATTCTTTCAATTTCTGTCTAAACCCTGCGACGGAAGTAATTCCTCGCGAAGGTGCACGTGACGGAAGTAATTCCTCGCGAAGCCTTTTCATTCTGTCGTTTTATTCCTTTAATTTCTGTCGAAACCCCGCGGAGAGTAATACCTCGCGGTGGTCTTATGTATGTACATATAATATTTATTATTTATGCTGCAATAAAAATCCCGTAAGGCCAATGTCTTGCGGTGGTCTTAATATGTACATATATATTCATTATTGCTGATAGTATTAAATTGCTGTTAGAACCCCACAAAGACCAATGTCCTGTGGTGGTACGTCTTTGTTCGTATTGTCCTTGTAATTGTCTGGAGAACGATATTCCGTTGCAATTTCTGAGTCTTCGTGCCTCCCCACTTCTGTTACATAGATTCTCGGATTTCCCGGTATATAAAAAACTGCTCGTGGAACGGTAAGTCACGCTTACCGAGAAGGGGTCAGTTTGCGCGAGAGGGTCTTCCGACCCCTATCTCCGCCACGTACCAGAGTCCGTTCCGCATCCCTATTCTCTTTCTCTTCTTGAGTTGATCTCGTCATTTCCATCTCCTAAGACAGACGAGGGTAGACGACGACTCCCGCCGCCGATACCTTCTCTGCCGATCACCCTTTCATCATTGTCATTGTTTATTATTATTATTATATCATTGTTTTTCTTTCCCTCGAGGGTGGACGCCTTCCAGCCGTCTACACCTTTTTGGCGATCACGGTGGGACCTCTTTTGTTTTCTCTGGTTACCCAAATATTGTCGGCACCCACGTGTGCCCCTCCACTCGGCACCCTCGTGTGCCCCTCCACTCGGCACCCACGTGTGCCCCTCCACTCGGCACCCGCGTGTGCCCCTCCACTCGGCACCCACGTGTGCCCCTCCACTCGGCACCCACGTGTGCCCCTCCTGATTGCGCCCGCGTGCGCTACATTCGTGCTCCCAGTAGCACTCTTGCCATCGGCACCCACGTGTGCCCCTCCACTCGGCACCCACGTGTGCCCCTCCACTCGGCACCCACGTGTGCCCCTCCTGATTGCGCCCGCGTGCGCTACATTTGTGCTCCCAGTAGCACTCTTTCCACTCGGCACCCACGTGTGCCCCTCTACTCGGCACCCACGTGTGCCCCTCCTGATTGCGCCCGCGTGCGCTATATTCGTGTTCCCGCTATCACTCTTGGCATTCCAATTTCATCCCTCGTGCACTACGTGCATTACTCCAGAATCCCCTTGAAGTCTGAAGAAATTTGTATCATTGCAGAAAAGGAGTGCTGTGATGTTTGTTTAATTTCTTTTATTGCATATATTTGTTGTCTATTTATATATCTCCTGTTAAATTCAGCACTGCATTGCATATCACCTCCCTTTTATTTTTATTTCTTTTGTTCCATCTTTTTTTAGGATCACCTTTTCTTGGTGAAGGAAAGACTCTCCGTCGGGAATTCCTCTCGACGGACTAGGATCTCCTTCACTGGGACCTCCGTAAGTCCCCGACATCGAAGGATTCCCTCTTCGTTCACTGGGCTGGTTGTACCACTGAAGTTCCCTGGAGATAGTTAACCCATTCGTGGTGAGTCGAGTGTCCTTAGATCACACGGCGGAAATCAATATTGCAACTAAGGTCCCTCCTGTGGTGTGAACATTAGATTAGGAAAAAAAGAAAAAAAGGGGAAAACCAAAAGAAAACAAAAAAAGGCGTTAAACATCAACTTGTTTGTTAATCTTTGCTAATGGTTTGAGTGTGTATGTTATTACATTTTAATTAGAAAGAAAAAGAAAAAAAAGGGAAAACAAAAAGAAAACACAAAAAGGCGTTAAACATCAACTTGTTTGTTAATCTTTGTTCTTGGTTTGAGTGTGTATGATATTGCGTTCCGGCAAAATCTCACGTTCCGAAAAAGATCAAGAAATGTCCGGGAACGGTCAGAATCCGACCCCGAGTCACCAGGGGACACATGTCCCTGCTGAGGACGCAGGTTCCTCCCGTGAGCCCTCATATGAGGTGCGAGCCGCCGTCGGGGAAGCATCCCCGCCACAAGATATTTCCTCCTTGCTAGGTGTTCTCGCGAACACACAGCTCAATTCCGATCAGATCCGAGCCTTTCAGGCCGTCTTAAAAGGGAAATCTGTTGATTCTACTCCTCAAAATCCAACACCAGTTGCTCTCTCTATTCAAGAGCCCGCACAGGCAATCCCTCCCTCATTCCCTCTTGTGCAGACAAGTTTGCAGCCTCCCTCTTTCCAATTACCTCCCCAGTCTCAAGTTCCACCAATTCTTCATCCAACATTTCAGTCAGTTCCATTTACTGATATGCCACGTCTGCAACCTCCCCCTTTCCAATTACCTCCCCAATCTCAAGTTCCACCAATTCCTCATACGACATTTCAGTCAGTTCCATTTGCTGATATGTCACAACGTCTCTCTCATCCGGAATTCCCTTCTCAGGCTTCTGCAAGGCCTCAGTGGCCACCACAACCTGCTCCTTACAATGAGGTCACTCAATCTCTCCTTCATAGGATGAACAAGATGGACGAACAATTCCGAGATTTCAAAAAGATCGTGGATGTCAAATCCGCGCCTGAGATCTCTTTACCAATCCTTCCAGTATTCCATCTCCCTCCTTCTGAAATGCCAACGTATCGACGGTACACCGGCACAGGCAACCCCCTCATTCATCTGAAGGACTTTATGTATGAGTCCTCGTTTTGGCAGAACGATCAAAGATCCTTGGCATACCTCTTCAGGAGATCATTGGATGGTCCCGCCTTAGAATGGTTCTATTCCCTAGAGCCGAGTGAGGCTGAGAACTTCGACGTAGTGCAACGGAAATTCATACAGAAATATCGGGATAGGGTCGGTCCCTCCTTCTCTATTACCGACCTAGTGGCTGAAAAAATGAAGCCGGACGAAGATTTCACCCAATTTGCCGATCGATGGAGATCCTTGGCAGAGAAAGTGAGAGACCCCATTTCAGAATCGGAGCAAGTAAAGATGGTCGTGTCTAATGCCACTCCACAATTTAGACACGTCCTGGCAATGAACAAGCTCACCACTATGGAGGAACTGTATGAGAGGGCTCGATATATCCAAACACAGCTGAAAGATTCTCCCCTCATGCATATGTTCGAGCCACCAAAGCCAAAGGTGTTTAGGAAGCCGGGCACGGGTGCCCAAGGTGGGGTAACAGAAGGGGTTGTAACAAATGAACAAGTGGGCGCGGTTGGCTATCCCAACCAGCAAGCTAATCCTAGGCCCCCACAACCCCACAATTCCCCTTTCATCAGGAGCAACAAGGTCAGCAACCCTATCGTCCTCCCCCACAAAACAATCTCTTCCAGAACAATATGCCTCAACCGCTCCATCTCCAACAACAACAACAGCGACCTCCTCAATATAATCAGGTTCCACCACCCGGGGATTATGGCCTCCAACAACAGAGAAGGCCGATCGGCCCTAGGAGAGCTCATTACCCACCTTTGCCGGAGTCGTTGCCAGACATCTTTAATGCTCTCATGGCTGCTAATTTCCTCACCTTGCCTAAGGAAAAAGCCATATGGCCCACGAACGTCGACACTTCCAGATATTGTGTCTTCCATAGACAGCCGGGTCATACAGTGGAAAACTGTTTTCATTTCAGAGATTATATCTATGATATGAACGATGAACATCAAATAGATTGGGATGAAATGAGGCGATGCATCACCATGATGAAGGCCAGGAGACCTCCTCTTAGACAACAACAACAACAACAACAACAACAACAGCAACAACAGCCTCAGCAGGCACCACAACAACAGCCAAATATGGGCATCCTCCAGAATCCGTTACCGGCGCACCAACAACCTAACCACCAAGTCAACCCCATCTCTTCCTTCCTGGAGGTTGGAAGAGGGCAGGATTGGCATACGGAAAGCGGCTCTGTCCTTGTCACCAATCACGTTCCTATCCAATCCCCACGCCTTATTCGTCCCGCACCTGTCTATCCTCCACCCGGAGCACAACCCGCAGTGATACCTCACTCATTTCCACTGCTATCACGTCCTCTCATCCGCGTCGCTACTGATGACCTCCCTTCGAGTCTCCAGCAAACACCCTCCACTTCCACCATAACACCGTTACCCTCAAAGCCTCTCATCATTTCTCACGCCTCCACTTCATCATCCACCTTCATTCCGCCTCCACTAAACAAACCCCTCATTGCCCAACACCCTTCCGAGGTGCCCTCCACCTCCACCATAACACCGTTACCCCCAAAACCTCTCATTATCTCTCACGCCTCCACTTCATCATCCGCCTTCATTCCGCCTCCACTAAACAAACCCATTATTGTCCAACACCCTTCCGAGGCACCATCTACCTCCACCGCAACCCCTTTACCCTCGAAACCCCTCATTATTCATCACCCATCCGGGACACCATCAACCTCTACTATGCCTCCACCTTTTAAACCCCTTATCATTCGCCGTCCATCTGAGGCTTCATCCACTCCCACCATGCCTCCACCTAACAAACCACTCATCAGAGCCCCTACACCTATTATTGCCCCTGCTTCATCAATTGTTCCTCCACCACTACCCCTCGAACCCTTGCTAAACCCCATATCTAACTCTATAAAGGTGCCGCCAAAACCACAAGCCATGGTGCTCCGTAGTGGAAGGATGTTCCATCGGATTTTTCCCCAAAACAGTCAGGTCCCCGAGCAATCTCAGCCGGAGAAAGACACCGAAGAACAGCCAGAGGAGTCTATCCCCGGGACACAATATGACCTGTTGAAACACTTGGATAAAACACCAGCTCGGATCTCCATTCTCGAGCTAATCAAGAGGTCGAAAACCCATCAAGACGCCTTGATGGAGTATCTTCAGAGGGTTATGGTAAATGAGGATCTCCCAGTGGAGAAAATCTCGTCAGTATTGACGCCAACTGATACACAACCGGCTATTATATTTCACCACCATGAGCTTGCCCCCAAGGAGGCTCGAAAATATGCTTTGTGTATTGCAGTCAAGATCAATGGGGTGCCTGTAGACCCATGTTTGGTGGACACTGGTGCGTCTATAAATGTGATCTCTATGATCACCCTCCAATCATGTGGGGTTGACACGGAACAGATAAGGCCTTCATCAATCACGGTTACGGCCTATGATAATAGCAAAAAGCCGCCAATGGGGATGGTCATCTTGAATGTAGAATTGGGCCCTGCATCAGTCTTCACGGAATTCCATATCCTTGATATGGATCCCACATTCAAGGCCATACTGGGCCGCCCTTACATTGAGGTTATGAATGCGGTGCCTTCCACCAATCATCAGTGCTTGAAGTTTCCGTACAAGGCTTGGATTATCAAGGTAAATAGCATGCCCATCTTTTCTACAGTGGACGCTATTAATACCTCATTGCCTTCTGTTTGGCCAACTCACCGGCCAATTCTTTCACTGCTAGATGTGTGTGACCCTCGTCGCACCCATTTTACACAAAAGCCACTTCCAACACCAAAGTCATGTCACCCTTCCCATGCTAAGGGATGGGAGATCATGAGAAACATTGGCTACCAACAGGGCAAAGGTTTGGGGGCACAATTACAAGGGAGACTGAAGTTGCCAAAGAAGACAAAGTTAACCCTTAGAGCCTGGCCTAGGCTTTGAAGGGCCACTTGAAGCATATGAGGGACCTCTTACATGGACCTTGTACTCTCATTTCAGAAAGGGTCCGGTTATACAGTTGGGGGATTACCCGCGACAATCACATGGGAAATTGCATATTGCCTACTTGGCTGAAGGTTGCTCGAGAGCTGCAAAGAAGGGGAAACGCGATGACCCGGATTGTGAGTGGAACAAGTGGTTTGATATACAGGATATTTCCATGGCACTACAACAGATGTTCTCGTCTCCAGACTTAGAGGGGCCACTTTTGATCTCTGAGGTACCAAAAGATGTCGTTGACATTGCCGAAATTCCAAGTTTTCCTCGCCGAGAGGAAGTTGCCACTGACGGATCGCTTTCCGTCATTCTATCTGATCATTCTCCTCAGCCGTTGCTGCTGACTCTTTCTTGGACCCGACGTTTATCTGATGATATTCCCAGGTCCCCTTCTCTACTCACATTCTTGCGTGGGTCTTTCAGCCCATGCCAAATTTTCAACCAGGATCTGCTCAATGAGCCATGCAACCCCCTAGCTATAGTTCCCTCCTCCCATTCTCTAATTTCTTTCAATTGTTTTGTAATTGAAAATGAAAATGAAAAAAAAACGTCGATTTTCAAACTCCTCAACAGTGCATCTCCTTTGAGGAGACCTCCTACCTCTCTCACGAGTGTGCCCCGACTTACGGGCCACTCATTCAAGGTCCCTTGAGCGACCTTCTTTACCCCTCTATCGAGGGGTCTCTTCCTGTACATTCTTCAACTTCTTCTTCGTCTGTAGAACAAGTCAGTCAGGTTAGGAATAGCGAGTCAAGGGTAGTACCTAGAAGAAAATCCAAGGGCAGGGAAATTCCTCGTCGATTCCTTCTAGATCTAGCCAATAGGTGTCAAGCCTTTCTAGCCATTCCTCAATTGCTAGAAAATCCCATCCATCTGCCGGAGTTAGAATGTGAGGAGGATTGCACAATTGATGAGAATACGGAGTTTATGAGCTCACAGATGAAGAGTACCCTATTGAAGAAGGGGACGAAGAATATGAGGACGTGGCTGACGCATATGCTAGCGGAATGAGGAGGTTTGAGGAACCGTCAGCCGCTATAGAAGAACCCACCAAAGAGATCAACCTGGGGACCGAGGAAGACCCTAGAATCATCCTCATAAGTGACAATTTGCCACCATCTGAAGAAGAGGCATTGATCGAGGTCCTAAAGGAATATAGGGACACGTTCGCGTGGAGTTATGAGGATATGCCGGGATTAGATTCCAGCCTGGTCGAACATCGCCTAACGTTAAAACCAGGGTCCGTCTCGGTAAAGCAAAGGTTAAGACGTTTCCACCCCCAAATGGCTTTAAAATGAAGGAAGAGGTCGATAAGCTCCACAAAGCCAGGTTTATTAGAGTCGTCCTATATCCTCAATGGGTGGCAAACATTGTCCCGGTCATGAAAAAGGATGGAAAGGTGAGAATCTGTATCGATTTTCGGGACCTTAACCGCGCGTGTCCAAAAGATGATTTCCCCTTGCCTCACATTGACGTGTTGGTTGATAATACAGCAGGCTATGAAACTCTCTCGTTTATGGATGGATTTTCGGGGTATAATCAGATCCGTTTGGCGGAAGAGGATCAGGAGAAAACATCATTCACCACACCTTGGGGAACTTATTGCTATTTGGTCATGCCATTTGGTTTGAAGAATGCTGGAGCTACTTATCAAAGGGCTATGATGGCAATATTCATGACATGATGCATGTATATTTAGAGGTGTACGTGGATGATTTATTGGTCAAATCTAGGACTAGGGCAGAACACCCAAAGTTCTAGCTAAGGTGCTGCAAAGATCCAGAGAGTTCAATTTGAAAATGAATCCAAAAAAGTGCGTATTTGGTGTATCGTCAGGCAAATTGCTTGGTTTCATTATGAGTAAGAGGGGTATTGAAATAGATCCCAACAAAGCTAAAGCAATCAGGGAGATGCCACCTCCGAGAAATCTGAGAGAAGTTCGAGGTTTAACTGGAAGGTTGCAATTCATTCGTCGATTTGTGTCACAGCACTCACAAAGGTGCAAACCTTTCTACGAGTTAACTAAGTCAGGAGTAGAATTCCTTTAGAATTCTAAATGCCAAAAAATTTTTGAAGGATTGAAAGAATATCTGGCCAATTCACCCGTTCTAATTCCACCCACGCCAGGTAGACCTTTAGTCCTTTATGTCTCAGTCCTGGACGACTCCGTGGGAGCTGTCCTAGCACAAGCCGATGAAGCGGGCAAGGAAAGGGCGACCTATTACTTGTCCAAACTCCTCAACCCCTGTGAGCAGAAGTACATGGCTATGGAGAAAACTTGTGCCGCCCTTGTCTGGGTAGTGCAGAAGTTGAAACACTACTTTCTGGCTCATGAAGTCCATCTGATTGCTCGAATGAACCCTATCAAGTTCCTTTTGGAAAAATCTGTCCTTACGGATAGATTAGCACGATGGCAAAGCTTTCTTTCTCAGTTTGACATCACCTACATTCAGCAAAAGGCGATCAAGGGGTATGCTATAGCTGAGCATCTCGCTCACCATCCTCTTCCCAGATTCGATCCTGTCCAATCAGAATTTCCAGATGAGGAACTAATGTCCATCAACCAATCAGATGATTGCATGTGGACGTTATATTTTGATGGAGCTCTGAATTCCCAAGGGAAAGGAATCGGCATTGCCCTCCTGTCGCCTGAAGGCCTTACATTCCCACTGGCATATCAGCTCAAATTCCCCGTTACCAACAATATAGCTGAATATGAAGCTCTTCTAGCTGGCCTAGAACTCGCTCATTCTTTTCGTATCACTGAATTGCGAGTCGTAGGTGATAGTCAACTCATTCTTCGCCAGGTGCTCACCAAATATCGCACTCGCGATCCCAAGCTCAAGCCATACCAAGAACTCACTGCTGCCTTTGCCAAATTGTTCGCCAAATTGATCTTTGTCCATGTCCCTCGTCATCAGAACATTCTGGCCGATGCCCTCGCCTCATTGGCATCATCTCTAAGGTTCCCTCTAGGAAGATGGTTTGATACCATTCACGTCTACAAGCGTCACGCCCCTGCAATCGATGACGCTTCATACGTAAATATCAAGGACAGGATAGCAAGAAAGGCCCTACAGGAAGAAATCCTTGAGAAGAGGGAAATTATGTTGACAGAATTAGAAGAAGAATTGGCTGATGAGGAGAAGCCATGGTTTTACGAAATTGCCAAGTATTGCAAAGATCAATCCTACCCTGAAGAAGCCACATCGGAAGATAGAAAAGCCATAAGGAGGGTGGCACAGAGGTACGTGCTGGTCGGAGAAGTGCTATACAAGAGAAGTCTTACTGGTGTTCTTCTAAGATGTCTCGACGAAGAGGAAGTCTGGAAATGCGTCGAGGAAGCACACTCTGGTGTGTGCGGTGGCCATGTGAATAGCCAAATGCTTGCCAAGAAAATCCTTCGGCAAGGCTTTTACTGGCCCACCATGGAAGAAGATTGTGCCGTCTATGTCCGCAGGTGTGTCAAGTGTCAACTTCACGCCGATAAAATTCATTCCCCATCTTCTTCACTTCATCCAGTATCCTCCCCATGGCCTTTCTCCATGTGGGCTTTCGATGTCATTGGTCCTCTCGGTAATCCTTACTCCCTCACTAAGCAAAAATCATTCATCCTTACCGCAACGGAGTACTTTACCAAATGGGCCGAAGCCGAAGCTTACGTGGAGGTTAAAGCATCAACAGTCTGCAAATTCATCATGAAGAACATCATCGCCAGGTTCGGCATTCCAAGCACGATCATCACCGACAATGGACCGCAATTCATTTCTCAGGACCTTCAGGACCTCTGCAAAAGGTATAAAATTGCATTGCATCATTCATCACCTTATTATCCACAAGGTAATGGACAAGCAGAGGCCACTAACAAAACATTGATTAAAATCATAAAAAAGACATGTGAGTCTAACAAGTTCTCGGATTGGTCAGAAAAGCTGATTGAAGCTCTATGGGCCTATCGCACTTCAATCCGTACTCCCACTGGGCAAACCCCGTTCGCCCTCACTTATGGGATGGAGGCGGTAGTTCCGTACGAAATTCTGGTCCCCTCTCTGAGAGTACAATTGGATAAGGACCTCCCCCTCGACGAACGTCGTGATTCACTCCTTGCCCAATTGGAACTCTTAGATGAGAAACGGCTGGCCGCTGCCGAGCATGCACGGGTATATCAAAACAGACTCACACGTTTTTATCAAAAGAAGGTCATTGAAAGGAAATTTCAAGTCGGTGAAATGGTAGTGAAAAGAATGTTTGTAAAACCTGGTGGGCCGCGTTCTAAACTCCAACCCAATTGGGAAGGACCGTACGTGATTCAGGCTGTGCATCCTGGCAACGCCTATAGGCTAGTCAATGCTGAGGGGATCGAGTTATCCCACCCTTGGAATGGGCTTTATCTTAAGAAATACTACCCTTAGATAGGTGTACATAGTGTCAAAAAATGATGAAACAACAAAAAAAATAGAAAATAATGAAAATAACAAAAATATGTATATATACAACAACAAAAGACAAAAAAATAGAAGAAAATGAAAAGAAGAAAAAAAATAGAAAATTCAAAATGCTAATGCCCGGAGATCACCATGTAGTTAAGTCATTGCATTCAACCTCCGTGTTGGGATAGGGCCTATTAAGACTTGGTAGGTTCCGGGTCTTGGTTTGCCAGAACCGTGGGGATCCCTGTCCGGCTAGTTTGGCTTATGCCCCCCTCAAAAGGGGCAACATACATGTACACATGTGTTCTATGAAAGATCGGTAGCATCACTCATGGTGAGGCCTCACCTAGAAGGTCTCCAGAATGCTTAAATCTTCGTTCTCTCTCTCTTCGACCGAATGAGACAGCCGGCGCCCTTAAAACGCTGAGCATGGAAAACACGAACACAACCCCTAGGGCAAGAGTAGGGCCCAATTCTTCGAGCATGGGTCAGAGCACGAGAAGAGGGCAGTGTCCCCGCAGGCATCCAAGAGGGATTTCATAATGTCAAGATACTATGTCCCTCGCAAAAATCTGTCAAGAAAAATCAGAAAAGAAGAACAAAATCAAAGTCAAGTGAAAAGCCTGGTCGTAACCGTGCCTGATCCCACAAATGAAACCCCTTTTGACTGAAAGTCAAATTCTATACAAGAGGGGCCATGAGATGTGAATGCTCGAGATTTGGTCTGAAGTTGTCCGAAAGGGAGAGTTAAGTGTGCCCCTACTGGCTCGCCGGGTTAACGGTTTTGCCGGTCCTCTCAGGAGGTTTGCCCCTAATACTCTTCCTTCTTCCCCTGAAGATAAAGGCTCAATGGAGTTCCTGAAGGGTGAAACTCACCAAAGTCTGCAACCACCTTTCGACACAAACGTATGGTTGTCCATCTTGGAAAGCAGAAGTCATTGTCAGAGTCTCCGTGTTTCTGGCCGGTCAAGACCCTTATCTACCATCTTAATGTCTTCTAAGCCTAACCTCGGCTTAGACCAATGCAAGCGCGTCACCTATGGGTGCGACGGCGTCTGATTCCGGGTCAGCGTCGCGCGGTTGGTCATTTGGGTTCCAGGGTGTTCCATTACATATCGTCTTGAGTTGTGAGGAAATAGACCCGGGTCGGGCAAATCATTTACCTCAAACACTTTTTGGGTGAATCCCTGTGGTCGGAAGCAACTGGGAGCCTAAGCATGGTATGACGGTATTGTCATCAGGGTAAGTCTTAGCCGGCGGGATTATCATTCGAGGAGTCTAGAGGCCCAAATCAACTTAGACGTGCACTTAGGATGTCTGGGAGGTTAGCAAGAAACCCTCATTCTCATGCAGGTTAGATGTTATATCAAGTGGTCATCATGCATTAGCAAAAACAAAAAAAATAAACAAACCAAAAATAAACAAAAAATAACAAATCAAAAAATCAAAAAAAAAGTAAAAAAATGTACATGCACAAAAAAATAGAAATATAAAAGACCAAAAAAAAATAAACAAACAACAAAATACAAAAAAATGAATACACCTACAAAAATAAAGAAAATCACATCTTCGCATGATCGCATTTGTATGCACCATTCATTTTAAATTCTCGTTTGCATCCGTGTGCTTGTCTGTCGCATTCATCATCCTTTTTATCATTGCCTTTGTTAATAAAGGCTTGCCCCTTGACTCGTTATCAAGGATAACTCAAAATCACGTTTGCTTATTGAGCAAGGGGCAAGTCAGAGCAGAAATGCTAACTTGTTTGCTTAGATGTGTACAGGGATTCGGGAGATCAGAAAGAAGCAGAGAACCAAGCACAAAACATTTTATTCCACTCCCACTCAACAAAAATAACAACAAGAGAGAGCCTACATTAGCTCCCACCCTCCTTCTCTACATTACTCGTCTCGCCGCTTTCTGGACGAGAAACTCTAGAAGGTGCTATCCAACCATGAAAAGAGGTACTTCTACCGCTTTGGGGTCCTCTTCCTATCTCCACTCCCGACGTCGATCTGCGGGAGCAGCAAAGAAGCTACTAACACGAAAGCCACGCTCTCGTGCCCTTCGGTAGCGTTCCTCGCCATCCTTCAGCCACTGCTCGGCGAGACCGAGACTGGTCCTCAATTCAAATAGTTGGGCCTCCAGGGCCCTCCTCTCCTCTTTCTCGCTGATCTTTTGGCCTTCTCTCTTTCCCTGTCCTTTTCCCTCTCAGCACGTTCTCTCTCTCTGTCATCCCTTTCCAGCTGAAGGGTGATCCTCAGCTCCATGGCGTCCCGAGAAAAATTATCATCTGAGCGACGCTGCAATTCCTCCTCCAGCTCCGCTATCCTGGCCTTCCCTTGTGATGCATGAGCAAACATCTCTTTCATCTCTTCGGCCTGCCATATCCGTCATTTCAGGGGTGTGATGAGACGTAAACACAGAAGCTCGGATAAGAGGAACCTTCACCTGCGCGGAAAGCATTCCCTCTGCCTCGGCGGCGCTCTGTGTTACACGGGCAAGCTGCTCATGGAGCGAATCTAGTTCCGACGAAGGAATCCATAGACTGGAAGAAGCACCCTCTGCCCCTACTGCTGGTAGGGTTGCGTCGAGCCGAGCACGCTATGACAGCAAGAAGTGACAGTGAGTGGCTAAACACCAAAACCTAGGGGTATAATTAGGAATATGCATTTGCATACATACTCACCGAGACATGTAAAGCCTCACGGGTGTCACCCAACTCTCCCTCCGTGTTCGCCAATCGAGCCCGCAAGTTCGCTATCATGGTATCACGGGCATCCTAAACCCATGTCATAGAGTCATCATTACATTTAGAAAAATGATAAAAAAATAAAAAAAATGATCAAAAAGTGAGAAAGGAGATATACCTCCACAAGTCCCTCAAGATGGAGTCGCTCTGCATACATCGCCCTATAGAGACGTAGATAATCTTCACTATCCCGGGCGTGCGACTCCACGAGCGTGCCACCCCGCTGCCAATCTTCATATTGTTCAGGGAAGCGCACCCGCCAGTCGACACAGGTTACCGGCCCACGTGTTTTCCTCCCGACGCGGGGTGGTGCGGTCATATCTACCCATTCCTGGGCAAGCCCTAGAGTCCTCATGACCAATCGTAGCCGGAGTGACTCGATTTCATTCAGGCAGTGGACCCAAAGGTCCTGACCAAATCGAGGGTGACCTGCGATGACCCACGGTTGGTCGACATCGACCAAGCCCGAGTAAGGCCTCCAGATCACCTGCGTTGGCATGCGTATGTCTCCTTAATCACTCAAAAGAACCAAAAAAAAGAGAGACAAAAAAAAAATGGAGTCCTACCATCTCTGCGGGGAACTCTTACAGCTCACACCTTAATACCATCAGTTGGTAAGATAGAGAGGTTGTGCTCATAATGGGTTGCCACCGCCGAGCTAGTGGTGCCACAGCCACACGCCACTGTCGAGCTCGCCCCATTGGGATGTAGTAATAACTCCATACCTGTGTCGTCACATGTCATTAGCATTTCATGAAATAGATTAGTTTCATAAATAAATAAACAAATAATTACCTGGAGAAACGGTATGAAGCCACTCACAGTCACCTCTCGATCTGTCCCTTGGGACAGACTTGCGAACAGATGCGCCAGCACGGCGGCTCCCCAGGCATATTACCCTACCCTCTCTAGGTCCACCAAAAATTCTAGGAAACGACAATGGATGTCGTCTCCTTTGGAACCCAGCAGTAATTTTCCCAGCAGGAAGAGGAGGAATATCCTCAAGTCCATGTTTGATCTCTCCCAGCTACTGGCATCCACGCAGTACACAGCGCGGGACCCTCTTTCCGCTCTCTCCATGAACTCCTCCAAGGACTCGTTATCACGATGACGAGTGTCAGTGAGCCCCAATGCCTCCATGATAGATGCCTTTGCTATTGACCTATTCTTTTGGTCCTTTAATTCCAGACCAAGAAGCTTCTGAGCCACTTCGTGATAATCGGGGTAGGTGACCCCGGTCACCGCCTCACCATCCACTCTAAGGCCGGTGATTCGGGCCACATCTTCGAGACTGGGCAGCATGTGCCCCCAGGCATCAAGAAGGCACAACTCTCTGGGTCCCATCTCTCGCGCAATGCTTGGATGAGGGCGAGGTCGAGCTTAATGGGTTCGATCCGGAGGAATGCACCAAACCCCATCGCATCTAGTCGAGCTTTCTGGAAGTCAGGCAAGCCTCGATAGGCGGCCACCACTAATTCCCATGAGATATGTGACCTCGTCATACTCTGTGGATTACACAGGAAATAAGAAGCGGGTGCATCATTGAAATAAAAATAGAAAGAGAATGAGAAAGGAAGAAAGGGATCATGAACAAATAGAGGGAAGAACTGGCTCGTTTACAAGCTCCGATTGGGTCCTCTCACTGAGCTGCCTTTCAACATCGGAGAGTCTCCTGGAACTACCACTGGATCTACTCCTCTTCGAGGAGCGAGAAGACTCGCCCTCCACCCTGAAACTGGACTCTCCCTCCATCTCAGAGAATGAGAAACTCTTACTCCCTCCTGTCGACTTTTCACTCTTCTAACCAGTCTCCATAACTCCGTGCTTTCAAGTGAAGCAGGCGGGGGGAGTATTTATAGGATTGAAGGGATATGATCCAGATCTCTCCAGTTCCTCTTGCAATGGGCCTTGTAACAAAGCACTCGTCTTTCACTCGAAGTAAACGAGGTCGGGAGCGTAGCGGGTTGATTCACACCCTACACATCTAGGTTCCCTGTGTTCATCATGATTCAAATAAATCTGAGATGAGGTCATCTACATGGACAAAGGACAATGCAGGTCGACCTCTTCGAATCCGGGAGTGGACTCATCCACAGGAGAAAGGACAATGGAAGTCGACATCTTTGAATCCGAGAGCGGACTCGTCTACATGGAAAGAGGACAGGAGGGCGGTTGGCATCTTTGAATTCGGTGGTACATCATTAAAATTTGTGATGGATTCTCCCGAAAGAAATGCCCAATAAGTCTGAGACATGATCCGTTATCTCAGGGGAGATCTGTTAAACACGTCACATGAGGACGGCATGGAAAGAAGAGGCGTAGAAGAGAAGGAACGCATGGCGGGCAAACCCGTCACATGAGAGCATGTCGTTCCATTCATACGTCTATATAAACTGTCATGTTCACCATGAGAAGAGAGCGGGTGTATGAGCAACTTGCCAAATCTCGCACCACCCTCTTGGTCGTCTCTCTCCTCTCCTAAGAGGGAGGTCCCTGGGAGGTCATCTAGAGCTCTGCGACGTTGCAGTTATGTCATCACATCGTACGTAGTGCTCCTCGCCCTCCTCTAGTTTCTCGCGACCCCGACGGCCGCAAAGCTCTTGAACCCGAGGCTGTTTGCTGAGCCGCCCCCTACTCTGCAATGGAGACTACACCAACCCCAGGAGCTCCTCCACCATGAGCTTCAACTCTCCTCCAATCGGCAGTGACTCTGAAGGAGTGACGTGTCCGAGCGCTGTGTCTTCCGGAGCTTCATCACTTGAGCCTCACGTGCCCTCCTCTCCTCTCACTCCCGATGTAGCTTTATCCATGCCTCTCTTTCCATTCTCTCCCAGTTTACTTCTCTCATCGCCACCTGAAGAGAAATCCTCAGCTCCATGACATCTCAGGGCATCTCCGCATACTGTAGTTGCTTCAGCCCCCCAGATCCTATCCGGTAACGGCCGATCATCACCCGACGTCCGCCATTCCAGTCACAAAGAAAAGGAGGGGAGAGACTGGAAGAGAGTGCAATGGCATTAAGCCTCTGCATTTATTTTAAGATAACATACATCAGGGTTTGGGCACCTCAGGCCTCAGTTTCCCGAGCTCCATTACATAAGCCTCCCATAGCTCTCGATCCTCACTCACAGATACCGTCACCTTCCTCGGAATGCTTGCCTTCCATGAAGCTTTGATTGCCTTCACATCCTTCGCATCATCCTCCGTGCCCAGCTTTCTCTCCTTAATCAGAGGAAGGTTGGATGGCATGGGAAGAGAGTGCCGAGGAAGGCCAATTTGCAGGCAGCACCGGTGCGAGCTGTAAAGGATAAATTTAGTTGCACCGATAAGATGGAGTTCTGCATCAGGAGAAGATCGCGTGAGAAGCCCACGTGAAAGTAAACATGCTGGCACACAAGTGAACATCTCTCGCGCCAAGGAGCTGAAGTGATTGCGCCAGTCGCCGCGTGTCTTCAGACAGGTCATGCGATTGGCCACCTTCCCATTAAAGCCCAACACATCGGCCATGTAATGGAGGGGGCTTTGTTCGAAAATCCTGGAGGCGGTCTGTACCCCTTCGTAGTGATGAAATTTGAAGTGAAGATCAATCCAGCAGCTGAGGAGAAGCTTGCACCCATGAGGAGGCCTACCCATGCTGGAAGCCGTGAGACCACTGTAAAGATGCGCGAGGACAGCAGGCCCCACTCTCCTTCCCTCCCAAAGTCCATAAATCGCTCCCAATTGGTCTTCCTCTACGATGTTGTCAGTGCAAGGAAAGAGGAGAGCTCCGGCCAAACAAATTGTGAACCCTTTCATAAGTCCTTCTAAATGTTCATCATCTATCAACCCTTCTAAGGCAGTCACGGTCCAGTCTGCGACCTTTTGCAAGTTGACTCCCTTCTGAGTCCGAACGCTCTTTATGGTTCCAGATGGCATAAAGCTTCCAAGAACATCCTCGGTAGATACCCTCTTCCGCATCCGCGAAACCTTTATCCTGTCATCCTTCATCGACCTTCTTAAGCCTAGCAGAAGTTCTGCCTCCTCGAGGAGGACCGTTGCCTCAAAAGTAGGGAAGATAAAAGTGTGGGTTTCCGGATGCCAAACCTCTGCCAATGCACCCAGGGCCGCCCAATCCATGTAGATCTTGTCATAATGCTTGGCATGGATCACCAACCCTTGGAGGTGCCATTTTAAAATAACGGCCCTCATACCGATGGTGATGTTGGACGTAAGCTTCGATAGCCAGGGCAGCTTTAAAAATTTTCTCGGGCCCGAAAAAAGAGGATACGGCTGAAAGGAAGGAAAAGAAAAGAATGAAAAGGCGAGGGAGAACTTATGAAGGAAACTAGGAGAAAGAGCCAACTTACCGCCCGTGAGAGAATCCTCTCGTTCAGATAGCCTTCAATGTCGGTCAACCTCCTGAATTCGCGGCCGAACTTGCTCCTCTTGGCAGGGCGGGAAGACCTGCCTTCCGTCTCAAAAGCATAGGACTTCTCTCCTCCCATCTCAAAAGTGTCTGACTCCCCGAACCATGCACCAATAGATGATCTTTTGCTAAGGATCAAAGGGGTACTTATAGTGAAAAAAGGGGGGGGGATAAAAAGGTAAATGTAAAGCATTTATGACAAGTTACCGTGGTGAATTTTAACCGGATGAATCTTATCTGATTTGTGTCGTGTTTTTCCCGGCTCCTGTATTAGTGTGCAGACGTCCTGTACAGTTGAATGTAATTTTACTTCTTATGAAATAACTCCTTCGGTGCAGGTTCCAAGAATAAAATGAAAATAAGAGAGCAAGAGGGTGCCATTGCCCTACCATGTCCCACCATCAGTCACCTCGGTGACTGACCCCACTGTGTCATGCGTCCTACTATATGATATTTACGCTATTAGAGCACGTCAAGGACCTTATGCCTTGGATGAATCTGGAGTTTGAGTTCCCCTCCAACAAAAACAGTGATAACCTCAGAGGAGATCAGGACGTACGGATAGGCCGTTAGGTTGTGATAGCTCGAGAACGATGGTTCCGTTCGGTGAGTCGGTGCGTGGATAAACGGGCCCCGGCTCAGTATCGTCTCATCGAATCGGTATCCTGACCCGTCCTAAGCAACTTAACAATATTATCCTTGGCTATTTTCTACTTTTAGTTTGTTTTAATTTTTCCTTTAAACCCAGCATGCATTCATGTAGGACTTTGATATCACTGTGGAAGATCATTCATTTAACTCGATTGTGAGGGCCGCTGTGCTTAAATTCTTGACTAATACGGGATATTCCATTCTGAATCGAGTACTGAGTTTCTGTGAAACCATCCTGGGCTGGTTGGCCAAAACAGACCTTTGTTTGGATTTATCAGCTACCCTTTTTATTTACTCCATTGGACCCACCTTGGTCGCAGCACTTCCACATTGGCTGGTAACCGCTCCCCAAGGTGAAACCTGCGGGTCTACGACTCAGGTACTTCCGCGCCGAGAAGTTGGTCCCTCTTTCTGTTAGTCTTTTGTTATTTCCAGCCAAACAATCGTTAATTTTGGAGGACCTTCTTCAAGGTTGTTTTGTTGAAACTCAGGAAAGATTCCAATCACGTAGTGTTAAAAACGTGTCTCATCACGCCTTGGCATCCACTTTTCAGTCCATTCTCCACTCCACTTCATTACACTGCTATTTCGTTCCACTCCGTGTCATTCCCCTGCAAAGCAGACACCAAGGCGGGGCAGCTGTAGACACGGCATTTTAAGCATTATGTTGAGCAGATCCCGTATTACACTAAGACGCCCCAAAGTGGCTCGTACGGTTAAGTTATCTGAATGATCTCCAATTTTTATCTGATAATCTTGTCTCACGAAAAGTAAATTATTGTTTCTTGTAATAAATGAGACCCTCGTCAAGGGGTTCGTGGCTATGCTTTTCTTACAATAGATGTGTTAATGGGCTCACCCCATCCTTGTCTACATGAAAACTTCTTGTGTTGATGGACTTGGAATCATGTGCTAATGGACTTAACCTGTTCTTTCTACAGAGAAGTTGGTGTGTGCTAGTGGGCTTGGCCCATTCTTATTCAAAAAAATGTGTGTATAAAAAATATTTGTGCTAATGGGTTTGGCGCATTCCTATTCAAAAATATAAAAAATATATATATAGGTGTGTGCTAATGGGCTTGGCCCATTTTTGTTCTAAGAATAAATAAACTAATTTTAATAAACTTGACCCCATCCTTTATTACCTTTTAATCTCTTCCCACCTTATCCGGATCTTGCACCCTCTCTTTAACACACTCTCTCTCTCCCCTTCTCACCTCCTCCGTAACCCACCACCCCATCGCAAGCCCCTGACGATACACACATACCCCCCCCCTTTTTGCATGCACTCACGTTGCCACCTCCACCTCCCTCTTCCTTTTCTCTTTCTCTCCCTCTACGGCCACCACCCTCACCTCCACCGTCTCCCCTCCCTCTTTCTCTTTCTCTCCACAACAGCCACCCCCCCTCGTCTCCCTGACTCCGTTTCCAGCCGCCCGCAGCGCCCCGACGCCGCCTGCACGCCCCCACCTGCACCCCCGTCGCCTCCGGCCGCCCGCAGCGCCCCGACGCCGCCTGCACGCCCCCACCTGCACCCCCGTCGCCTCCGGCCGCCCGCAGCGCCCCGACGCCGCCTGCACCCCCGCCTCCATCCCCCGCCACCTCCGGCCGCCCTCCGTCGGCCACCGGATGCCGCCCAGTCGCCTGCACGCCCCCATCGCCCCCCTGCACCACTCCAACGCCGCCCCGCCTCCTGCACGTAGCCGGCCGCCGCTCCGTCGCCCCCCTGGACCGCTCGCCACCGCCGCCTGCACGCCCCCGTCGCCTCCGGCCGCCCGCAGCGCCCCGACGCCGCCTGCACCCATCACCTCCGGCCCGGTCGCCTCCAGCCGCCCGTTGCCTCCCCCTTGCCTCCGACCCCCCTCTCTCCCCCTCTCGTTCTCTCCTTCTCTCTCCCCACTTCTTCTCTCTCTCCCTCCTTGCACGCTCCATTTTTCTTCTCTCTCTCCTCTCCCTTTCACTCTCTCCTTCTCTCCCTTTCACTCTCTCTCTCGCACCCCCTCTCTCCCTCACCGTTTCTTTCTCTCTCTCCCCCTCTTTCCATCTCTCTTCCTCTCACCTCCCCTCTCTCTTGCTCCTTGTCTCTTCCCCCCTCTTCCTCTCGATCTCTCCCTCACTGTCTCTTTTATTTTTTTTATTTATTCCTCTTTCTGCTCTCCCCATCTCTCTCTCCCTGTATCGGTTCTCTCTCTCCCCCTTTATTCTCTTTCTCTCACTCTCTTTCTCTCCCTCCCTCTCTCTCTTTCTCCCATTCTGTTTTCTCTTTTCTTATTTTATTTTAATCTTCTTTCTCCCCTCTCTTGTATCTCTTCTCTCTGCCTTCCCCCTCTCTTTTCACCCTTTTTTTTTATTTCTTCCCTCATATCTCTCCCCCTCGATCTCACCTTTTCTTCTTTTTTTTATTATTATTTTATACACCCTCCGCCTTTTATTTCTCTGCATATCTCTCTCTCTCTCTCCCAGACTCTCTCTTTCTTACTCTTTCTTCCTCTGTTTTATATTTCATGTGGTTAATATATATATATATCCTCTATACGTGTATAGATATATACTATATAATAAAGTTAAAGTATAAAAACCTCTATAAAAAAAGGGGGATCTTCCCCTCTCTCTCCTCTTTTCTCTTTCTCTCTCTAACCCTCTCTCTTTCCATCCCTTTTTCTATATGTATCCATGCTTTCATTTCCATGATTTTAATGCTTCCCTTCTTGAGCTTTGTTATCTTTAATATTCTCTTCGCATAATTTGGCAAACGGTATACATCTATATATGTATATAGATGTGTTTGTGTGAGTGTCTTTGCAGGTGTCTGTAAATATTTGCGTGCGTATGTGTGAAGAGAAGGAGAAGTTAATTCCGAGCTCATCATCGGCGCCCACCAATAAACATTTCTCCCATGTTGCATTATGTTCAGTATGTTGATTCCTTTGCATACATCACTCGTTATCATGTTTATAATACAATCCCTGCATTGAGAATATTTTGGTACGCATTTCATCATACCATTTTCCCACCTTTAATTCCAAAGGGGTTTCAAATAACATTAAACATGTGTGTGTTTGAATATGCTCATGCCATTGTCATTGCAAGGGACCGGTACTACACTACTTTTCTTCTAATCCACCATCTGTTTCTTTTGTATGTTGTGTTTTGCGAGGGATAACCAGTTAAGAAGCCCGCTTCCTCAGCCGGTCGAAAAGGGAGGAGGAGCAACTCACATGTCCCCAGTTCGAGGATGAAATGCGACCTCCTATTTTGAGGTACCCGACTATCATCTCCCTCATCCCATTTTAGTTCTTTCCCTTATTATTGTTATTTGTTGTTAAATTTCCACCCTCACCCCTCTATATTTTGTCTAGAAATAAGTCTATCTTCCCTCTCTTGTTGTTATCATATATCGTTAAATCTTCATTCCCGTTCTTTTCTGTTTTGTCTAAAATACGTCTCACTCTACCTATATTTTTCTTAGTGGTTTTTCTTTATATCATATTATCTTATTCTATCATCTACCTCTCGGTTTCTTTCTTCATCTTCTCACGTCTCTCTAAAAGACATAAAAATATAAAAAAATAATAAAAGCAACAAAACCCCAAAAAAATATAATAACAAAAAATAAAACACAAAAATAAAAGAATAATAAAATCAGGGTAACCAAAGCAAGGCCCTCTTCGTCGGCCGGCCGACTAAAGAGGAAGAGAGGACCCGCACTGCTCCCGCTTCGACGGCGAACGCGATCAGGACATTTCCTGTGGGGTTCTCAGCCCCTGGTGATCACACACCCCTCCCCCTTCCTTTTCCGTCATCTTCTCCTTTTGTTTAAACCCCGTGGACGGAAGTAATTCCTCGTGGAGGTCCCTGCGACAGAAGTAATTCCTCGCGAAGGTGTACGTGACGGAAGTAATTCTTCGCGAAGCCTTTTCATTCTGTCATTTTATTCTTTTAATTTTGTCTAAACCCTGCGACGGAAGTAATTCCTCGCGAAGGTGCACGTGACGGAAGTAAATCCTCGCGAAGCCTTTTCATTCTGTCATTTTATTCTTTTAATTTCTGTCTAAATCCTGCGACGGAAGTAATTCCTCGCGAAGGTGCACGTGACTGAAGTAATTCCTCACGAAGCCTTTTCATTCTGTCATTTTATTCCTTTAATTTCTATCTAAACCGTACGACGGAAGTAATTCCTCGCGAAGGTGCACGTGACGGAAGGAATTCCTCGCGAAGCCTTTTCATTCTATCGTTTTATTCTTTCAATTTCTGTCTAAACCCTGCGACGGAAGTAATTCCTCGCGAAGGTGCACGTGACGGAAGTAATTCCTCGCGAAGCCTTTTCATTTTGTCGTTTTATTCCTTTAATTTCTATCGAAACCCCGCGGAGAGTAATACCTCGCGGTGGTCTTATGTATGTACATATAATATTTATTATTTATGCTGCAATAAAAATCCCGTAAGGCCAATGTCTTGCGGTGGTCTTAATATGTACATATATATTCATTATTGCTGATAGTATTAAATTACTGTTAGAACCCCACAAAGACCAATGTCATGTGGTGGTACGTCTTTGTTCGTATTGTCCTTGTAATTGTCTGGAGAACGATATTCCGTTGCAATTTCTGAGTCTTCGTGCCTCTCCACTTCTGTTACATAGATTCTCGGATTTCCCCGTATATAAAAAATTGCTCGTGGAACGGTAAGTCACGCTTACCGGGAAGGGGTCAGTTTGCGCGAGAGGGTCTTCCGACCCCTATCTCCGCCACGTACCAGACTCCGTTCCACATCCCTATTCTCTTTCTCTTCTTGAGTTGATCTCGTCATTTCCATCTCCTAAGACAGACGAGGGTAGACGACGACTCCCGTCGCCGATACCTTCTCTGCCGATCACCCTTTCATCATTGTCATTGTTTATTATTATTATTATATCATTGTTTTTCTTTCCCTCGAGGGTGGACGCCTTCCAGCCGTCTACACCGGGGTTTTATTATCATCAAAATTACTGGTGCAACCCAACAACCTCCCCCTTTTGATGATGACAAAATGTTTCAAACAATACATGCATTGGCATACCGTTAAGCAAATTTGGAGCTTGAAATCAATGCATTACAAACTTGAAAGCTCTGAGATGGTTATAGTACCCGCAAGGCAAATTAAATCCAATCAGAAGCCAGTATTTATGCAAACACCAAACCATTCATTCTTTTATATTTGCTAGCTCCGAATGAAGAAGTGAAATGGAAATCAATAGCTATGACATAACCAAGTGCTTCATTTCATTCATTAAGATTTTCATTACATAGTACATGGACATTGACTCGCAATGCAAAAGACTCAACTATCTCAGAAGACTCAACTAATGCAAATGACACTCACAAATGCCAATGCCAAATGGCAAACGTGCATACAAGTATGCAACACATGCATAACTTATATAAACCTAGACTATCTACTTCTCCCCCTTTGTCATCATCAAAGAGGTGATGGGTTACAAGAAAAGTGAACCAAAAAAGGATCTAAAGGACCCAAAAACAAGCACAAAGTAGAGACAACATAAGCTCCTTAGTTGTCGTCGGCAAGAGGTGGTGGATCTTGGCCAGGTAGAGGGTCGTGGCCAGCATTGGCGAGATGATGGATAGTGGAGTGAATGAGATCATCCTAGGAGATCAAGTGGTGCTGAAGTCTGATAAGAGAACAATTGTTGGTGTGAAAAGCTTCACGAGAGTCTTCGTGGCTAGCTTGGGGATTTGCCATGTTCTGAGTGAGGGTGTCCAAGGTTTGGGAGAAGGTAGTCATCTGGCCTTGCATTGATTCAAGTAACTTACCAATAGAGGCAAAAGATGTATCAATGTTACTCCCAAAAGTAGAAAGTTGCTCCCCAAAGGCATCCACCTTAGTTTCTACGCTAGAGAGTTGCCCTATAACGCCCTCAAAGTTTGCCCAAGAGGGCAGGCTAGCACCCTGAGAAGAGGACTCCTCGTGATAGAACTGTGATAGAGGCGGCATTTCCTGATCTGCATTGTGAGGAGGTGGTGGAGGAGGCTGTTCTTTCGCCTGAACAAGAGGCAGGGGTGGTGCTTGAGCCTATTGCTGTGTCCTCATCTTCAAATTCTTCGCCATACATGCGTACATCTCTGTGTAACTCCCCATCAGGACCCCAATAGTGCCCAAAGTCGAAGATCAGCTTGTATTTATTATATACATAATCCTATCTTACTAGAATAGACACCTCCCGTGCCAAGCCAACTACAGCATGAAGAAACACCCATGTCAACTGTGAAGCATAAGGTAAGGATCGCCTTCTTTGTGTACGACCTGACCCTATCAAGTCCGCCATCAAACGTCCCATGTTGATCCAATTCCCACTCATAATATGGTAGAACATAACTTTATGTACTTCATTAACCTCATCCATGCCACCCCCTTTAGGGTAGATAAGAGTGGTAAACATATGGTGTATAATCCGCTGCAGTGGCGAAAAATAGTTGGCATTCAGCTTGATCAGATTACATGTAACGCCCGAGGATTTTCTAAGAATTTTTAGGATTAAAAATATAATTTTTAAGTATTTAATGGGCTATAAATTGAATTGTGGTGAATTGTAAATTAATAATTAAGCCCTACACTAGTCCTAGAGGATTAGGCCCATCTAATAAACCCAAATTGGCCCAAAAGATGTTTTGGACCTTAGCCCATATTCTAGAACCTTAAAACTAGTGTAATCACGAAATTAAAGGATAATTACTCTTTAGTAGATATAACAAATGGATAATAACATGGATAATATCAAAAGAGTTTGAACTAGCTTCAAATTCGGCGCTCAAGGTGGAAAACGGTCTATCGCAAGACCGCCGGGGACAATAAGCGGTCCATTCCTAGACCGCTAAGCTCTGTCAGTTCCGTGAGTATGAGAAAACGTGAAAAACTTAGATTTTTAGCATTCAAATCACCTAGCATCGATTCTATCTACTAATTAGATAAGTCTAGAAGGCTAGAAGATTGAATTGAAAGTCTAATTGGGACTCTAACTTCGTTCTAATCCATGAAAACCTTTCTAATCCTATAAATAGACCCCAGATTTAACGTATACGACACCTACTTTTGGCTTGCGAGGAACTAAGGTAAGAAGGTAGAATTAGAGGTAAGTTCTTTAGAGTATTTTGTTTATAATACTAAGGTCTAACTGCCCTCTGAATTTTGTTCTAGGAGATCAAGTCTACAAGGAGTTAGAGGCTTCCAAAGTTGCTAATCCTACATCAATAACTCAGGAAATAGTGCGACCGACCCAAGGAGATCTGGGAAATAGAAGCCCTAAACGAGGTAATTAGATAGAGGTTCTTTAGAACAATTTATGCCTGTTAGTACCCTCTTCTTACCCTCAAAATTTTACGTCTTTAGGTAAAGGGAATCAAAAGATACAAGGGCGTGAAGTTGCTGATTTAGTTTAGAACGAGCAGAGAACTAGGGTTGACTTTTAGCCTTAAATTCGAAATTTAAAGCCCAAGACAGAGGTAGGTTATCTCGTGAATGGCTCAAACTTGACGTTAGGGATAAAAGCCCTCTAGTTTCAATTGATTTCATTCATTATACCTTGAGAATTTGATATTTTCATTAGGACAATGCATCTAGTATACTCATCATGCATGAACTAGCCTTAATGAAGAAAAAGGAATTTTCTTATTTATTACACAACCCTATGCATATTGTTGGCCTATATTCGTTCTATCATGGTTATGGAAGTTTATATATGTTGATTTCCAGACATCATATGCCATAGTCTAGCATTTGTGTTATTATTATTTAAACTCAGATTTATACAGGAGGAAATGGTCTTCCTGTAGACCGCCAGAAAATCTAGCGATCGTACGATAGATCGCTAGCCACCGTGAAACGGTCACCCACTATACCATTTTTGATTACTGATTTATGTAATATTGTTAATCCGAAACATAGTGCAGATTAGCCTTAATTATTATATGATAAGCCTAGTTAACTAAGTTTTATTCCTGGTTTCAAAACTGGTTTCATATACTTAGTTGCATTTACTGTTCATCATAGTAGATTTGATGTGACACAACCTCGGACCTAATGCAAGCAAGCACAATCGCATTCAAATGGGCCGAATTGGGCCACCGCTCTATCGACACTCACCCAAGCCCGGGGTAACTTGGCAATGCCAAGGTGAGGTTGAGGGGTTGGGCCCTTGCTGGTAGAGGGCCAGCAAGGCCAAGATGGGATTCCAAATGGGTGTGGAAGCCCAATTCAATGGGGCCGACGAAGTGCCGAAGGCACCGGTTGCACTTTTCCCACGGTGATCACTCAAGCCAATGGGGCTTGAGGATCGAGCTCTCACTCGCATAACCAGCGGAACTAGAACTTATATTGAAAGACAAGCACTAATGGAGTGAGGTGTGAGCACTTACTCGACCGGTTTGAAGAAACCGATCCCGCTCGGAGACGAGGGCGAGCGGGGAGGCGAGTGGATCCCCACACGCCGCGGCGGTGTCGCTTGACCTGCCCAAAGAAGTTACAACACTACACCTCTCGCAGGAGAGGGACATTGGGGTGGGGGTTAATGATATTACAAGCAATACTACCTCCACACAGGGAGGGGCCTTCAGCCGGCCAAGCGGGGAGGGGGAAACTAGGACCAAAAGCGATAAGAAGTTGGGAAGCTGAATCTGCCTGCTGTCTGGGAGGGAGGACTGATAGTCAAAGTTGGGGCTGCAGAAGTTGATATAGAATTTTACTGATGGCGAGACCGGGGGGGAACTCTTCGCGACTGGTACTGGAACACCTCAGAATTTTTTAAATTTCTTGTGGTACCACTGCTGACCGGGGTGGAGCTTCGAACAGAGTGGCATGTTCTGGGACTGGCAGCTTCAGATTTCCAACCACAGGTTGCAGAGAATGCTCCGATGGCTCCCGGACTCCGAATCGAGAACCGCCAAGGTTGTTGGAATCTTGGACTAGTCGTCTTCACAGAAAAACTGACGGGGATGCTAAAGGATGCCGGAGAAGACCTGGAGGCTATGAACAAGGATGACAGGTCGGGGTAGACTGTGGGGAAGTAGATCCGTAAAGCAGAGGGAGAAAATTGATAACTTCTGCTACTGGATGCCGAACGGAGTTCCGCTTCTTGATTCTGAACGTAGACAGAGCGATGAAGAACTTTGTAGAAGAGTTTGGGGGCTGATTTCTCCGAGGTTCGTCGTGGCAGTGCTTCTAATCCGGTTCTGGTACTCAGCAGGGACAGCTCTGCGCCGTTGTGGAAGAACGAAGCTCCTGGGTAGCACACAGCTCGGATGAAGACGAAACCACTTCTGTTGCGAAGAAGATAGGGAGACGCTTCTGTGGATGCCTCTTGTGCCTTCAAACTCATCTGGAGGAAGTCGTGGTGGCCGCTGCAAGTTGCTGGTTCATCTGCAATCTCTAGACAGCAAACTGCAACTTCGAAGTAGCTTCCAATGACCAAGAAAGAAGAAGGGGAAGGGGGTAGATGAGTGTGGGAGTGACCCCTGGTTGTAAGGGGCTCTTGGAGGGGGTTTTCAAAGGTGTGGGAGGTGGAGAATAAGGTCTGGAAGAGGGTCCAACAGATGGTGGTAGTGAGGGCTACGAATTTGGGAAGGTGGGTGAGAGGGAAAGGGTATTTGAAAATGGGTTTAAGGGTGGGGTTAATTTGTTTGTCTTGGGAATGGGGGGGTTTGTGTTGGGGAAGGGAATGGGTGCTTGGGAAAGTGGGAAGGGTGCTTGGGAAAGTGGGAGGGGTAGTTGGGGGTTGGATGGTGAGGAGAGGATTGGTGGAGGGGGTCTTGGGAAGGGATAGAGTATTGAAGAGGGTTGTGGGGAATGGGAAGAGGCTTAAATGGGGTAGGTGGGGAGTGGAGGTGGTTGGGAAGGGAGGAGAGAGAAGAAAATTCGAATTTGGGTGTTGAGGAGAGAGAAAGTGGAGTGAAAAGGAGAGATTAAGAGAGGGAAGGGTGGGGAATCTCTCCCCTAGGGTTTCTCACCCAAAAAATGGAATCTCTCCACTATAGAAGAAGTGTAAACTCTCAAAATGGCAAGTTTTTCATTCATTGATTCATTAAGTTGAAATGGGGGGGGGATGGGGACCTATATATAGGAAACCCACATTTCTACAAAAGTCCCTGACAATTGACTCGATGACAAATAACCGAGGGGGTAGGGGAGAGCCCTTGGGCCAAGCCCAATGAATTGGGCCCAATAGCTAACTAGACAATCTAATGACACTCAAACTTAGGGAAATGAACACAAGATCTAGGAACATGACTCAAATAAAAGGGAAAATACATCAAATGACTCAAATAAAAATTACATAGGACTCAAAATTAAATGACTAGACCATGCCGGATGTAACCGGGGTGAGGAGACGAGCTGTGAACGTGGGCATGGGAGGTGATGTCCCCATCATACTCCCGGGATGCGGAGAACTCGACTCCGTCGAGTAAGTGTCCTTCCCTCCTTGGAGGGTGTAGAAGTGGTACTGCCCTCAAGTCTTCCGAACGAGACCGATCCATCCAACTGTCGAGATAGCGCTCGTATACCTTGCTCCTAGTGGTAGTGACCTGATCATCCAATATTTGTTCAATGCGCTCACACTGGGCTCTCTTGGCTGGTGGACTCTCCTCACGGGTGGGTGCTCTCTCAACGGAGGGAATAGGCTCATTATCCTCACTAGGCACCACCGTGGGTCCCTTGTATGGCACTAGGTCGGCAACACTGAATGTGGGACTTACCCCATATTCCTCGGGGAGATCTAACTCATAGGCATTTGCACCAATGCGCCTCAGGACCTGGAAGGGACCAGCCCCACGTGGCCTCAATTTGGAGATGGCTCCCGGGGAGAGCCTCTCCGTCCTTACCATCACAAAGTCACCCTCATGGAATTCTTGGTGACGTCGATGAGAGTCGGCTCGCCTTTTATAAGTCACATTCTTCTTGCTAATGTGCTTGCGGATCTCTTTATGCAATGTTGTGAATGCAGACATTCTAGGGGTGATGGGTGGACCTGGGCAACCAAAAGTAGACCTATCATGTAATGATGTAGTGTAGACTTTGGTCAGCCTAGGTGGGCCGGGACACCCGTAGGTGGCCCTATCATGCAAAGTGGTGATAAATATCGGGGGACTCGGACATCCGTAGATGCCTTTGACATGCTTAAGACCCATGAGGAATGAAGGTGGACCATTACATCCGAACATGGACCACTCATACTTTTTACTTGACATGTGGGTGATATGAATGAATGGACCCAACATAGTGTTCATGCCAAGTGGTGTGGTAAGCCTAGACACATGCATGTTTTTCCCATGGGTGACTTCCATGTGTATAGGTGTGGGACAACCTTTGAACTCCCATTGGAAAGGATCGAATTGATCTAAGAAGGTGGTCATCATGGGGTGGAGCACAACCTTATTACCTAGGGATATGTGGCCCAAGGTCATGGCTCCCAAGGTGTAACCCGAGTCTAGGAAGGGGTGGGTTTGATCCATCACGGTGGGTTGGAGTAGGGGAAGGTGGGTGGTGGATAAGGTGGTTGGGCCACATGGGTATCCGTACTCCCATTGGAATGGGTCAAAGGGATCATGGTAAGGGCTACCTAGAGAGAGGAACTCTATGTCCCCAAGGTCCTTACAAGGTGGTGAGTCATCCTCCTCCCAAGTAGTTGGTCCAAGGTCTCTAGTGGGTTGACCGTTCAAGGTACTTGGGATCTCAAGGGGTGGGGAGTAGACCGGGATGGGTTCTTCCTCCAAGGGGAGAAATAGGAGGATCTCACTAGTACAATGCCCACTTGTGCAAAGGGAGGTGATGGAACCGATGGATGGGTGGACAAAGTTGATGGTGCTAGGCTCCAAAGGTCCCATGGCTAGTAGGCCGGTTAAGTGGGCTTGCCAATGTAGGCAATCCACAAGGTCTCCCAAGTCTTCCATAGAGTAGAAGTTTTGATAAGTGACATGGGGAGGTCGGGTGGGAACAATTTGGGATTTATATCCCAATGGTGGTGAGCTAGGGAGGGTGGGACATTGCTTGAGCCATTGGAGTATGGACTCATCTATGGTGAGGGTGCCATGTGTGACGGTGCATGGCCTTTGAGGATCCGGACCATGAGGGGTGGGGGAAGATTGAGGCTCTTCTTCTTTATTGGTGGGAGCTTGGGCTTCCTCTATGGTGATAGGAGAGTCCATATGGGCATAAATCTTTCTAAGTTCATTTCTCATCTCAACCCAAGAGTCGATTGGCTATTGCCTTCCAACTTCCCTTAAGCCTACAATGTTTTGCCATTCATTCCTAGCTTGGCGCCATAGCAAATTTTTGGCATAGTTGACTTGCATAGACCCTGACAGGGTGAACCTCCCAAAGTGGTGATCTATGGAGCTTTCCCATTCTAGATATAAACTAGGGTGGGATCCATCAAACACAAAGGCATCTATTGGGTCCAAGCGAGACGAGTAGGCTAAGTAGGAAGTGGCCATGATGATCGAGTGATAAATGCAATGGCCCTAGGACAAGACTTAGTAGAGACAAGTCTAGAACTTGCTCTGATACCAATTGATGTGACACAACCTCGGACCTAATGCAAGCAAGCACAATCGCATTCAAATGGGCCGAATTGGGCCACCGCTCTATCGACACTCACCCAAGCCCGGGGTAACTTGGCAATGCCAAGGTGAGGTTGAGGGGTTGGGCCCTTGCTGGTAGAGGGCCAGCAAGGCCAAGATGGGATTCCCAATGGGTGTGGAAGCCCAATTCAATGGGGCCGATGAAGTGCCGAAGGCACCGGTTGCACTTTTCCCACGGTGATCACTCAAGGCAATGGGGCTTGAGGATCGAGCTCTCACTCGCATAACCAGCGGAACTATAGCTTATATTGAAAGACAAGCACTAATGGAGTGAGGTGTGAGCACTTACTCGACCGGTTTGAAGAAACCGATCCCGCTCAGAGACGAGGGCGAGCGGGGAGGCGAGTGGATCCCCACACGCCGCGGCGGTGTCACTAGACCTGCCCAAAGAAGTTACAACACTACACCTCTCGCAGGAGGGGGACATTGGGGTGGGGATTAATGATATTACAAGAAATACTACCTCCACACAGGGAGGGGCCTTCAGCCGGCCAAACGGGGAGGGGGAAACTAGGACCAAAAGCGATAAGAAGTTGGGAAGCCGAATCTACCTGCTGTCTGGGAGGGAGGACTGACAGTCAAAGTTGGGGCTGCAGAAGTTGATACAGAATTTTTCTGACGGCGAGACTGAGGGGGAACTCTTCGCGACTGGTACTGGAACACCTCAGAATTTTTTAAATTTCTTGTGGTACCACTGCTGACCGGGGTGGAGCTTCGAACAGAGTGGCATGTTCTGGGACTGGCAGCTTCAGATTTCCAACCACAGGTTGCAGAGAATGCTCCGATGGCTCCCGGACTCCGAATCGAGAACCACCAAGGTTGTTGGAATCTTGGACTAGTCGTCTTCACAGAAAAACTGACGGGGATGCTAAAGGATGCCGGAGAAGACCTGGAGGCTATGAACAAGGATGACAGGTCGGGGTAGACTGTGGGGAAGTAGATCCGTAAAGCAGAGGGAGAAAATTGATAACTTCTGCTACTGGATGCCGAACGGAGTTCCGCTTCTTGATTCTGAACGTAGACAGAGCGATGAAGAACTTTGTAGAAGAGTTTGGGGGCTGATTTCTCCGAGGTTCGTCGTGGCAGTGCTTCTAATCCGGTTCTGGTACTCAGCAGGGACAGCTCTGCGCCATTGTGGAAGAATGAAGCTCCTGGGTAGCACACAGCTCGGATGAAGACGAAACCACTTCTGTTGCGAAGAAGACAGGGAGACGCTTCTGTGGATGCCTCTTGTGCCTTCAAACTCATCCAGAGGAAGTCGTGGTGGCCACTGCAAGTTACTGATTCATCTGTAACCTCTGGACAGTAAACTGTAACTTCGAAGTAGCTTCCAATGACCAAGAAAGAAGAAGGGGAAGGGGGTAGATGAGTGTGGGAGTGACCCCTGGTTGTAAGGGGGTCTTGGAGGGGGTGTTCTAAGGTGTGGGAGGTGGAGAATAAGGTCTGGAAGAGGGTCCAACAGATGGTGGTAGTGGGGGCTGCGAATTTGGGAAGGTGGGTGAGAGGGAAAGGGTATTTGAAAATGGGTTTAAGGGTGGGGTTAATTTGTTTGTCTTGGGAATGGGGGGGTTTGTGTTGGGGAAGGGAATGGGTGCTTGGGAAAGTGGGAGGGGTAGTTGGGGGTTGGATGGTGAGGAGAGGATTGGTGGAGGGGGTCTTGGGAAGGGATGGAGTATTGATGAGGGTTGTGGGGAATGGGAAGAGACTTAAATGGGGTAGGTGGGGAGTGGAGGTGGTTGGGAAGGGAGGAGAGAGAAGAAAATTCGAATTTGGGTGTTGAGGAGAGAGAAAGTGGAGTGAAAAGGAGAGATTAAGAGAGGGAAGGGTGGGGAATCTCTCTCCTAGGATTTCTCACCCAAAAAATGGAATCTCTCCACTAGATAAGAAGTGTAAACTCTCAAAATGGCAAGTTTTTCATTCATTGATTCATTAAGTTGAAATGGGGGGGAATGGGGTCCTGTATATAGGAAACCCACATTTCTACAAAAGTCCCTGACAATTGACTCAATGACAAATAACCGAGGGGGTAGGGGAGAGCCCTTGGGCCAAGCCCAATGAATTGGGCCCAATAGCTAACTAGACAACCTAATGACACTCAAACTTAGGGAAATGAACACAAGACCTAGGAACATGACTCAAATAAAAGGGAAAATACATCAAATGACTCAAATAAAAATTACATAGGACTCAAAATTAAATGACTAGACCATGCCGGATGCAACCGGGGCGAGGAGACGAGCTGTGAACGTGGGCATGGGAGGTGATGTCCCCATCAAGATTCCATGTTTTATGCGCATTGGTATTATTTTAACTAATATTAATTTTATGACCAAAATCATATATTCTTGTAATAAATACATGTTTCAAATGATAGACGATTCATGATTTAACTTGATCACTATTTTACATGATTCTCTCTCTTCTAAGAGTCATTTTCTGAAGTACATGGCACATATCTTGGTATGTTGTCATTAGTTACACTTTTTACACATTAAGTACACAATCTTAGACATGATGACCTCTCATTTGGATATTCCTTCCAATTGACTCGGAAATCTTATTTCAAGGCCTCCGTAAGACTCCGTGAGCCTGAGATTCCCACTAGGATGTCGAGCTGGTTTTACCATTAAAGCCCATTATCTAGAAAGCACTTTACCGATGTTTGTGTATTCTGGATCTTAGCAGCCATCTAGTTGACCGCCAGAGTCTGCTAGCAGCCATTCACTATACCGCTAACGGATACTAAACGGCCATCCACTAGACCGCAAGGCTCCAGAGGTTCTATTTTCAAAATGTCAAACTCTGTCTTATAATATGGTCCAAGACTAGACCGCTTGAATTTCTAAACTGTCCAGCATATGACCGCTTTCTGTACTAAACGGTCCTGCACTAGACCGCTTGGTTCCTGATTATATCTAACCCAAGGTTGACCTTCGGGCTTGGTTTTCTTGAGTTCATGGATAATCTTAGAATGTTCTGGACTCTGAACCTATGTTAATAAGTCAAGGTTAAAAATATGAAAGATAAAGAAAGTACCGTTATGCTGCCAAATTGTTTCCATGCCATAACCTTGTTATTAATGCATTTTCTTAAATTCTCATGATCAACTATTGGTATGTTCTATTTCTTGGCTTCCTTATTATGGAATTATTATTGAACTTGTACATTATTGGCCGTATTACTGTTATAAAAGTGGAAGTAGCTTGATTTATACTTGAAGATGCAGTTCGAGCACTGATTATGTTTAAGAGCTCTATGCTAGTCCCCTCGGCGGATTGTCGGAAACATGCTGTAAACCATGGGGTATGATGCTACTGGCGTAGCATTGCGCTGGGAGTACTTTCTCTTTAAATAAGTGAAATATCCACGGGATCCACATAAATTCATGAAGTACTTGCTATAAAGTGAAAAGTACTTACTTGCTTGTTACATGACTTTCTAGTGTATAGCCTTCATGGTTATGAAGAGTACATTCTTGTTACATTCTTGTTCATGAAAAAGCCAAAAATGTACATTCTTGGTATATTCTTAATTAATCATATTTCCATATCTCAAGCTTGATCTTATCTTGTTACTTTGGCTTTATTCGCATGTTTCATCATATCTGCATGATTTAACTTGTTCTCTAGAGCAAAAATGTTAATCATTTAAATTTATCTTCGTGTTGATACGAAGATACCTACTGGGAAAGTGTGCTCATTACCCTACTTTCCAATTTTTTCAAAAAATTCTTGTGGGTTAGATTCAGATTACTCAAGTGATGGATCCGAGAGCGATTGAAGGTCCAACGACTCGAGAGAAGCCTTAGTTGACAAATGTCTTGTCGAGTCATGATGTACTCTTTATTTTTCTTGTGTCTAGTAAAGAGAGTCAAAAATCTTATGTACTTTGGGAATTATTTTATGAAGGAATAAAATTAAAGGTTTTAGTGAATTACATTGTGCAATAACTTTTATGTGATTATCTTGCGCTCTGATTATATTGCTTGCTCGAGACGTACTAGCCGACTGTTCACATTCCCGATTGTTTCTGCTGCATAATCTCGGGACGTGACAGTGAAAGTGGTATCAGAGCCTAGGACTAGAAGTCCTAAGGAAAAGACATGTCATAGGTTAAGTCCAAGGTTTTAGGACACACTCCTATGAAACTAGGGAAGAAATTCCCAACCTATGAGAGGAATTGGGTAGAACCCGGGATGAGATAGTAATTAGAATTCTTTCTAAGATTAACCCCACTCATTTCAATCGGTTAACAAATTCCTTACTCTTCTCAGGTACCTTACTCTCATAATGGCTCATCGCGTGGACTGGGGTGGTATGCAACAGACTATGGCGGGTCTCACCCAGGCGTTATAAAACATGGCTCAAGTTGGCGCTGGGGCAAGTGCTGGAGACTTACATCGTAATTTTTGGAGCTTAAATCCTCTACGATTTTTGGGTTCTTCTAATCGAGATGAAGTCGAGAATTGGATCGATGATATGAACCGCATCTTCGAAGTTATGCAATGTACAGATCAAGAGAAGGTCCATCTAGCCACGTTCCAACTCAATAAAGATGCCCGCACATGGTAGAAGTCCATTCCTACACCGCCAGCAGATGCACCACATACTTGGGAAGGTTTTCTTGCACTTTTATGAGCCAAGTACTTCTCCGAACATGTTAAGGAGAGAAAAGCTATGGAGTTTTCTTCGTTACGTCAAGGCATGATGTCCGTAGCGGAGTATGAACTTCAATTTTCTAGGCTGGCACCTTATGCTCCTCACTTGGTTAGCACCGACTTGTTGAAGGCTAACCGATTTATGGATAGATTGAGGCCCGGCTATATTCAACAACTTGGGACTCAGAATATCCGTACTTATGCGGAGATGGTCCAACGGGCGCATCTATGTGAAAGGACCTTAGAGAAGGTCAAGAAATTAAAAGGCAAGGGAGAGGAGCCGAGCCGAAGGTCAGATCGGCATGAAAAGAAGGGGAAGTTTAGTATCACGGAACCCTACAAATCCCGTGATAACAAGAAGAGATCCCGGAATGGGAGTGGTAGTGGTTACCACAAGAACAAGAAAGTCAAAGAAGAAGAAAAACAAGTCGCCACAGCTTGCATATTTTACGAGAAGTTCGGTCATTCGGCCGAAGAGTACTGGAAGCATCTCGGCGCTTGTTTACGATGTGGCATCCGGGAGCACCGCATGTCGAACTGCCCTCTTATGAAGGAACAATCTTCCGGTGGTAGACGTCAGCGTCAGGCTAGTCTCAATGCTATCATGGAAGAAGAAGAAGCGCCCAAGAATGATGGGCTAATGGAAGGTACTATCCAAATCTATTCCCATCATGCATTCGTACTATTTGATATCGATGCTTCTCATTCCTTTATATCCACTACTTTTGTAAAAACCTTACCTATTGCATCAGAACCTTTACCTTCGGACCTTGCTATTACTACACCTTTAGGTCCTAGAAAAAAACTTACAAATTACTATCCTAATAGTGAGGTAATGGTAGAAGGACACAATCTTCCTACAAATCACGTATGCCTTGACATGAAGGGCTATGATGCTATATTAGGTGTAGATTGGCTTGTAGACCACGATGCCTATATAAATTGCCACAATCGGATTATCTCTTTTTGAAAACCTAGTCTTCCAAGGTTTTCCCTCCTTGGTATCAAATATAGGAAGCATCTTACCATTATTTCATCTCTTCACGCTTGCAAACTTATTTCGCAAGGATGTGAAGCTTTTCTTACTTCCGTAATCGTTACCGAGTCCAAGGCGATCATCCTAGATGATATTCCCATTGTGAAAGAGTTTCCCAATGTATTTCCATCAGATTTGCCCGGTTTACCACCCGAAAGTGAAGTAACCTTCTTCGTTGAACTCATTCTCGGAGCAGCACATGTTTCAATAGCTCCCTACAGGATGTCCCCCACAGAACTCAAGGCATTGAAGAAACAACATCATGAGTTATTAGACAAGGATTTCATTCAACCTAGCACATCCTCTTGGGGTGCGTCAGTTCTATTCGTCAAGAAGAGTGATGGATCCCTCAGGCTATGTATCGACTATCGGCGACTGAATCAACTCACAATTAAGAATAAATATCTGTTGCCGCGTATAGATGAACTCTTTGATCAGATTTCTAGAGCAGAATATCTTTCCATGATAGACCTCAGGTCAGGTTATCATCAGCTCAAGATCAAAGATGAAGACATACAAGAAACTACTTTTCGAAGCAGATATGGCCACTATGAATTCGGGGCTTAGGCACAAGCATGTGCTATGTTGATTTGATGATAGCAATGCTGTTTTGTTTTGATGATTGTAACACAGTGAGTGCATTTGATATTGTGTTTTGATGATAGCAACATGACTGTGACTGGTATATTATCTGGAGAATGCATGTGCATAACTGATATATTGTTTGTGCTTGACTTCTATTCTATACATTGCATTCCTAGCAGACCAGCAAGTCTATACACTGTAGGGTAAAGCTTAGTCTGGACATTGCTGCATTGCTTGCATTTCTGAAGTCTACACATTGTCTTGGGCTAAGTATGTACATCCGATTGTGCGGTGTTCATGAGTAAGTCTGTACAGTCTCTTACATTGGACTTAAAGTCTTTACACTGGGAAGTCTATACATTGAGCACGCATATTGCTCTTCAAGTCCACACACTACACTGTAGCATGCATCTCATGCAAGTCTGTACATCGCATTTGACGTTGAGCATCAAAGTCTGCACATTGGAGTCTTTACCTATGTTCAAGCTTTTCAAGTCTATACTTTGGTCGGTGGCAAGTCTGTACACTGGTCGAGCTTTCAAGTCTGAACATTTGCAAAGTCTATACATCGGCCCTGTAGCTTATCTAGCCAAAGTCTATACATCGGACTGGTATGCATAGGTGAAGTCTTCACATTGAAGCATGCATTGCGTCCGGTGTCTTACTGTTAAAGTCTGTACATTGCTCACCGTCTCACTGAGCGTCTCAAGTGGACACCAAGCGTGTACACTGCCATCTTGTAGTACAGCATATGCTCTCCAGTGACTGTTAATGCTCCGATTGGCCAGCGTCTCTCTTGATCAAGTCTATACACTCATTCACTGTTCATGCATTCACAGTGAAGTCTGTACATCACTGTAGCTGCATCGTCCTGGTCATCGTCTCACTCGAGTAAGTCTGTACATTGGCTTCACATTTGCTTCGAAGTCTGTATAGCCCTTTCGCTTGGCAAGTCTATACATTGGCCTCAGCTTTCAAAGTCTGTACAGCCTTTCATGTGAAAGTCCATACATCGCCCTTGGAGTCCAAAGTCTATACATCGTGTTTGGACTAAGTCTGTACAGCCATTTACATAGTGAAGTCTGCACATTGCTGAATGCTCTTCAAGTGTGTATGTCGCTTGGTTAAGTCTATACGATGCTTCATATGCAGTGAAGTCTGCACTTTGCTGAATGCTCTTCAAAGTCTGCATAGTGAAGTCCATACACTGTCACGCTCACATCTTCAAGGGTGATTGAGCATCGTGAAGTCTGATTGAGCATCGTGAAGTCTGATTGAGCACTGTGAAGTCTATTCAGTGGATGAGCATTGTAAAGTCTATACATTGGTAGAGTCTGTACATCAGACGTGCATGCTCGCCTGTCCCCCCGGATGCTCTCCTGGGACCGAGTATGCCCTCCAGTGACTACTAATGCTTCCCTAACTTTGAGGATGCTCCCCTGGAGCAGTGATTGCTTCCCAGAGACAGCATGTGCTCCACATGCTCTCCTGACACTGGTGATGCTGTCCAGAGGCCATAGATGCTCTCCTGAGATTTCATATGCTCCCGTGCGAGAACGCACTTTACACTACAAGTCTGTACAATGCATGCGCTTTCACAAGTCTATACAATGCATTTCATTTTACAATGTGTCGACACCAAGTTGATAATCCGATACTCTGTCTGGCAGGTGTCTGGCACGTGATCCAAGGAGCTGAGATGCTGACACGTGGCAGAGTCGATTGGGTGGGAAATGTGGAGGCCACACGCGCCCAGTGCTGCCCCTGCTCGAGCTGCTATAAAGGGTAGTCTCCATTGTCTGAAAGAGGTTGATCGAAGCAGAAGCAGCAATAGCAGAAGAGCAGAGTGTAGAGAGGTCTTCGATCCAGAAAAGAAAGAGAAGAGAAGAGAAGAAGAAGAAGAAAGAGAAGAGAAGAGAAGAAGAAGAAGAAAGAGAGTGAAAGAAGAGCAGAAGAAGAAGAGAAAGAGAGAGATAGAGAGCTCGAGCTAAGAGAGAGAGTGAGATTGTGTTTGTCTGGCACTTGGATCAACTCCAAGCCAGATCTGCTCCATTCGAGAGCTACATTTCTTGTTCTTCATTTACAGCTTTCCGTTGCTGTCTTGTTCCTTCATTTGTTTTCTTGTTATACCTTTATTCAAGCTGTTAGTCAGCGGTTGCAGAGGAGGACTCCTCTGGACAGCAAGCTGTGTTGCTCAGCAGGTAGTGGAGGATTCCACTGGATGGCCAAGCTGTATTGCCCAGTGGTTTGCAGAGGTGCTGCCTCTGGATGGGTAAGCTGTAATCCCCAGCGGTTTGCAGTGGTGGATTCCACTGGACAGCAAGCTGTGTTGCTCAGCGGGCAAGGAGGATTCCTCGGACGGCAAGCTGTGTTGCCCAGCTGATGTATGGCAAGCTGTGATGCCCAGCTGTTCAAGCTGTGAGTCAGCAGGAAGCCACACTCGGGTTGAGTGTGGGGTGGATGTAGGTCTGCTGGACCGAACCACCTAAAAACCCCTTGTGCAGTGGTTTGATGTTTCTATCTGTTTGCTTCCGCTAGATGATTGCATAGGGGCGCTCCATGTGTTTGTCTTCTGGTTGAGCAGAAGAGTTAATTAGTTTTCTTAGAGTGTTTTAATTTGTCAAGAGAGCGAAATTCTAGTTGAGCTTTATCTTGTTAGCATTCTAGTTGTTAATTGGGCGAAATTTTTATAGGCTATATTCATTCACCCCCCCCTCTGAATACTGCACCGAACCCAACAATTGGTATCAGAGCGGGTCTCTGACTGAACAGATCTAACAATCTGCAGAGGATCCTGCTAATTGTTGGTGCATTTCAGAGTGGGTCTTTTGGAATCATATTTTGATTTACTGTCTTAGTGCTTTACGTTGATTATCTGGTTTAGTGCATTTTTGTTTGGTGCATTTTATAAGTGTGCTTCTTGTGTTCTGTATTAAGTTTCACTTACTTAGTTCCTTGCCTTGCTTATCTGGTTGTGGTGCTTTGTTGTCGATTGCTTCGTGCCTTGAATCTGCTTGTCATCTGTTCTGATGGCTCATCCTCCGATATACAGAGGTGATGACCTTGGCCCATGGCTGGAAAAGTTGCATCGGTATGTAAACACAACCGATCCTGATTTGTGGAAGGTAATAACTCATGGTCCATACAAACTGTCGAAGGATAAATCTAAATGGACCAAGAAGGATAAGCTGAAAGACTCTGTCAATAATAGAGCTGTAGTTTTATTAAAAGAATCAATTGACAGATCTCTAATTGAATGCATTTCTTCTTGCAAGTCTGCCAAAGACATTTTGGATCAACTGAAGCTAATCAGGAATCACAGCAAGTGCTTAATGGCTGATCGTAGAAGTGATGATGAGGAAACCTCATCTCAGGTAAGCTCCGAATCAGATGGATACACTTTTGATGAATTGATAGTAATGTATGAAGATCTGTTCAAAGTATCCAAGAAATTAAAATCTGAAAATAGAAGGTTGAAAAAGAGATGTGAACAGATTAACTCTAATGTTTCCTGTAAAAACTGTCAAAGACTAAAAACATCTCATGATATGTGCTTAGCTGATCTGAATGTGAGTAAGGAACAAATCTCTTTATTGGAAAATAAAAATGATGAACTTACTGCCAAGATTTCTGAACTAGAAGATAAGCTGAATTCATTAGGAAATGATCAAATCTTAACTAATGAACTAGTTCAGAATGAACAAATAAGAAAAGAAAATGAAGAATTAAGGTTGCTAAATTCTGCCATGTCTGAGAGACTCTTAATGCTTGAAAAAGGGAAGAATTCAGTTGAAAATGAATGTGAGAGAGTGAGCACATTGATAGAAGAGATTGATAGCTACAAAGCCATTAATGTCTTACTTAATGAAAAGATCATAGATTTTGAAATACTCATTTCTTCTCTCAAAAATGAAATCACTGAACTGAACAATTCTATGTCTGAGTCTCTTAAGAATAAAGAAAATCTGAAGGATGCTTTTAAGAAGAAAGTATCTGATGGAGGCAGTAAACAGGAAGAGAGAAAAAGACAGTACACAACCTTTGTGCGTAGCTCTGACTTAGCCAGCACTTCAGGTTCTTCTTCAAATATGCATGCTAATCAGGAAAATAAGAAAACAAAGGAGAAAAGAAAAGTTTTGAAAAAGAATGATAACGATCAGCGTGCTAAGAAAGTTCAGGCCAACAAATCTAGTGTCAAAAATGTCTAATGCTTTTATAGTGGAAAGTTTGGCCATGAGATGGCTAATTGTTTTGTGATGAAGAAGCATGAATTGAAGTATGATAGAATTCATGCTAGGAAGCCTACTGTGAAGAAACCTTCTTCTGCTCACACCAAAAGGCATCAATGTTTTTATTGTCATAAATTGGGCCACATGGTTGAAAATTGCTGGCATGCTCAGGGAAAGAGATTCAATTCTAAACCTGTTAATTTCCATGTCAACAAAAATATTCTTGATAGAAATGACATTGGCTCCAAAGGCAAGCACCCAAGGTGCTTCGAATGTGGGAGGCATAACCATACAGTCAAGGACTGCTGGTATGCTCAGGTAAACCATTTCAATTCCAAATTTGTTGAATTCCCTGCAAATAGAAATTCTCTTGGTAAAAATAAATCTGATTTTAAAGGAAAGACACTTGTATGCCTTGAATGTGGAAAACCTGGCCACCGAGCTTCTGAATGCTGGTGGGCAGGTAATGGTAAGTCAAAATTTCATGCATATAACAGAACATTTCACGCTTATGGTCATAGGTCTCATGCTACTGTTGACATGCACCATAGGACCAGAAAATCTATTATATCATGTAGATACTGTGGAAAGTTTGGTCATTCTATGAATAATTACTATCTGATGAAATTTGATGATCATGTTGCTAAGAAAATGTTTAGAACACCTGATAGGGGTAGTGCAGGACCCAAGACTGCTTGGGTCCCTGCAAGATCATATTGATTGATATGTTGCAGGTGTGCCTTGGTGAGAGATATAAAAGGGGTAATTTAGCCAAGGCACTCAAAAAGGAAGCCCCAGGATTCTACATCTCAGGTCAGTTCTGAACTTTGTTTTAAAATTCATCATCTGAATTTGTGAGTATGAAAAAAAAATGTGAATTTCATGTTGATCTGCTTGTCTGAATTTTGATGATCTCTTCACTGAATTCAATTCTGAATATATTTGATGCTCTTCTCATGCTGTTGTTTGCACTAAATGAATGAGATGCTAGATGCACTGCATTTTGCACTAGGCTAAACGGTTCTTTAATGTATAGAGTCGATGCATGTGTTCTGTGTCAATGCATTGCATGCTTGTAATTAAATGCATAACTTGCTGATTGTGAATGGTTCAGTTAGTACATACAGTCAATGCATGTGTCTAATGTATGCATACATCATTTGCATGACTGTCAATGAAATTGTTCAATGCATATAGGATAGCTTTGCACTGTATTTCTTTGCATGACCACTTTGGTATATAAATGGTAAGTTACTAAAAGGCAGGGAAATCTACCCGGAGATTTCTACCATGTGTGAGATGGTCTTTGGGACCAGGTTCTCCGCCTAGTACCAAGGGTCATGTCTTCATGTAGAAAAGTGCACTGCATCATATTTTTGAAAAATCTAAAAAAGGATAAAAATGTTCATGACTAGGATGCATAAACTTAAATTGATTGCATAATTACCTCATGTTTTATTGTTGCATAGTTTGCATATAGAACAGTGTGCTGCATAGCATATCTCTTGCATCATGATGTCAGGGGGCGCTGAGAGTTTAGTTCAATTCATTGAATCCTTGCTACTTCTCATTGTCCCCATTTAGTTCTTTCATATCTTTTGTCATCAGATGCTCCTGGAACTCAATGCCTATTGCTATCATTTCCCTAACCTTCACTGAACAATAGTTCTTTATCTGGTTTAGTACATTGAGTTGTGATTATTTCAATTGTTCTTTTATAAGAATCACTCTTACAAATTGAAAGGAACTAAAGGTTTAACCTTTATAAATTGAAGAGTCAAATGTCTGCCTTCAGAAATTGAGATAAAAGAAAACTTTTATAGCTTTTAATCTTTCTCTCATGGCTAAAATAGAAAAAGTTTTTTGTAATGCCTAAATGTGTTGAAGTGGATATGTCTAGAACAGGTGAATAAGAGTATGTAATGATTTTTTAAACAATCACTCTAAAAGAAATAAGGGCAGCAGTAAATAAGATCACAAATGTAAAGAACTGAACATTGTGACAGAGCAATGGTTCATTGCACTGAGAAACTGTGAACTCCTCCAAAGAAGCAGGAAAATTCACATGTCATGAAGTGCTTTAGACTATCTCTGTTCATAGGGTCAAATCTATAGGGGGAGTCCTCACCAAGTAACTGAGGGTACTGGCCTCTAATCAAGGTATACCCTTAATGTCAAAAGTGAAGACTATTCCTTGAAGGTCTTGATCTGAAATAGGTCTTGTAGTTTATGCCTAGTAACTAGGGGTACCTGCCTCTGATCAAGGTGTACACCTAATGTCAACAGCATAAATGCCACTGGTCTATTCACTTAGTTCAGGTTCAGAAATTGAAAAATGAAAATCAAACTGCTGTAACCCTTTGAAATCAAAAGTCATTGAGTGAAAATTATTTTTCTCAATACATATTCAAGTTGCCCTTCTTGAACTTCCATGTTTAAACACAAAAGGGTATTATCTCGGACTTATCTATTAATACCATGTGCCCTAGATTCATTGCTATAAATGGAATCTATAAACTCTTTTTCAAGGGTCAGGTGTTTTACTCTAGATTTATCACTATTAAACCTGAATTTTGGAAAATTGTATGTTGATGATTCTTATACTTTAACTATTGTTTATAATCAGGCTTATTCTCTGAACCTATGATTCAGCTGTTGTCTATTGACCCTCCTACCTTCTCTACCTTTGAATTATCTGTTCATATTCCTTCTCAAAGGGGGAGCAATTATTTAAGGGGAGAAATAATTCAGGGGGAGTCTTACATTCAGGGGGAGAATGTTCATAAAGGGGAATTTGCATGCATAATGCACTTTACACTCTTGTTTATACTATTTTTCTCTTTTTGATTATGTCAAAGGGAGAGAAAATTTTATGTGTGACTCACTGTTACAGTGTGTTGCCATCATCAAAAAGGGGGAGAATGTTGTGTCTCTTAGGCACAAGCATGTGCTATGTTGATTTGATGATAGCAATGCTGTTTTGTTTTGATGATTGCAACACAGTGAGTGCATTTGATATTGTGTTTTGATGATAGCAACATGACTGTGACTGGTATATTATCTGGAGAATGCATGTGCATAACTGATATATTGTTTGTGCTTGACTTCTGTTCTATACATTGCATTCCTAGTAGACCAGTAAGTCTATACACTGCAGGGTAAAGCTTAGTCTAGACATTGCTGCATTGCTTGCATTTCTGAAGTCTACACATTTGTAGACACGCCAAAAATGACGCTATGTTGATCAAATCTCATGTCACTATGATGACGCCCCAAAGTGAACTTCAATATATTCATAATATGAAGTTTTTCTATTTTCTTGTGTGTGGTTTTGATTCATTTTTGCATTTTTTATGATTCACGACCTGAAGAGGGGCGTTATTTAAATAGTGACCTTATCGAGGGCGTTTTCTCAAGAAAGGACGACTAATTGTAAGGGCGTCAATTCTGGTATTATCCGGTTTTAAAGTAAATGCAAAATCAATTTAATCATTGGTTAACATCCTTCCTCAGGGCGTGTTTTAAATTAACGCCTCGCGCTTAGGCGTGTTATCATAATTTTCAAATAACGTAAGTTTTATTGCCAAAATTAAATCCAAGAAGTGACGCCCTTGGTAGAGGTCGTGTTTTGAGTAACGTCTTGATGGAAGTCATCAATTCTTGATTTGACGCCCTTTGCAAGGTCGTGTTTCACCTTTCGTGTCCTGCTTGAACTCCTCTTTCCTGTATAGAGTCCTGCCTCCAATGGTCTCCTTGCTCGAATTAGAGGTAGAGTCCTGCCTTCTTTGAACATTGCCTATCCTTATCTTACCAAATTCGAGTTTATCTCCCACTGGAATCCTATAAAAACATGATCTGGGCGATCGAAGCAGAGGTTGACGATTTAAGAGGGTTGAAGAGATTAGAACGTTCAAGAGATTGAGAGGATTGACGGCTTCCTCTGCTTGCTTACTGTCGTGGGCTCGTTGGGAGGATTTTCGGCTTCCTCTGTACCTGCTTCATCCGATCAACCGCGTCTTATCGATTCCCTTTACTGTCGACAGGGACAGCAGGGCTTTTTTTTGTTGATTTGTCTTCATCTATTTTCTCCTTCTTCGTCTGCATCAATTCCATCGTCAGTTTTCTTTTTCCTTTTCACTTTGCACTAGTTTTATCACATATCTCCCCTCTCCCTAATTCCTCTTTAGGGGTTTTAAAACCAAAACAATAAGGTGTGCATGTTGATTTCCTCTTATCATCACCTGTTTTATTTGGATTGATACTACTTGCATCGGCTGAATCCCTCTTTGCTTTGCTTTGTTGTTTCATTATCTTTTTTGCAAGGTAATCAAAAGGAGAACCCTTCTCATCGGTCGGCCGATTGAAGGAGGAAGGAACTTCACATCATCCCGCATTTCAATCTTCACCAGGTATTCACGATCTCTCTTTTTTTGAGGTAACCCCTCTGGCGATCACATCTCCATAGTTGCACCACGTGCAAGCTTTTATTCCCCTTATTTATGCATTAATCATCATTATCTCCTCCATGTTTTATCACATCATTATTCTCTTGTGATTTTTTGTGAGGGATTTATGCCCATCCACAAATTGGCGATCACGGTGGGACATCCACTGTTTTCCTTTTGATTACCATCTCCATTGGCACCCTCGTGTCCCCTTTCCCCTTTGGCACCCACGCGTGCCCTCTCCCCTTTGGTACCCTCGGTACCCTTTCCTTTGTGTCCCTCGGGCACCCTCCACTGTGCACACTGCACACTCCGGGATCAGCCAGCTTGCGTTTACATTTTTCTCTGAATTAACGCCTTCCACGAGGGCGCTTTTTGGTTTAACGCCCTTCACCGGGGCGTGTTTTGGTTTATTAATGCCTCTTTCCAGGGCGTCTGTTAGCATATCTGCTGCTTTGTTTCGGTTCATTATACTGTCTGAGAATTAATGCCCACCTCCAGGGCGTGTTATCATTTTCTAACGCCTTCATTTAGGGCGTCTTCTTTTATGTTACGTCTACCGATACATTGTTTTACTGCTTTAATCACTGCTTGTGAATTCACGCCCTGCCCCAGGGCGTTCTTTTATTACATAGCGCCTCACCTCAAGGTGCTTCTTCATATTTGACGCCCTCACACAGAGGCGTCCCTTCAAGATTACGCGTCTCTACCAGAGGCGTGTTTCTGTTTCTCGCTGCTGGCTCATAGTCTCTCGCAGTGATTCACGACAGTGACCCTGTCGTTGCTTTAGTTGGTAGCGACCTGCCCCAGGTCGTCTCTTTCCTGCGTTTTACAAAACCTTGCTTCCTGCTGCTGTCTGTGATAGTTTGTGTGATTGTCATATTGCTTGCCCATATTGCTTTGACCTGATCATATTACTTTGCATATTGTGGCATTTGGTTGAGAGACCTCCTCTCTCTACACTAGGATTCCACACACCTATCTTGGAATCGGGACAACCCTCCATTGAGCATTCCATCTCTTTGGACTGGAAATCCCTTTTCCAAGACCTCCATAAGTCCCCGCACCCGTGGATTCCCTCACGGACGCCGGGCTGGTTGAACCCTCGAAGTACCCGGAGTTTAGAGAACCTATCGTTGGTGAGGAGAGAGAAAGAATGTAGTTGACCCGGAGGTTACACTTGGATCAACTAGGTTTCACATTGCAAACATAAGTGAACTATTCAACAATTCAATCTACTCTAATCTCAAGCGGAACACTAAAACCTTGCGTTCATCTCAACTTGGTTGCATACACTTGCTTGGGTGATTTCGCTTTTTTGGATCGAGTGGTTGTTTGTTTGATAGTGCCTTTATAAAATTGTTTCTCCTCTTAAAAACATGAAACTCCGTTCAGGTAAGATCATCAACATGGCAGGCTATGGGTATTCTTATGATGATGAGGACGAGAATGTCTTTGGTCAATATGAGACCCCTCTCCAAGATTCCATCTATTATGAGGGAAATTACCCCCACCCTCAGTCTCATCATCCTCAAATCCATGTGGTTGATACCGCTCCTCAAGAGGTTGTGCCCTCTTCTCAGACTTTGCCCTCCAACACTTCGGGGAACCCTTCCCCATCCTTTAATGTCACGGACTTAATTAATGCACTATCTTAGTTGGATGACTCCCAGAGGCAAGCTATTCAAGCCGCCTTGAAAGGGGAGTCTGTTCCCTCTTCGTCTTCCAACCCCCCTCCGGTCGAGAGTGGCCATCACCCCGTTAATGACCAGGCGGTCTTGCATAAACCCCCCTCTCGTCCACCAACGCCTGTCACGGCCATACCGTCCCAGCAGGCGAGTTATTCTGCGGTTAGGCACCAATTCCCCCAACCTCCTCAGATTCTACGGTCGCCTATACCACATTCTTTTGCTCAGGCCCCAGTTGAGTCCAACTCTAATGCTTTGCTACTTCAGAAGATGGCCCACATGGAAGAACAGCTTAAGAAAGTCACCGCGGCCAATAATGCACCAGAAATCTCGCTCCCCACTCTGCCAGTTTTCCATCTTCCTCCGTCTGAGATGCCGAACTTTCGGCGGTACAATGGAACTGGCAATCGGTTATTCATTTGAAGGATTTTATGTACGAGACCTCCTTCTGGCAAGGCAACAAGGCTTCTCTGGCTTATTTATTCAGAAGATCTCTGGAGGGGCCAGCCCTCGAATGGTTTTATTCCTTAGAACCAGCTGATGCCAGTGACTTCGATGTTGTCCAAAGGAAATTCTTGCTAAAGTATAGAGACCGTGTTGGACCCTCTCTGTCCGTTACAGATTTAGTTGGGGAGAAAATGAAGTCTGAGGAGGATTTCATCATATTTGCTGACAGATGGCGGTCGATGGCCGAGAAGCTGAAAGACACATTGTCGGAACAGGAACAAGTAAAGATGATTATTTCTAATGCAACTCCTCAATTCCGCCATATTTTGGCCATGAACCGGTTGACCACTATGGAAGAGCTCTATGAGAGGGCTCGTTACATCCAGACACAGATGAAGGATTCGCCCATTATGGGCATGTTTGAGCCGAAGCCTCGGCTGTTTAAGAAAACCACCAATGTTAACAGCGGGCCCACAACTGAGGGCACCGTCACAAATGAGCAAGTCGGCGCAGTTGGTAACCCCCACCACCAAGCTAACCCACGTCCACCACTGCCTCCACGACATAACTCTCATTTTAACCCCACTCCACAACCCCAATTCGCACCTCAACACTCTTTCGCTCCACGGCAAAACCAAGCCCACCGCGTAGACCCTCCAGCTCCACCACAATACCATCAAATGCCACCACCTGCTAACTACGGCCAACAACAACGGAGACCACCACTTGGCCCCAAAAGGGACCACTATCCTCCACTTCCCGAAAGTCTCCCCGATATTTTTAATGCCCTGATGGCCGCCAACTTGCTCACCTTGCCAAGGGAAAGAACCGTGTGCCCCGCTAATGTTGACACATCTCGTTATTGTGCTTTTCATCGCGCCCCTGGTCACAACCTTGATCGTTGTTTCCACTTTAGAGATTACATTTACGATCTAAATGACTAGGGTGACATCAATTGGGATGAAATGAGACAATTCATAGCCGCTATGAAAGAAAGAAGGGCTTCTCGGCAACAGCAAAATCAACAACCTCAGCAATCCGCTCCACAACAAGTTCAACCACAGCAAGCTCCAGCACACCAACAGGATATGGGAATTGTCCATAATCCATTGTCGGAGCACGCCCCTAATCAGCATGTGAACCCCGTCACGTCCCTCTACGAAGTGCAGAGAGGACAGGGATGGCACGAAGAAAACGCCTCTGTCGGGGCATTTCATCATGATCCGAATCAAAATCAACCTCCGCGCCTTTTGCGCACCCTTCCTTCTTCTTCTACTCTCCTATTGGGACGTCCTCTTCTACGCCCCGTCAACCCATCTACCTCCACCAGTTCTACGGCCTTGCCGGCCCGCTCTCTTCTTACCCACTTGCCACCTCCACAACCTACCGCACGACAAACCCCACCTTCCACCACCAACCCTAGACCTCCGCCATCCAGGCCACTCCTACTTCGCTCACCGTTAGCACCCGCTACACCCCCTACCACTCCTACACCGGCAAGGGTTCCTCCGCCATCAGTTCCCCCACCTCTCATACCTAGATCTCTTCTTGTTAGACCACCCACCAATGCTCCTCGCATTCGGGTATCCCTTTCTACTTCCACGCCCCCTGACGGGGCATCTTCGTCGAACCACTCTCCTATGCCTCCCACGGAGGCATCTTTGCTAAACATTACTCCCACGCCTCCTACGGGGGCACCCCTGTTGTTGAACACTGCCAACGGCATTCCCTCTTCTTCTTCTTCTAAACCTCCTCCCACACTTGCCCCGACAGAGGCACTACAAGGCATGGCACCGCTCCGCAGTGGATGGATTTTCCACCGTATTTTTCCACAAAGAGAGCTAGAGCCCGTGCAAGGGCCGCAAGAGCAAGAACAGGAACAAGGGTCTGTACCGGGCACTGAATATGATTTGTTAAAGCATTTGGACCGGACTTCGGCAAGAATTTCAATCCTGGAATTGATCAAACGGTCCACCACTCATCAGTTGGCTCTAAAGGAATATCTGCAGAAGGTAATGGTTAATGAAGACATTCCAGTTGAGCAGATAGTCACGGTGTTAACACCTGCTAGCAGTCAGCCGGTGATTACTTTTCATGAGCATGAACTGGCACCAATCTCAGCAAGAAAATATGCCTTATGTATCACAGTCGACATCAATAAGGTGGCTGTTAAGCAATGTCTGGTGGATACTGGGGCATCCATCAATGTTTTGCCACCAAGCACCTTGAAGTTATGTGGCATACCAGAAAGCCAGATTCGGCCGTCCACCATAACGGTCACTGCATATGACAACACAAAGAAGCCTCCTCTAGGCATGATCACATTAAAAGTTAGCTTGGGCCCTGCCACCATCACAGCAGATTTTCACATCTTGGACATGGATCCAACATTTAATGGCATTCTTGGCCGCCCGTACATCCAGCAGCTTGATGCGGTGCCCTCTACGAATCACCAGTGTCTCAAATTCCCACATAAGGGCCGTATTATCAAGGTGACCAGCATGCCGATTCTGCCAGAGGAAGATATTCATGCGGCTTCATCAGTCCCTTCTATTTGGCCTGCCAATAAGCCACTGTTATCTGTGCTGGACGTTCCCCGTCCACGGCCAATGCCATCTGAAACCGTTACCACGGTTGCTATGACACCCTTGCCTTCTAAGGGAAAGAAGAAAAAGAGCATGATTAATACCCCCGATTGGAACATTCTTTTAAAATGGGGTATCAAGATGGCAAAGGCCTGGGTGCCAACTGTCAGGGCAGGATTAGGCCCATTAAGCCGCCAAAATTGCTGATACGAGGCGGGTTAGGCTATAAAGGGCCGAGCAAAAATAAAGAAGAGCCATGGGCATTTATGACTTCTACTTTGAAGACTGATCGCCAGCCACTCTCCTGGACACTGAAGACACATTTTGTTACTAGTGGCGCTCAGAATAATGAGCAGACTACCATAATTACTTCATTGCTTGACTATCAAGATGTTCACGCCAGACAGTTTGCCCGTCACATCGCCCCACTGGCTACCTACAAAGCCCTGGAGTCTTTAAGGCCGGACAAGAGAAGGAAAATGGGTGATCCAAAATGTGATTGGTACAGGTGGTTCGACATGAATGACATTACTATTTCTTTAAGCCGCCTCTTCATGCCGACAAATCCGGAATGGCCTCCATTAATACAGCAATTGATTGAAATGCCAGCAGTGATCACAGACAAGAGGCAGCTGCTGAGTGACTATACGGATACTGGGGAGCCAGATGTCCCTTTTGAAGAAGGTTTCACTGTGGACAGGCTGTGGGCCGACCTCTTTTCTCTCACTTCGCTACATCCATCTGTGCTTGTTTCTCTACATTCTCGTTGGTTTGGTCGTGTGCCAAGACCGCCTCCGATTACAATCAGTTTTGCTCCAAATTCAATCCGAGTTTCTCTCCCGATTCCTCCTTCGCTCCTCGAGAGATTTTCTGAACTCTCCATCACGCCCCCAAGCGGGCCATCACTGACCCAATCTTTTTCCAATCTTGCAATTTCCACTCCCCTTACTATTCTCCCATCACACTGCTTTCTCCTTGAAAAAGAAAATAAAAATGAAGAAAAAGATAAAAAAGAAAAAAAACGCTGATTTTTCAACTTTCCAATCCTCCATCTCTGTTGAGGAGACCTCCTATTTCTCTCCCGAGTGCGTCCCGACCCAGGGGCCGCTCTTTCAAGATTCCTTGACAGATCTCTTTTCCCCCTCTAGCGAGGGGTCTTCTTCTGTATCACCTTTTGTATCCACTTTTTCACCCCCTTCTTTTCTTTCTGATCAAGCTAGTTGCTCCTTCTCTTCTTCTTCTTCTGCTAATAAAATTCATGGGGTAGATTCACATAAGAAATCCAAGGGTAAGGAGATTCCTCGCATATTTTTATTAGAATTGGCTATCAGATGCCAAGCTTGTTTAGCAATCCCTGAGTTTGTGGGAGATCCAATTATCCTGCCAGAGTTAGAATTTGAAGATGCTGTTGCTTCCTATGAGGGTTTGGGCGTTTATGAAATTATGAATGATGAAGACCCTATTGAAGAGGCGGATGAAAGTTACGAAGAATATGAGGACGAGGCTGATGCTTTTGCCAGTGGTATGAGAAGATTCGACGGACCATCAGCCTCCGTAGAAGAACCTACCAAAGAAATTAATCTGGGTACCGAGGAAGACCCTAGGATTATCCTCATTAGCCAGAATTTGCCGCCCTCCGAGGAGGAGGCGCTCATTTTAGTTCTTCAAGAATACAAGGACACGTTTGCATGGAGTTATGAAGATATGCCGGGATTAGACCCTGCGCTCGTTGAACATCGTCTTACACTTAAGCCAGGGTCTGTACCTGTCAAACAACGGTTGAGGCGTTTCCACCCTAGCATGGCTTTGAAAATGAAAGAAGAGGTCGACAAACTCCATAAGGCTAGATTTGTTAGAGTTGTCCTCTACCCCAATTGGGTGGCTAACATTGTCCCGGTTATGAAGAAAGATGGGAAAGTTCGGATTTGCATAGACTTCCGGGACCTCAACCGAGCGTGTCCTAAAGATGACTTCCCCCTCCCTCATATTGATGTTCTAATTGATAACACGGCAGGATTTGAGACTCTCTCATTTATGGATGGCTTTTCAGGTTACAATCAAATTCATCTGTCTGAAGAGGATCAAGAGAAAACATCATTCACTACGCCATGGGGGACTTATTGTTATGTGGTCATGCCTTTTGGACTTAAGAATGCTGGAGCCACCTACCAAAGGGCTATGATGGCAATTTTTCATGATATGATTCATATTTATATTGAGGTGTATGTGGATGACCTGGTAGTGAAATCAAGGACAAGGATTGAACATCCTGGGGTTCTGGCTAAGGTTTTACAGAGATCACGAGAATATCAATTGAAAATGAACCCCAAGAAGTGCGTATTTGGCGTTTCTTCAGGGAAATTGCTTGGTTTCATTGTTAGCAAGAGGGGAATTGAAGTTGATCCCAACAAGGCAAAGGCCATTAGGGATATGCCTCCTCCCAAGAATTTAAAGGAAGTTCGAGGATTAATCGGGAGGTTGCAATTTATTCGCCGCTTCATCTCTCAGCATTCACAAAGATGTAGGCCGTTCTACGAGCTTACTAAGCCGGGAGTCAAGTTTAATTGGGATGACAAGTGTCAAGCAGCCTTTGACGGATTGAAGGATTATTTGGCCAATCCTCCTGTCCTGAGGCCGCCGATTCCAGGTAAACCTCTTATTCTCTATGTTTCGGTCCTGGATGACTCCGTAGGTGCTGTCTTAGCTCAAGTGGATGAAGAAAGTAAGGAGAGGGCAGCATATTACTTGTCTAAGCTTCTTAACCCCTGTGAGCAGAGGTACTCAGCCATGGAGAAAACTTGTGCGGCTTTGGTTTGGGTAGTTCAGAAGTTAAAACATTATTTCTTAGCTCATGAGGTTCACCTCATTGCTCTCATGAATCTGATTAAATTCCTCCTTGAAAAATCTGTCCTCACTGATCGATTAGCACGCTGGTAAAGTTTCCTTTCTCAATTTGACATCACTTACATTCAACAGAAAGCTATCAGAGGCTACGCCATTGCCGAACACCTTGCTCATCACCCTCTACCCCGTTTTGATCCTGTCAATTCGGAGTTCCCAGATGAAGAATTAATGTCCATCAATCAACCCCATGATCCTATGTGGACATTACATTTTGATGGAGTTCTAAATTCTCAAGGAAGAGGGATCGGCATGGTCCTTTTAACACCAGAAGGGGTCACCATCCCATTTGCTGCTCGGCTCACTTTCCCCGTCACCAACAATATAGCTGAGTATGAAGCTCTTTTGGCCGGTCTTCAAACCGCTCATCGGTATGGTGTCACCCATTTGAGGATTGTGGGTGATAGTCAGCTTATTCTGTGCCAGGTGCTCGTCAAGTGTCGCACTATCAATCCTAAGCTCAAGCCCTACCAGGAACTCGCTTCAGCTTATGCCAAACTCTTCACTAAATTGATCTTCGTCCATGTCCCGCGCAGCCAAAACATCTTGGCTGACGCTCTTGCTTCTTTGGCTTCCGCTTTAGTTTTCCCTCCTGAGCGTGATTTTCATGTTCCCCTGATTCATCAGCGTGACACCCCAGCTAATAAGGATCGCGCATTCCTTGATATTAGGGATCAAGTGCTCGAGAAGGTTAAGCTGAAGGAAGCTCTTAAAGGTAAAGAGGTCATGCTTTTGGATTGGCAAGAAGATCTGGCTGACGAAGAGAAGCCTTGGTATTATGAGATTGCCAGATATTGTAATAATCAGTCCTATCCCGAGGAAGCCACTGCAGAAGAGAAGAAAGCAATTAGAAGAGTGGCTCAACGTTATGTTCTGGTTGGAGGTGTGCTCTACAGAAGAGGGCTTACCGGTGTTTTATTAAGATGCCTCGATGATGATGAATCTTGGAAAGTTGTGGAAGAGGCGCATTCTAGAGTGTGTGGTGGTCATGTGAATAGCCAGATGCTAGCTAAGAAGATCCTTAGGCTAGGATTCTATTGGCCCACTCTAGAAGAGGATTGTTCCATCTATGTTCGAAGGTGTGTTAAGTGCCAACTGCTTCTTCACTCCATCCTACGTCCTCACCATGGCCTTTTTCCATGTGGGCTTTTGAGATCATTGGACCTCTTGGTGATTCGAATCTCCTGACCAAACAAAAGTCGTTCATCCTCACGGCAACAAAATACTTCACCAAGTGGGCGGAAGCAGAAGCTTACGTGGAGATTAAAGCGTCAACAGTCTACAAATTCATAATGAAGAATATCATCACAAGGTTCGACATCCCGAGCACCATCGTCACCGACAATGGACCTCAATTTATCTCTCAGGAAATCAAGGATCTCTGCAACAGGTATAACATTGCATTGCATCATTCTTCTCCCTATTATCCGCAGGGCAATGGCCAAGCAGAGGCAACTAATAAGACTTTAATCAAAATTGTTAAGAAAACGTGTGAGGCTAAAAAATTTTCGGACTGGCCAGACAAGCTAGTTGAAGCTCTCTGGGCCTATCGCACTTCCATTCGCACACCCACTGGGCAAACTCCTTTTGCCCTCACTTATGGAATGGAGGCAGTAGTCCCTTATGAGATTCTTATTCCCTCTCTGCGAGTACAGTTGGATAAGGAGCTCTCTATTAATGAACGTCGTGATTCACTCCTGGCCCAATTGGAACTCCTCAATGAGAAGCGTCTGGTCGCCGCTGAGCATGCGTGTGTTTATCAAAACAGGCTCTCACGTTTTTATCAAAAGAAAGTAATTGAGAGAAAATTTAAAATCGGTGAAATGGTAATCAAAAGAATTTTTGTAAAGCCGGGTGGCCCCCGCTCAAAACTCCAACCCAATTGGGAAGGACCGTTCATTATAAAAGATGTTTATCCTGGAAATACTTATAAACTGGTTAATGCTGAAGGGGAAGAGTTAACTCATCCTTGGAATGGTTTGTATCTTAAGAAATACTACCCTTGATTCAAAAATTCAAAAATTCAAAAAACAATATATAAATATATGTCTTCAAAAATCCAAACAAAAAGGAATATCTCCGAAAACCATAAAAAAAAACTCCAAAAAGCAAACAAAAATAGAAATTCTTCAAAATCAAAAGAGATCAAGATTGGTGCCATGGCACACGAATGATCAATGTCCGAAAGGTCAAAATTCAGAATTCATTCATCAGTCTTGTTAATTTAAAAGGGGGTTGGTTCACGCACACACTACACGCTTTATTCTTGGGATCAAGCAGTGCAAAATCCGATGGAAAGTCAAAAACCTGACTAAAAGTGAAAGACAATACCCGTTCTCTTCTTCTTCGGCCCATAAGGGAGAAGGGAGACCTCGAGGCAGATGTGCCAAGCCTATCCGCCGCCCTAGTAGGTGGAAGTCAAGGCCCAAAAGGGAGCAAATGCCACAAAAGCCCAAGTACAATTAGGTTTATTTTCATTAATGCAAATCAATTCCAAAGTGAAAGTCAAGTTATGAAAAGAAAAGCATGTCAAGAGGGCAAAGTCCCCGCAAGGAAAACCTTGGGCGTATGCGTGCAATATAAATGGGCAAAAGGCAACAAATTTCCCTACGCCAAAGACCGAACCCCAACAGGCATAGGGTAGGGGAGGTAACTTTACCTTGAGCATCTCAGAATCCCTTATGGGCTTCCCTTATATTTTATTCTATCCTTTCTATGTGGTAAAATCACGAACTGGCAGGATGGTCAAGACGGACTAAAGAAATTGCACTGTGCGAAATCTCGAATATAAGTCAATTATGATCACGTCAACCCCCTTTTAACTACTCAAGAAAGGTTAATGAATTTTAGATGGTGACTATGTAAGACTCATGGTCTTGATAGCCTTGAAGCCCTTTTTACAAAATAATTCAATTAACGCCTTCGGCTAAGGCACTTTTTATGGAATTAACGTCCTAGATTAGGTCGTCTTCTTCAGAATAACGTCTTTGAGCAGGTCGTTTCTTTTTTTCAAAAAAATCGAATTCTTTTTCGTTGAATTGTTTTTTTATTTAGCACTTATGATCATATCATGATTTAAATGGAAAACTATGTTTGATTATCTTGAATTTCGAACTGATGAATTTTCAAAGTACAGAAGTTTGCAGGATTAGAGGCGCTTGGGTTGCTCATGGAAATAACATCGCACTTGTCATCTTGTATTTGTTCGTTGTAAGCATTGTTACTATATAATATTTACATTATTATAGCATATCAAGGACCTTGTGGTTCTGATGAATCTAGAATTTGAGTTCCCCTTCATCAAAAACGATGATGATTCCAGGAGAGTCTTGATCACACGGATAGGCCGTTGAGTCGTTCAAGGTCTGGGACGATGGTTCCACTTTCTGAGTTGATGCGCGGACAAACGGGCTTCGGCTTAGTGTTAGCTCAGAGACTTGGATTCTTGACCAAGTCTAGATGGCTTAGCAATATTATCCTTGATTATTTTCTATTTTTAGTTTGTTTTATCTTTTTCTTTTTAGCCCAGCATGCATCATGTAGGACTTTGAGAATCTTCATATTATGGCGATAATGAAGGTCACTCGTTTTTGATTGAGTTGACATGAGATATTCCACTCCGAATCAAGTACTTTGTTCTATCTGAAGCCGCTCAGGCTGGTTCCTTGAAAAATGTCCCTTTGTTGGATCTCCATCTCAATTTTCTTTATTCTGCAAAATTTACCTTGGTTGTAGCACGTCCACGTTGGCTGGGAACCGCTCTCCAATGGTATTTCCCTATCATGCCCGCGCGCACACCTTTTGCCTTACATTTTACTTGTTTAGTTTAATCTCCTTTATCCAGCAAATTGATGCTTCCTTGGAATCACTCGGAGTTGTTTCACTCAGAATCTTGGAAAGATTTCTATTGCTTAGTGTCTGAGGCGTGTCACATCACACCTTGGCATCTACTTATTAGTTCGCTCCACTTCATTCCATTTTGTTGCACTTTCACTCCATTTTCATCTCACTCCCTTCCAAAGCAGACGCCAAGGCGGGACAGCTGTAGACACGCCAAAAATGACGCTATGTTGATCAAATCTCATGTCACTATGATGACGCCCCAAAGTGAACTTCAATATATTCATAATATGAAGTTTTTCTATTTTCTTGTGTGTGATTTTGATTCATTTTTGCATTTTTTGTGATTCGCGACCTGAAGAGGGGCATTATTTAAATAGCGACCTTATCGAGGGCGTTTTCTCAAGAAAGGACGACTAATTGTAAGGGCATCAATTCCTGGTATTATCCGGTTTTAAAGTAAATGCAAAATCAATTTAATCATTGGTTAACGTCCTTCCTCAGGGCGTGTTTTAAATTAACGCCTCGCTCTTAGGCGTGTTATCATAATTTTCAAATAACGTAAGTTTTATTGCCAAAATTAAATCCAAGAAGTGACGCCCTTGGTAGAGGTCGTGTTTTGAGTAACGTCTTGATGGAAGTCGTCAATTCTTGATTTGACGCCCTTTGCAAGGTCGTGTTTCACCTTTCGTGTCCTGCTTGAACTCCTCTTTCCTATATAGAGTCCTGCCTCCAATGGTCTCCTTGCTCGAATTAGAGGTAGAGTCATGCCTTCTTTGAACATTGCCTATCCTTATCTTACCAAATTCGAGTTTATCTCCCACTGGAATCCTATAAAAACATGATCTGGGTGATCGAAGCAGAGGTTGACGATTTAAGAGGGTTGAAGAGATTAGAACGTTCAAGAGATTGAGAGGATTGACGGCTTCCTCTGCTTGCTTACTGTCGTGGGCTCGTTGGGAGGATTTTCGGCTTCCTCTGTACCTGCTTCATCTGATCAACCGCGTCTTATCGATTCCCTTTACTGTCGACAGGGACAGCAGGGCTTTTTTTTGTTGATTTGTCTTCATCTATTTTCTCCTTCTTCGTCTGCATCAATTCCATCGTCAGTTTTCTTTTTCCTTTTCACTTTGCACTAGTTTTATCACATATCTCCCCTCTCCCTAATTCCTCTTTAGGGGTTTTAAAACCAAAACAATAAGGTGCGCATGTTGATTTCCTCTTATCATCACCTGTTTTATTTGGATTGATACTACTTGCATCGGCTGAATCCCACTTTGCTTTTCTTTGTTGTTTCATTGTCTTTTTTGCAAGGTAATCAAAAGGAGAACCCTTCTCATCGGCCAGCCGATTAAAGAAGGAGGAAGGAACTTCACATCATCCCGTGTTTCAATCTTCACCAGGTATTCGTGATCTCTCTTTTTTTGAGGTAACCCCTCTGGCGATCACATCTCCATATTTGCACCACGTGCAAGCTTTTATTCCCCTTATTTATGCATTAATCATCATTATCTCCTCCATGTTTTATCACATCATTATTCTCTTGTGATTTTTTGTGTGGGATTTATGCCCATCCACAACATTGTCTTGGGCTAAGTATGTACATCCGATTGTGCGGTGTTCATGAGTAAGTCTGTACAGTCTCTTACATTGGACTTAAAGTCTTTACACTGGGAAGTCTGTACATTGAGCACGCATATTGCTCTTCAAGTCCACACACTGCACTGTAGCATGCATCTCATGCAAGTCTGTACATCGCATCTGACGTTGAGCATCAAAGTCTGCAAATTGGAGTCTTTACCTATGTTCAAGCTTTTCAAGTCTATACTTTGGTCGGTGGCAAGTCTGTACACTGGTCGAGCTTTCAAGTCTGAACATTTGCAAAGTCTATACATCGGCCCTGTAGCTTGTCTAGCCAAAGTCTATACATCGGACTGGTATGCATAGGCGAAGTCTTCACATTGAAGTATGCATTGCGTCCAGTGTCTTACTATTAAAGTCTGTACATTGCTCACCGTCTCACTGAGCGTCTCAAGTCGACACCAAGCGTGTACACTGCCATCTTGTAGTACAGCATATGCTCTCCAGTGACTGTTAGTGCTCCGATTGGCCAGTGTCTCTCTTGATCAAGTCTATACACTCATTCACTGTTCATGCATTCACAGTGAAGTCTGTACATCACTGTAGCTGCATCGTCTTGGTCATCGTCTCACTCGAGTAAGTCTGTACATTGGCTTCACATTTGCTTCGAAGTCTGTACAACCCTTTCGCTTGGCAAGTCTATACATTGGCCTCAGCTTTCAAAGTCTGTACAGCCTTTCATGTGAAAGTCCATACATCGCCCTTGGAGTCCAAAGTCTATATATTGTGTTTGGACTAAGTCTGTACAGCCATATACATAGTGAAGTCTGCACATTGCTGAATGCTCTTCAAGTGTGTATGTCGCTTGGTTAAGTCTATACGATGCTTCATATGCAGTGAAGTCTGCACTTTGCTGAATGCTCTTCAAAGTCTGCATAGTGAAGTCCATACACTGTCACGCTCACATCTTCAAGGGTGATTGAGCATCGTGAAGTCTGATTGAGCATCGTGAAGTCTGATTGAGCACTGTGAAGTCTATTCAGTGGATGAGCATTGTAAAGTCTATACATTGGTAGAGTCTGTACATCAGACGTGCATGCTCGCCTGTCCCCCCGGATGCTCTCCTGGGACCGAGTATGCCCTCCAATGACTACTAATGCTTCCCTAACTTTGAGGATGCTCCCCTGGAGCAGGGATTGCTTCCCAGAGACAGCATGTGCTCCACATGCTCTCCTGACACTGGTGATACTGTCCAGAGGCCATAGATGCTCTCCTGAGATTTCATATGCTCCCGTGCGAGAACGCACTTTACACTACAAGTCTGTACAATGCATGCGCTTTCACAAGTCTATACAATGCATTTCATTTTACAATGTGTCGACACCAAGTTGATAATCCGATACTCTGTCTGGCAGGTGTCTGGCACGTGATCCAAGGAGCTGAGATGCTGACACGTGGCAGAGTCGATTGGGCGGGAAATGTGGAGGCCACACGCGCCCAGTGCTGCCCCTGCTCGAGCTGCTATAAAGGGTAGTCTCCGTTGTCTGAAAGAGGTTGATCGAAGCAGAAGCAGCAATAGCAGAAGAGCAGAGTGCAGAGAGGTCTTCGATCCAGAAAAGAAAGAGAAGAGAAGAGAAGAAGAAGAAGAAAGAGAAGAGAAGAGAAGAAGAAGAAGAAGAAAGAGAGTGAAAGAAGAGCAGAAGAAGAAGAGAAAGAAGAGAAAGAGAGAGATAAAGAGCTCGAGCTAAGAGAGAGAGTGAGATTGTGTTTGTCTGGCACTTGGATCAACTCCAAGCCAGATCTGCTCCATTCGAGAGCTACATTTCTTGTTCTTCATTTACAGCTTTCCGTTGCTGTCTTGTTCCTTCATTTGTTTTCTTGTTATACCTTTATTCAAGTTGTTAGTCAGCCGTTGCAGAGGAGGACTCCTCTGGACAGTAAGCTGTGTTGCTCAACAGGCAGTGGAGGATTCCACTGGACGGCCAAGCTGTATTGCCCAGCGGTTTGTAGAGGTGCTGCCTCTGGACGGGTAAGCTGTAATCCCCAGCGGTTTGCAGTGGTGGATTCCACTGGACAGCAAGCTGTGTTACTCAGCGGGCGAGGAGGATTCCTCGGACGGCAAGCTGTGTTGCCCAGCTGATGTATGGCAAGCTGTGATGCCCATCTGTTCAAGCTGTGAGTCAGCAAGAAGCCACACTCGGGTTGAGTGTGGGGTGGATGTAGGTCTGCTGGACCGAACCACCTAAAAACCCCTTGTGCAGTGGTTTGATGTTTCTATCTGTTTACTTCCGCTAGATGATTGCATAGGGGCGCTCCATGTGTTTGGCTTCTGGTTGAGCAGAAGAGTTAATTAGTTTTCTTAGAGTGTTTTAATTTGTCAAGAGAGCGAAATTCTAGTTGAGCTTTATCTTGTTAGCATTCTAGTTGTTAATTGGGCAAAATTTTTATAGGCTATATTCATTCACCCCCCCCCCTCTGAATACTGCACCGAACCCAACATAATGCCCCGACAGTATTTATGCAACTCATGAACAATGTCTTCACGCCCTATATCAACCAGTTTGTAGTCGTCCTTATTGAAGATATTCTTATATACTCCAAAACAAATGAGGAACATGAAGAGCACTTAAGAATAGCCCTACAAACGCTAACAGAGCACAAACTTTATGCAAAGCTTAGTAAGTGCGAGTTCTGGCTTAAGGAGGTCTCTTTCCTTGGCCATATTATTTCAAAAGAAGGAATTGATGTCGATCCTTCTAAAATAGAAGCAGTTAAGAACTGGAGCCGGCCGATGACCGTGTCTGAAGTCAGAAGTTTTCTGGGTCTGGCTGGTTATTACAAAAGATTTATCAAAGATTTCTCAAAGATCGTCGTTCCTTTGACTAGACTCACAAGAAAGGAGAATCGTTTTATATGGTCGAAAGTTTATGAAGAGAGTTTTCTTACCCTTAAAAATCACCTTACTACAGCACCTATATTAACATTACCCACTGAAGGTGGTGGATTTTAAGTCTATACAGATTCGTCTGGCATTGGTCTAGGATGTGTCCTTATGCAAAATGGAAAGGTGATTTGCTATTCATCAAGGCAGTTAAAGCATCACGAAGAAAATTACCCTGTACATGATCTGGAATTAGCAGCAGTCATATTTGCATTGAAGATCTGGCAACATTACCTTTTTGGGGAGAAATTCAGTATATTTTTAGATCATAAAAGTCTGAAATGTCTTTTCACCCAGAAGGAGTTAAACATGCGACAACACAGATGGTGGGAGTATCTCAAGGACTACGACTTTACTATCCAATATCATACAGGGAAAGATAATGCTATAGTCGACGCTCTTAGCAGGAAACCAATGGCAACTCTAGCAAGCCTCCGGAAAGATATAACTTGTCTTATTGAAGATTTTTCTCATTTAAATCTTGATATTGAAAGAGAAGGAGAAGGAGGTATGATTGCCAACATAAGGTTTCAACCTACATTGATCGAGGACTTAATCCAATTGTATGAAAATGACCCTACATTGATGGAGATTAAGGGTAATATTGATCAGAGACCGAAATTTTCTATCTCAAATGATGGAAGACTATTATTTAAGGATCGAATTTGTGTGCCGAATCATGATTACACTAGAAAATTGATTATGGAAAAGGCTCACAAATCAAGATATGCTATTCACCCTGGTGCTACCAAGATGTATCAAGATTTGAAAAGAAACTTTTGGTGGCCCAACATGAAAAGAGAAGTGGCAGATTTTATGTCCCGGTGTCTCACTTGTCAACAAGTAAAAGCAGAACATTTAAGACCCGCTGGGAAATTACAGCCCTTGAATATTCCCGAGTGGAAAAGTGAAAGTATAGAGATGCATTTTATCATGGGTTTACCTAAGACAAGAGGAGGACATGATGGCATATGGGTGATCATAGATCGATTGACTAAATGTGCACATTTTCTACCAATCAAAAGTCGATGGTCGGTGGATGTACTAGCAGCATTATACATAAAGAAGATTGTCAAACTACATGGTGTCCCTGTCACCATTATATCCGACCGAGATCCTCGGTTCACATCACAATTCTAGAAGGGTCTTCAACATTCTTTAGGGACCCGACTTAATTTTACCATAGCGTTTCATCCACAAACTGATGGTCAAAATGAAAGGACAAATCAAGTGGTGGAAGATATGCTCAGGGCTTGTGCTATTGACTATGGAGGAAGTCGGCATGACCATTTACCTCTAGAAGAATTTTGATACAACAATAGCTACCAAGCTAGCATACAAATGGCACCATTCGAGGCTCTATATGGTAGAAGCTGTCGTTCGCCTATTTGCTGGAATGAAGCAGAAGAAAGGCAAATTCTCGGTCCCGATATCATTAGGGATACTACCGAGAAGATAAAGCTTATTTGGGAAGTACTTCAAATGGCACAAGACAAGTAGAAATCATACGCTGACAATCGAAGACGCGATCTGGAATTTCAAGTAGGAGACCATGTATTCCTTAAGGTTTCTCCAGGTCGAGGTATTCAAAGATTCGGTATTAAAGGCAAGCTTACTCCAAGATTCATTGGCCCCTTTGAGATTCTCAACAGGGTTGGTGAAGTCACTTATCGAATAGCTTTACCCCCTCAACTATCTGAAGTCCATGATGTATTTCACGTCTCAATGCTCAAGAAGTATGTACCTGATCCATTCCATGTCATTACTTACGACAATCTGGAAATTAAAAAGGACTTGACATACGAGCAAAAGCCAATCAGGATCATTGAACGGGAAGTACGTCAACTTCAAAATAAAACAATTCCTATGGTCAAGATCCAATGGACCAAATCATGTCCACATGAAGTAGGATGGGAAACTGAAGAAGTCATACGTAAAAGATTTCTAGAAATATTTGAATGTAAGTACACTCTCCATAAATCAGTGTATTGAATTTGGGGGCAAATTCTTATTAAGTGGGGGAGGGTGCAACGCCCAAGGATTTTCTAATAATTTTTTAGATTAAAAATATAATTATTAAGTATTTAATGGGCTATAAATTGAATTGTGGTGAATTAAAAATTAAAAATTAAGCCCTATACTAGTCCTAGAGGATTAGGCCCATCTAATAAACCCAAATTGGCCCAAAACATGTTTTGGTCCGCAGCCCATATTCTAGAACCTTAAAACTAGTGTAATCACAGAATTAATAGATAATTACTCTTTAGTAGATATAACAAATGGATATTAACATGGATAATATCAAAAGAGTTTTAACTAGCTTTAAATTCGGCGCTCAAGGTGGAAAATGGTCTATCGCAACACCGCCAGGGATAATAAGCGGTCCATTCCTAGACCGCTAAGCTCTGTCAGTTCCGTGAGTATGAGAAAACGTGAAAGAAATAGATTTTTAGTATTCAAATCACCTAGGATCGATTCTATCTACTAATTAGATAAGTGTAGAAGGTTAGAAGATCGAATTGAAAGTCTAATTGAGACTCTAAGTTCGTTCTAATCCATGAAAACCTAGCTAATCCTATAAATAGACCCCAGATTTAACGTATGCGACCCCTACTTTTGGCTCGCGAGGAACTAGGGTATGGAGGCAGAATTAGAGGTAAGTTCTTTCGAGTATTTTGTTTATTATACTAAGGTATAACTGCCCTCCGAATTTCATTCTAGGAGATGAAGTCTACAAGGAGTTAGAGGCTTCCAAAGTTGTTGATCCTACATCAATAACTCAGGAAATAGTGCGGCCAACCCGAAAAGATCAGAGAAATAGAAGCCCTAAACGAGGTAATTAGATAGAGGTTCTTTAGAAAAATTTATTTCTGTTAGTACCATCTTCTTACCCTCAAAATTTTACATCTTTAGGTAAAGGGAATCAAAAGATACAAGGGCGTGAAGTTGTTGATTTAGTTCAGGACGAGCAGAGAACTAGGGTTGACTTTCAGCCTTAAATTCGAAATTTAAAGCCCAAGACAGAGGTAGGTTATCTCGTGAATTGCTCAAACTTGACGTTAGGGATAAAAACCCTCTAGTTTCAATTGATTTCATTCATTATACCTTGAGAATATGATATTTTCATTAGGATTATGCATCTAGTATACTCATCATGCATGAACTAGCCTTAATGAACAAAAAGGAATTTTCTTATTTATTACACAAACCTATGCATATTGTTGGCCTATATTTGTTCTATCATGATTATGGAAGTTTATATATGTTGATTTCCAGGCATCATATGCCATAGTCTAGCATTTGTGTTATTATTATTTAAACTCGGATTTATACAGGAGGAAATGGTCTTCCTGTAGACCGCCAAGAAATCTAGCGGTCGTACGATAGATCGCTAGCCACCATGAAACGGTCACCCACTATACTGTTTTTGATTACTGATTTATGTAATATTGTTAATCCGAAACATTGTGCAGATTAGCCTTAATTATTATATGATAAGCCTAGTTAACTAAGTTTTATTCCTGGTTTGAACACTGGTTTCATATACTTAGTTGTATTTACGGTTCATCATAGTAGATTCCATGTTTTATGCGCATTGGTATTATTTTAAGTAATGTTTATTTTATGACCAAAATCATATATTCTTGTAATAAATACATGTTTCAAATGATAGACGATTCATGATTTAACTTGATCACTATTTTACATGATTCTTTCTCTTCTAAGAGTCATTTTCTTAAGTACATGGCACATATCTTGGTATGTTGTCATTAGTTACACTTTTTGCATATTAAGTACACAATCTTGGACATGATGACCTCTCCTTTAGATATTCCTTCCAACGGATTAGGAAATCTTATTTCAAGGCCTCCGTAAGACTCCGTGAGCCTGGGATTCCAACAAGGGCGCCGAGCTGGTTGTACCATTAAAGCTCATTATCTAGAAAGCACTTTACCAGTGTTTGTGTATTCTGGATCTTAGCGGCCATCTAGTTGACCGCCAGATTCTGCTAGCGGCCATTCACTAGACCGCTAACGGACACTAAACGGCCATCCACTAGACCGCAAGGCTCCAGAGGACCGGTTTTCAAAATGTCGAACTCTGTCTTATGAAACGGTCCAAGACTAGACCACTTGAATTTCTAAACGATCCAGCATATGACCGCTTTCTATACTAAACGGTCCTGCACTAGACCGCTTGGTTCCTGATTATATCTAACCCAAGGTTGACCTTTGGGGTTGGTTTTCTTGAGTTCATGGATGAACTTAGAATGATCTGGACTCTGAACCTATGTTAATAAGTCAAGGTTAAAAATATGAAAGATAAAGAAACTATCGTTATGTTGTCAAATTATTTCCATAGCATAACCTAGTTATTAATGCATTTTCTTGAATTCTCGTGATCAACTATTGGTACGTTCTATATCTTGGCTACCTTATTATGGAATTATTATTGAACTCATACATTATTGGCCGTATTATTGCAATAAATGTGGAAGTAGCTTCATTTATACTTGAAGGTGCAGTTCGAGCACTGATTGTGTTCAAGGGCTCTATGCTAATACCCTTGGCTGATTGTCGGAAACATATTGTAAACCATGGGGTATGATGCTACTAGCGTCGCATTGCGCTGGGAGTACTTTCTCTATAAATAAGTGAAATATCCACGGGATCCACATAAATTCACAAAGTACTTGCTATAAAGCGAAAAGTACTTACTTGCTTGTTACATGACTTTCTAGTGCATAGCCTTCATGGTTATGAAGAGTATATTCTAGTTACATTCTTGTTCATGGAAAAGCCAAAAATTTACATTCTTGGTATATTCTTGATTAATCATATTTTCATATCTCAAGCTTGATCATATCTTGTTACTTTGGCTTTATTCGCATGTTTCATCGTATCTGTATGATTTAACTTGTTCTCTAGAGTAAAATGTTAATCATTTAAATATACCTTCATGTTGATACGAAGATACCTACTGGGCAAGTGTCCTCATTACCCTACTTTACAATCTTTTTCAAAAAATTCTAGTCGGTCGGATTCAAATTACTCAAGTGATGGATCTGAGAGCGATTGAAGGTCCAACGACTCCAGAGAAGCCTTAGTTGACAAATGTCTAGTCGAGTCATGATGTACTCTTTATTTTTCTTGAGTCTAGTAAAGAGAGTCAAAAATCTTATGTACTTTGGGAATTTTTTTATGAAGGAATAAAATTAAAGGTTTTAGTGAATTACATTGTGCAATTACATTTATGTGATTATCCTGCGCTCTGATTATATTACTTGCTCGAGACGTACTAGCCGACTATTCACATTCCCCATTGTTTCCGCTGCATAATCTCAGGTCGTGACATTACTAACTCCATGAATGTATTCACTGCAGGTCATAATTAGAAAGGTGTCCTCAATAAAACCATGACCGAAAATCATATCAGCCCCCCTAGTGGACACTCCTAGGGCTTGCTCACATAACTCGGGATTGATTGTAATTTCGACTCCTTTGACAACCATATACAAACGGTCATTCCTCATATCTAGGTGCCCATAAAATTCTTGGACAAGACTAGGGTAATACCTAGAGTATCTGGTAACAAAATCAATCCACCCATCTTGTATTTCAAAAATAGCACTTAAATCTGGCAACATTTCGTTCACCTCATCAAAATCGACCAAACGAGAGTCGATAATCGGCCGTGAGAGGATCTACCGTGTTCGTGGAGGTGCGGCTGGCAGCTATGGTGGAGGAGCTCGTTCCTCATTTCTCTGGCCACTAGATTCCCCCTGGGAAAGCCTTTGAGAGCTTCGTCTAGGCGCCATCTAAATAGAGAATCTAGGTGGAAACCCTTCGATCTGCTAACCTCATTCCTCGGGAGTGGATGGAGACCGGATGACACACCAAGAGATGGTGGAAGAATTGTCTCCACAAGCTGGAGCTCAGGGAATGGCTGCAAGGTTGCACAAACCGTCGTGGAGATTTCATCCCGAAACGAGGAAGAACACGCCGAATCTTGTGCGGATGTAAGAGGGAGGAGATTTTTGGGGTGGAAATGGGTGGGCTTGTGTATTCTAGGGTTTGAGAGGAGGTTAGGATGAAGAATATAGGTGAAAAGGTAAGAGAATGAGGGTGGAAGCCCCCTTAAAAAGGAGTTCAGACGCGGTTCGGCCGACCCGATTCGCCGGTTTCGATCGACCGAACATGGGCGTCAGTCGACCGAAATGGTCGGCCTAGCCCTAATTACATCATTTTTTTAATCAACTCCTTCAACTTTCTTTTTCTTTTTATTTTCTCCTTCCCCCTTTTTTTTGATTCATACAACACTTGTCCTTTTTTGTGTAACCTTTTTGTTTTCAAACTTCACAAAACCCCTTCATGTTTGGAAAGAGAGGGAATGGGTGATCCTTCTGAGACGACTTCTTTAGGAGTTTTTCTGAAACTCCCCCTCAGTAAATGCCTCTGATCCTCAGATCTTAAGATCCACATTTTTTTAATCAAGGAATATTTGGCCTTAGAAAAATTTCAAGGAAGGGCTATATTGTATAAATATAGTCAAGCATACAAGGGTTGTCACGCCCCGAGCGCGGAAGATACCCGGAGATGCGCGACGGGTCTATATCAATCATGTCAATCAGAGTGATCGTGTATTCGACACAAAGACAGAGATGCGCAAAATAGCAAGATAACCCAATCCTTTATTTCATAACGGATAGACTATTACAAATCCAATACTCTGTTTAATAAAAAGGGAAAGAATATATATTTGACTCAAGAAACTATAGAAAAGACTAGATGACACTTGGAGAATCTCTATCTCTTTCACTCTTGATCATTCCCATCCGATTGACTTCCATCGTCGTCGGACTTACCTGAAAAGTAAAAAGGGACAAACGGAATGAGCGAACGCTCGGTAAGAAATTATATCTCAAGTACTAGCAAGGGGTTTAAGTAATTACATTTTCATGAATGCAATAAGGCTATGCATGCTCGCATGAAACGACAAGATAGAGAGAATGTAATATCAAGGAAATAAGATGAACTTATCATGAACTTTCAACAAGATAACAAGTTTACTCGAGATATTCAAGCAAGTACATTTAACAAATCATGTCAAGAACTTTGGCTATCATGTATCAAGCAAGCAAGTAAATTACCCTTTTTCGGGCCACGCATTTCATTTCATGTCAAGTACGAGTCAAGTACAAGATGTGTGTGGAATGTCCAATCAAGCAAGTCAAGTACTCGGTATAATGCCAGATACCTTATCATTTTAACTCCCATGGGCACAAGTACTTTCGGGTGCTCCTCCCAGGACCAGATCGGGCCCTATATGCGCAGGCATTTATCATGTGTTTTGACATCCACTCTTGTTTATAGCCACATAGAATTTCAATAATCAAGCTTGTAGACACGTATGACAACTTTGATAGAATAGAGTCCAAAATATGACAAAGGACATAGAATGGCGATAATAACGGTATAATCACGATATCGATAAAACTAGGTAGAATATGGTTCCCTTAACTGAGGTACCATGACAAATCAATATGGACATTCTTTATATAGAATTGAGGTCCACATGAACAGTATATCAAGCAAGATACCCTCATTCTTATCATAGAATTGGGATTTTCAAGAACGACATGATATGGCATGATATCATCATCCCATTAAGAATTTCTTATGATATACTCTTTGTATAATCATAAGGGCCGGTATACCATGTTTCTTTAGAGTGACATGGCATCAATGGTGTAATGGGTTTTTAGGGTACAACCAGCTCAGTCGGCCTTGAGGGAATCCAAGGCTACGAGGAGTCTTACGGAGGTCTCTATGACTAACTCGCTAGTCCAAAGGAACGGAATGTCCAATGGAGAGCTTGTATGTCAATGAGAGTTGAGTGTGATCGATAAATCAACATGAAACGTAGGACTATACTCACGGAGTGGAGAATAGTGCCGATATATATATATATATGTATAATATATAAACCATCGGTTAGCAAATCAGAGGAAAAAATCAGTTTACAGTAAAATAACGACTTAGGTCAAGTCGTTTCTCAAGTAATTAACGCCTAACAGAAGGGCGTTTACACATGGTCCGTTTTTGCAGAATTTTCAATAATTCAATAATTTATCTAAGACGCGCCTTCGGAAGGGGCGTTTCTTCAAGAGTTGACGACTACAGTAGCAGGCGTCTTTTTATTTACAATATTTTTCAGAACATATTTATTTTCAGAAATTATCAAAAACGCGCCCTTGTCAGGGGCGTTAATCATTAATTCTTATTTTCACAGAATATATATTCCAGGATTTTAACAGATACGCGCCCTAGTAAGGGGCGTTTATTTTTAATTCACGCCCTATGATGGGGCGTTTACATATGGAAAATGACCTAGTCTAGGTCGTGAATTCAAGAGACATGAATTTTCATGGGCAGAAATATTTTCAGGATAATAGAATTCATGGAGAACGAATGTATGGTCATGACAATAAAATTAGCAGGTTTGAAGACATGTGATCATGCATTATTGTAGGATCATTATTTCATAGATACTCAATTCTTAACATGGGTGATTAATGATTAAATGAAATTAACGCCTGTGTGCAGGGCGTCAAATCCAAAACTGACGACCTTGGCAGGGTCGTGACTTGTAAAGTAGCGCCCTAGTCTGGGGCGTGTATTTCATAGTCACGCCCTTGCTAAGGACGTTTCTTTCAAGAAATTAACAGAAAGTCGTTCAGAAACTATAGTAAACCAAACCATGTATATGCATGATAATTATTGTACTGTATCAATTTAGTTTGGGCTACAGTGACTTGAGAAAATCCTACCTTAAGAGTTGATTTGGAGATGACCGTGAGGGATTTGTAAGGATCAATGATGCTGCAGACGTTGGATGAATCCTACAGAGGATAGATTGAAGATATTAGTTTCCTTGAAATCCATGGACTGTAGGTAGAGGAAGGGGTACTTACACACGGATGAAGAACTCTTGTTCCTCAAACGCCTGAGCCTCTTAACCTGTTAATAAGAGAAGAAGAATAATCAATATTCTTCATGCGACTGTAATCAAGAGAAAAAAAAATAGAAGAACATATGTTCTTCACGTACCTGCAGCAGTAGTTCGTCCAAATAGTTTTAGGGTTGGCCGAACGAGAGTTTTTATAGGATTTTGGATGTCCCATTAGGGTTAGTGATTGTGTGGAAGTAATACTTCTACGATAGAGTCATTATCACGTTTGAACTCTTTCTAATGGTTATCACTTACCCTGGATAAGTTCTGGGTTCGAACGGTTCACGAACTGAATTAACGCCTTAGGTAAGGGCGTCGATTCTTTAATTAACGACCTAGTTCAGGTCGTTTCTTAAGAAACGTCTTGGATAAGGGCGTTCCTTGTTTTTGAAACACGCCCCATATATGGGCGTTTCTCTTACTTGCCTATTTGGTCGTGAGAGTTGACGACCGCACGTGTGGGCGTCCTTTCTTTAGTCACGCCTTTGATAGAGGCGTTTCTTTTTGAATTAACGCCCTAATAAGAGGCGTTATTTTAATTTTGTTTTACTTCATCTAATTAACCCTATTCTTATTATCTGTATTACTACTGTAATATATATATGTTTTAATTTATTTCAAATATTCATTTATCAGGGTTGCTACAAGGGTGGTATCATACACGACTAAAACAAAATGACACAGGATATGCATGTTTTTCACACAATCTACCCTTCGTGCCTCTGACTTTTATACATATGCAGCACTCAACCTAGTGCAGACCTCGGTATGTATGCTCGCACCCTTGCACATGCCAACTTCTCTTCTGATTTTATTGAACTGTTCTTGGTTTAGGGGTAGTGTAAAGATGTCAGCTAATTGATTGTGTGTGTCAATGAATTTCAATTCAAAGACCCCTTTTCCTACATGATCTCTCAGAAAATAATGTCGAATGTCAATGTGCTTTGTCCTAGAGTGTTGTATAGGATTCTTTGACAAGTTAATTACACTGGTATTGTCACACAAAATTGGAACACATTTCATTTCAACATTCAAATCAAGTAGTTGATGTTTGATCCAAAGTACTTGGGCTCCACAACTTCCGGCGGTAACATATTCAGCCTCGGCCGTCGAGAGAGCTATTGAATGTTGTTTCTTAGAGGCCCATGAAACTAGGCACCCACCGAGAAACTGACAGTACCCACTAGTACTTTTACAATCAATAATGCATCCAGTAGAATCCGCATGGGTGTATGCAATCAAATCAAATGAGCTACCGATGGGAAACCACAACCCAAAGTCTACTATGCCAATTAAATATCGAAAAATCCGTTTAACAGCCAACAAATGAGATTCTTTAGGACATGACTGATGAGGGCATCACTCACGATTCCCTCTGGCTCGGGACCTCCCTCCCCTCCGACGAGATCCAGGCCTGAGCTCCATCGCTTCACCGTTCACTACAGCACCTTGAGGATCATCTTTGTGCACTTGTTATCTTTATTTTGAGTCATATTCATGTAATTTGCCTTTTATTTGAGTCTTGTACCTAGGTTATTAAGTCATTTCCCTAAGTTGAGTCTCATTAGGCTATGGTGCTTACTATTGGGCCTACTTCCATGGGCTAGGCCCATGGGCGCACCCCCCCTATCCCTTGGTTATCTATTAGTGTGTTAAGAGTCAGGGACTTATATGTAAAAGTGGGTTTCCTATAAATAGGACCCCAATCCCTCTTTAGAAGGTTAATGAACATTTGAATATTTGAGTATAAGTGCACCCCTCTCTCTCTAGCTCTCTCATTCTCTCTCTCTCTCTCTCTCTCTCTCTAGCCTTCACTCTCTCCTTCTCTCTCTCTCACTAAGGGGGCCGACCCCCTCTCTCTCTCTTCCTCCTCCTCTCTCTCTCTCCCTTGGGCGAACCTGCCCTTTCACCTCCCCCTCCCCCTGCCACCTCAGCTGCCGCCTCATCCCTCCACCCTTTCATATTCCCAAGACTCATAACTCCCTTCATTACCTCCTCCACCCTAGGCAACTCTTCCCATTCCCCATACACCTCTTCATTCTCCAAGGCAGCCTTTCCTCTCCCCCAAGCAGCCCTCCCTCTTCCCCACACCCTCCATTTATATCCCTAGGGCAAATTAACCCCCCCATACCCCTACTGGTTGCGCACCCACCACACTAGCCCACCCCCCATTCCCTTGGCCGACCCCCACCACCCCTTTGGATAGCTGCGGACCCTCCACCCTCCTGGACCTCCACCTTCCCTCCTCCACCCCTCTCATCATTCTCCCACATCCCATCCCCCATCTACCATCACCACCAGCCTTCCCCCATAGTTAAAACACCATTCCCTTTAACCAAGCTCCACCACCACCCCTTTGCTTAGCCAAGTCTGCAGGTAGCAGAAGAAGGTTCATCTTGCAGAAGCTGCCACGGAGCCCAACGGCATCATCTGAAGACGTACCATAACTTTCTGGAAAGGTCGTCCAGTTATCTTTGCAGGCGAGGTGATCTCGTCCCATTCTGAGTTTGGGGCTGTCCGGGAGAACCATTCTCCCCCGACTGCGCTGGGCACCCTCTGCAGAGTACCTGAACCGATTTTGAAGCTGTGCCACGGTGAACCCTAGCAGAATCAAGCCAAGGTCTCTTCATCAAAGTTCTTCCACGTCCTATCCTCTTCCAAGATCAGGAAGAAGAACTGCGTTCGGGTTCCGTGGGATGGAGTTATAGAGTTTCTCCTCCGATTGCTCCAAGCTGATTCCCCAAGTCTGCTACGACCTGTCAACACCTTCTTGGGTCCCCCGGTCTCCTCCAACCTCATCTGGATTCCCTGTCAGTTTGGCTGCGAAGTAGACTCGACCATGATTCCAGAAACTCCAACGGATTGTGATTCAGAGTTCGAGAGTGGCCGGGGTAGCTTCTGCAAGTCGCTGTCTGAATCAGATAGCTGCTGCGGCCAGAATCTGTCACCCGGTTCAAAGCTGCACCACGGCCGACGGTGGAAGATTCAAGTCACGAGTCCTTCTACAAATATCTTCCTCCACATGTCCTCTTTCTGGATCAAGAAGCAGAAGTGCGTTCGGCTTCCGGAGGTCAGAGCTTTCGTTTTTCTCCCTCGACGGGTCGGGTCTGCCTCCCACAACCTGCAGTGACCTGCTGCCACTCATCGGCGTCCGCCAGTCCACCCCGACCTCAGACGGCTTCCCCACCAGTTTTCCCGCGAAGAGGGTCCGTCCACGGTTCCAGCAACTTCGACGGTTCATGATTTGGTGCCCAGGAGCGGCCGGGACAACTTCTCCAAGTCACTATTCGTGTCAGGTAGCTGTTGCGGCCAGAAACTGCCACCTTGTTCGAAGCTCGACCCAGACCAACCACTGCAGCCAAAGAAATTGAGAAAATTCTGAAGCCTCCTGGTTCCAGATACGAAGATTTCCCAGCTGGTCTCGTCTTCAGCGAAATTCTAGAACGTGATCTACGGCCTCTACAGTGACTGGAAGTCAGCCATCACAGCAAGCAGGGAATTTCCATTTCGGCTACACCGGCGCGTCCTCCGGCGAATCTCCCTCTCCCGCCTGGCCGGCTTACCGCCCCTCCCTGTGTGGAGGTAGTGTTTGAGTGTACTTAATTGACCCCACCCTAAGTTCACCTTCCTGCGTGAGGTGTAGTGATTGTAATCATTCAAAACAGGATTGAAGCTTCACCGGCGTAGTGTGCGGGGAACCACACTTCCCCGCTCGCCCTCGTCTCCGATCGGGGTTGGTTTCTTCAAACCAACCAGGTGAGCTCAACCCTTGCTCTTTACTCTTGTTCATTTAATATCTGCAAAACTTATCCGCTGGTTGGTGAGAGAGTGCCCGATCCCGGAACCACCACCCTTGTGTGGTCACCGTGGCCTTAGTGAGAGGAGTGTCCTAGTGCCCCCAAGGCACCCGGCTGCCCTCGTTTGTGGGCTTCATATCTTCGGGAGGGTCAACCTAAGTGGTGCTGGCCCTCTAGCCAGCCAGAGGCTTTCTCCACTACCTCGACTCGGCATCACCGAGTCACCACGGGAAACGGGTGTGCGCGGTGTAACGGCGACTCTCAAGTTGCTCTCGACTCTTGTGATTGTCATTGCGAATTAAGTCCAAGGGGTCATTGTCGTTTGCTGCCTTTGCGTCATTGTCTTTTACTTGCTGCATTAGTTGTGTCACATCAAGTGGTATCAGAGCAAGTTCTAGACTTGTCTCTACAAGCCTAGGTCCTAGGGTCTTTGCATTTTCATCATCCGTGTGCATGTCCACCTGTAGTGGTACCTTGTACCGAGCCGACCCCTCTACCTCGGTTCCCCCATGAATCCCATTCCCCAAGGTTACCCAAACATCCCTAGGGAGGCTCCCCAAGCTCCAATGGATCGACTTGAGGCTGCCATTCAAGCCCTCTCGGAGAAAATGAGTGGGATTTCCACCCGCCTAGAGAGACTCGATGAAGCTAGGGCCCCGCCTAGGAACCATGCCCAACGGGCACCCCCTCCACGAGTTGAACTTGATAGGGAGGACCTTGAGGATGACTTCCACCGTGAGTATGAGAGGCCCCGCCAACCTAGACATTTTGAAAGGCGACCATGGGAGGACCCGGATGACTACCTCTTGAGGATGATTAAGGTTGAGGCTCCTAACTTTGATGGGTCACATAATCCACATGTCTACCTAAAATGGGAGAGTGCTATGGACCGATACTTTGGTTGGTACCCTATGACGGAAGATAGGAAAGTTAGGCTCGCAAAAATGCAACTTACCAACCTTGCTAAGACCTATTGGATGAGTGTGGAAACTAGGGAGAGGATTAGGAGGGAAGAACCAATCCATACCTGGGAAGACATGAAGACCCAACTTAGGTTCCAATACCTCCCCAACTCCTACCGTGAGGACCATAACCCGAAGAGCACTCCCACTCCCCATTTTCCTCCCAGTCAACCCAAGACTTCCCTTAGGACCCAAACTCCACCACCCCAAATGATTCCTATCCCGATCACCACCACCATTCAAACCAAAGTGACCCTCACTCCACCTTGGCCCATGACGGCCATCACCCAACCTAAAATTCTCCATCAAACCCACACCCCACAAGCTTCCACAGTCCCCACCACTACCCCTCCATCTTTTCCTAAAAGGGACACACCTCCCAAAATCAATCAACCCAATCCTCCTCGACCCACCCATCTTCCACTACCAACCCCAATCCTATCCCAACTTAGGTCTCCACTTCTTCCACTCCCAAACCCAACCCAAGTTCAAGCACCCTCACCACCCCGAGTGCACCATGCCCCAACCTTCATCACCCCATCCACAAAAGACCTTCCCATTCCCTTGGAAAGCAAAACCCCAACACCCCAAAAGGATGAGAACGTGATTGAGGAATATGAGGCTTCCCTAGATTGGGAGGAAGAATATGAAGCCCAATGCCAAAGGTTGGGTCAAGAAGGCTCCTCTTTATCCAAAGAGACCACAACGAGCCTAACTAGGAACATCCTCCCCCTTGAGTTGCCAGATGACCATCCAAGTCCCCCCACCCATCCTTCCATAAGACCTGTGATTTTAGGGGAACCCCTCATTGAGTGGCTAAAGCAAGACCTCCTCCTCCACATCATGCACCCCCCTATGGAAAATCATTACCCAATTGTACCCACCTCTCCATTCCACACAACCTTCCAATCGTTCTCCTTTGTAGGATCCATGAGGGACTTGGTTAGGAGTGTATTTTGGCAAATAGAGGTGACAAACATGTGGGCCTTAGAAGCAAGCAACATGGGGTACCTTAGTTTCTCGCACCCCTCTATCGGGACCATCACCTCCATTTACACCAAGGGTCCTTGCACGAGTAAGCTCTTGTTGTTTCTACCTGAGCCCAATGAGTTTTACCTCACCCCCTTGCCCTCCTACAAGGAGCCTTGCGTTGGGCCCCACCAGGATCATGACTTCCACCTCCCTATGTGTGCTAGGGACCCTAGGGCGATCACTTGGATTGAAACCCCCCTCCACGCTACTCACCCCTTAGCCCATCTTGATCTGTTTGGCCACTCCCCATGGGCTTCCAAGTACTCATCACTTACCACCCACTCCCTCCTACCCTTACCAACCATGTCAGTCCTAACCCACCCATTCCAAAATTTCGCCCACACTATGAGAGTCAAGGCCAAGGGTGACATCAACCTTGGAAATAAGGGAGTGACCCATCCCAAGATGTCCACCCCTTGGAACCGCTTCGATCCCCATGAGTGGAAACCCCCAAATCTCACAGATGGGACCATCTTGATAGGAATCCATGTATCACAACCTTTTACATCATGTGGTCAGGCTAGTCACATCATTTGTGTCATTCACACACTAGGTCCAGTGCATGATAGGTTTACATTTGGACAAGTTGGTCTTCCCCCACTCTTCATCCGTCTCATGCATGATAGGGCCACTTGTGGCTGCCCCGGTCCACCTAAGTGCATCAAGGTCCACATGGTTTCTAAGCATGATAGGTCAATTCATGGATGCCCTGGTCCTCCTAAGTCTGTCAAAACCAATCTAACACTTGATTGGGCTGAATTTGGCTGTCCAGGCCCTCCCTTCATCCCTATAGGATCATCATTCATGACATTGCATGGTAATATTCGCAAAAACATCAACAAGAGCACAGAGATTTACAAAAAGTCAGCTGATTCCCACCGCCGCCACCAAGAATTCCAAGTCGGTGATTTTGTGATGGTGAGAACTGAGAGGCTATTCCCTGGGAATACTTCAAAGTTGAGGTCTCATGGAGCTGCCCCCTTCCAGGTGCTGAGATGACTTGGCACCAATGCTTATGTGTTGGACGTCCCTGAAGAATACGGAGTAAGTCCCACATTCAATGTGGCTGACCTGGTACCCTACAAGGGCCCCACGGTGACGCCCAGTGAGGAACTCCAGCCTACTCCACCCCTTGAGAGCGCCCCCACACCTAAGAGAGCTCCACCTAGCTTGAGAAACCAACGTGACAAAGTGGAGCGGATATTAGATGAACAGGTCACCAATACACGGAGCAAGGCGTATGAGCAATACCTGGTCAGGTGGAAGGGACGGCCCTCATCGGATGACGCATGGGTGAGTCGGGAGGACCTCCAGCGGTTGGACCCCAACCTCTTGGAGCAGTATCACAGCAGGGAGGACCCCTACTCGACAGAGTCGGGATCTTCGCGGCCCGGGGGAATTGATGAGGGCATCACTCACGATTCCCTCTGGCTCGGGACCTCCCTCCCCTCCGACGAGATCCAGGCCTGAGCTCCATCGATTCACCGTTCACTACAGCACCTTGAGGATCATCTTTGTGCACTTGTTATCTTTATTTTGAGTCATATTCATGTAATTTGCCTTTTATTCGAGTCTTGTACCTAGGTTATTAAGTCATTTCCCTAAGTTGAGTCTCATTAGGCTATGGTGCTTACTATTGGGCCTACTTCCTTGGGCTAGGCCCATGGGCGCTCCCCCCCTATCCCTTGGTTATCTATTAGTGTGTTAAGAGTCAGGGACTTATATGTAAAAGTGGGTTTCCTATAAATAGGACCCCAATCCCTCTTTAGAAGGTTAATGAACATTTGAATATTTGAGCATAAGTGCACCCCTCTCTCTCTCTAGCTCTCTCATTCTCTCTCTCTCTCTCTCTCTCTCTCTCTCTCTCTAGCCTTCACTCTCTCCTTCTCTCTCTCTCACTAAGGGGGCCGACCCCCTCTCTCTCTCTTCCTCCTTATCTCTCTCTCTCCCTTGGGCGAACCTGCCCTTTCACCTCCCCCTCCCCCTGCCACCTCAGCTGCCACCTCATCCCTCCACCCTTTCATATTCCCAAGACTCATAACTCCCTTCATTACCTCTTCCACCCTAGGCAACTCTTCCCATTCCCCATACACCTCTTCATTCTCCAAGGCAGCCTTTCCTCTCCCCCAAGCAGCCCTCCCTCTTCCCCACACCCTCCATTCATATCCCTAGGGCAAATTAACCCCCCCATACCCCTACTGGTTGCGCACCCACCACACTAGCCCACACCCCATTCCCTTGGCCGACCCCCACCACCCCTTTGGATAGCTGCGGACCCTCCACCCTCCTGGACCTCCACCTTCCCTCCTCCACCCCTCTCATCATTCTCCCACATCCCATCCCCCATCTACCATCACCACCAGCCTTCCCCCATAGTTAAAACACCATTCCCTTTAACCAAGCTCCACCACCACCCCTTTGCTTAGCCAAGTCTGCAGGTAGCATAAGAAGGTTCATCTTGCAGAAGCTGCCACGGAGCCCAACTGCGTCATCTGAAGACGTACCATATCTTTATGGAAAGGTAGTCCAGTCCACTACGCAGGAGACGTGGAATCGTCCAGTTCTGAGTTCCTGACCGACCGGGAGAGCTGTTCTTCCCCAACTGCGCCAGACATCCTCTGCAGAGAGCCTGATCCCGGTTGGAAGCAACTGCACGACCAACGGCAAAGGAATCAGACCGAAGGCTCTTCATCAAAGTTCTTCCTTCCCCTGTCCCCGACCAGGAGCAAGAGACAGAACCTCATTCGGAATCCGGGGGCCAGAGTTCCGAATTTTCTCCCTCAGTCACGCGGGTCTGCCTCCGGCAGTCTATTGCGACCAGTTCCCGCTCGTCGGTGTCCCCCTGTCCACCCCGACCTCAGAAGGTGTTGCCGTCAGTTTTTCTGTGTAGAGGCTTCGTCCCCGGGTCCAGCGGCTCCAACTGTTCGTGATTCGGCATCCAGGAGCGACCGGAGCCACTTCTGCAAGTTGCAGACAGAAACAGGGAGCCACCCACCCCAGAATCTGTTGCTCTGCTCAGACCTCCACTGCAGCCATCGCCGACGACAGAATAAATTGATATAAATCAAAGGCGTTTGGGTTCCTGTTACGAGAAGATCCCCCCTGGGCTTGTCATCGGCGAAATTCCTGACCGAGATCTACAGGGACTACACCGACTGCCTATCAACATCCACAGCCAGCGGTCCACTTCGGAAGCGGTCCCTCCTCGTGGGCTACTAGCTTATTTCCCTCCTCTTGCCTGGCCGGCTTACCGCCCCTCCCTGCGGGAGGTAGTGTTTGTTGTAATCCATCAATTCCCATCCCCGAGATCACCCTCCTGCGTGAGGTGTAGTGAGTGTACACTTAAACAGGTTCGAAGCTTCATCGGCGCAGTGTGCGGGGAACCCACACTTCCCCGCTCGCCCTCGTCTCCAACCGGGGTTGGTTTCCTCAAACCAACCAGGTGAGCCTCCTGCCCTTGCCTCCTTATACTTGTTTATTTAATATCTGCGAAACATATCAGCCGGTAGGAGAGCGAGTGCCTGATCCCGGCGCCACCTTTCAGTGTGGTCACCGTGGCTATAAGTGAGCGAGGGACCCCGTGCCCTTAAGGCATCCGGCCGCCCTTGTTTGTGGGCTTTCAAACCTTCGGGAGGGCTAACTAAAGTGGTGCTGGTCCTCTAACCAGTCAGGGGCTATCTCCATCACCTCGACTCGACATCACCGGGTCACCACGGGAATCGTCTGTGCATGGTGCGTTGGTAGCTTTAACATATTCTCGGCGCCTTGTAATTGTGATTGCGAATTAGGTCCAAAGAATCAAAGTCTCCGCTGCATTTGGTGTCACATCAATGACTGAAAACGAGCACATAGACATACGCTGTACTAGATGTCAGGATGACATGTTGTTAAGTACAACAGTGATCCGATCATACCTCGAAACAGTGTAGGATCTACTATTTTACCCTTTTCATCTTTATCTAACTTCGTGGTTGTGGCCATCGGAGTTGACATGGGTTTTGCTTCTACCATCCCATATTTATTTAACAGCTCCAAGGTGTATTTGCCTTAATTTATGAAAATGCCTTCATACGTTTACTTCACCTGCAGTCCAAGAAAAAATGTCAGTTCACCCATTAGACATTTCAAATTAGCCCTGCATTATTTCTACAAATTCATTACATAAGGTATTGTTAGTAGCTCCAAGGATTATATCATCAACATATACTTGAACTACTAATATGTCTTTACCTGATTCTCTCGTGAAGAGTGTATGGTCAACCTTACCTCTTTTGAACCCATTTTAAGTTAAGAAAGAAGTGAGCCTTTCATACCATGCCCTTGGTGCTTACTTTAATCCGTACAACGCCTTCTACAACTTGTACACATGCTTTGGATGTTTTGGGTCTTCAAAAACTGGAGGTTGTTCTACAAAAATATCCTCTTTGATGTATCCATCAAGAAATGTAGATTTAACATCCATTTGAAATAGTTTGAAATTAAGTGAACAAGCAAAGGACAAGAGAATCCGGACTATTTCTAATCTAGCAACCAGTGCAAATGACTCATCAAAATCAATGCCCATCTCTTGGCTATACCCTTTGGCCACAAGACGGGCCTTGTTCCTAACAACCAATCCTGTATCATTTAACTTATTTCTGAAAACCCAACGGGTTCCAATAACGGGTTGATTCCTAGGATGCGGCACAAGAGACCACACCTCGTTCCTTTCAAACTTGTGTACCTCTTCATGCATAGCCTGGATCCATGATTCATTTTGAAGAGCTTCGTGTACATCCTTAGGCTCTTCTTGTGAGATAAAGGCCATCAAATCCTCTTCTTCCACTTGCCTTAGTGAAGATCTAGTTCTTACCCGATCTTCAGGATTACCGATAATGTTTGTAGTAGGGTTATCTTTCAAGAACATTGAAGTTCTAGGCAAGTCGGGGTGTTGCACTCACTGTTCTTGAAGTGCTTCAATTGACGGATCTTCATCATTTTCATCTTTGCTGGAGATTCCTTCAGTTGGTTCATCCTTAGCCTCAGATGTTCCAGCATTGATGTGGGACGGACACGCGCCCTAGGACTCTAGCTCGCGGGTGTCCCTCGCGAGGGATGCGTGGGACCGTGCGCGGTTGAGAAACCGTCAATGAGTCGGGTAGTCGGCTCTTCCGTACTCGGAACGAGTCATGAGACGGGTCTCACTCTCTCGCTCGTACCTGTGAATAACAATAAATAGCGACCTAATTAACCTATCATGCTCTCTAGCAGCGGCATATACAAATCAATACGTGTAAAGCAAATGTCGAGTGAAGGAGCGAACACGATACCTTCACGCGTCGGGCGTGGGGAAGACGATCCCGGTTGAACTTGTACTCCCGGAACAATAATTTTTAAAAATTATGGAATTGAATATTTATGCCCACTCCACGCAGGGAGGTAAAGGGATACACAGTGGGACCCGGGAGTAGCGGGTTCGGGTTGACGGGCAGCATTTTGTTTAGCTTCGCCGGCACGCGTACTCACACACGTGGGGCCCACGTGTTGGTCGGCGGGTCTGAGTGGGTCCGGAGTGGTACCGCTGTGACATTGGCTTCTAGAGAGGCGCTCCCTGGGATGGCGGCACGCTGGTTCACCTTACGGAAGGTGAGTCGGCTCTGGTCTTCACTTGTTGACCTTGCTGCCCACGGATCGGAAGTTCTATTTTTGCAGCGCGCGACCCAGCAAGATCAGCTGCTACGATTAATGCCGACGATAGATCGACGCAAAATTGGTGCCGTTAGAAAGTTGATTCGAAATACTTCAACCAAGGACTCTGGCAGGAATTTTGACAGTTCTGTATTTTTCGTGGTGCATTTTTGAACAGACTGACTGACAGACTCATAAAACTCTGCACAGAAATGAAGTTTCTTGATAACAGATGTTGACCGTGGCTCAAATCTCAGATCTGGAAGTTGACCTCTTCATGAAAGTTATAGAGGGGGAAACAAGGAAGACGAGGATATTTTTTGTAGATTTTCTAGAGGTGGTTTGATAGCAAGTAACGATTTTCTAACACAGGTGGGTCGGATCTGGACTGCACAGGACAGAACTAAAATTTGACTGGGTTTTAATTTTTTGGTGAAGAAAAAGAGCTCCTACTTTCGACCAAAAATTTGTGGAGACGTGTTTGGATAAGCAGAACACCCAGTTAAAATTTGGACTCAATCAAAGAAGGGGAAGGGGATCTAACAAGGGAAACACAGGGTTGCTGTGACACAAAATAGAAAGCTGGCAGATCTAGGGGCTGAGGAGCACGAAATTAAAAAAATAGAAAACGAAGGGTAGAAATTAAGAAACGTTTTTTGGGAGAGGGTATTGGCGTGGTGAACCTACCCTCAAAATTTGGGCTCCAGCAGATCCGTAGATTAGGAGCTAAAATTTGGACATGGAGGCTCTGTCCGGATTTGGGCAGAACTCCGGCGATGGTGGCGGCGGCGCGATGGCAGCACGGTGGCGGCGGCGGCTGCAGAAGTAGAACTCAGAGGGGCTGAGGAGAAGATAGAAGGGCTTCACACCCTAGAGAAGGCAGAAATTCATCTGCAAGGGGGGGAGGAGAGAGGAGAGAGGGGCGCACCCTTCTTTTGCTTCAAGCAAATTCACTACTTTTTCATCATTAATTCTACTAAAATGGAAACTACATGGTATTTGTATGAAATGTAAAATGACACTAACTATCCCTAGATCTAGAATTGAGAGGGGTAAAAGAGGGAGTTCATAATTAATTCTCCCATGTGGTTTGGAACCACATTAAAAAATCAATAAGAGGGGGGGCGCCCCCTTGACTAATGGGATGGCATCTTGGACAATTTCAACCCATTGTCCCCTTTGAATGTCAAACCATCTAGAAGCCACCTAGGACATTTGACCAGCCCCACATAGACCCCCAAGATGCCACTTGGACCAATGAGAAAGGGGTGGAGGGTCCGGCAGGGCCTACATGGACTTTTACATAAAAACTCAAAGATCATTAAGGAATGACAAATTGGCTTATAAAGCCTTACAATTGCGTACATGTTTTCCCAAGGATATAAAAGCAAATAAAAGGACTCAAATGCAAAATAAAAGTTAGTGATTTTGCTCTGATGTCCCCATCAATTCTCCCCGGGTGGGAAGAAGTCGACCCCGTCCAGTAAGGGGTGCGGCTGCTCGTGACGCCGGCGGATCCGTCATCATACCACGAAGCGCGGAGTACGCTCCACTCCAAGTAATCGACACCTGCTCATCCCGTATAGATTCGATATGCTCACGCTGCTGGAGAATGAGGCTAGAGGTGGATACTCCGGGGTGGGGTCACTCTCAAAGGAGGGAGGCGGCTCAAAGACTAACTAGGAATCACCGTTGGGTCCCTATATGTGACTAGATCCGAGATAGAAAATGGTGGAGCCGATCCCAAATGCCGACAAGTCTCGCACTCGAAAGGGACTAACATTACGAGCATACAAAGACCGACTCAACTCGATGCATGCGGACTCACTATGCACTTGACAACAAAGAAGAACACGGACTCAATTAAGACCCTAGACAACCTACGGTTAGTCCGACTCATACATATGCAAGGGTGGATCAGGACACCCGAATGTGTGCCAAGCATGCATTTGACGTAACCTGAGGTGGACGTCATTGGAGACTCCTAACCTTCCAAGTGTGAACCAATCCAGTAGTGACTTCCCGTTGCGCTTGGGAGGTTCGGGAGGTTTTCGTGGGCCAGGAGAGCCAAAGTCTTCATTACCCCCATATGATGGTTCGGACCCATTGCTATGTGAAGGTTGCCTGGCCCAAATGGGAGGGGTATGGTAGAGGACTTCCCTAAAGATGTAGAATGGAGGTTGTGGGCCAAGGGGCCCACTAAGAAAGGGATCGAAGGGATCAAAGAATGTGTGACCCCTCGATATGGATTCCCTCATCTCAAGGTCCCATGTGTAGAATTCTAGAAGGTGTTGATGGTCACCTTCATTCATGAAGGGAGATGGGATGGCGGTCTCATATAGAAAGTACGGTTCCTCCCTTGGGATAAAATGAATGAAATCAGACTCGGTCGACATAGGGAGGAACAGAAGAATCTCCATGGTGACACAACTCACGGTGCACACGGAGGTAATGGACCCGAAGGCTGGATGGGTGAAGCTACGACTAGTGGGTTGGTCGAAGTCTCGGGCCAATAAGCGCGTCAACTTCCATTGTGAGTCTAATCCCATAACAAGGTCATCCAAGGTATCAACAGGGTGACTAGACCAGAATATAGTGAGGAAGGAGTTGACGGGCACCAGTGGTAGGGTGGGGTCCATGGATGGGTAGGGAGGGGGGACCAAGCCATCCTTGAGCCAGCTAAGAAGTGGCTCGGCTATGAAAAGCGTACCCATTAGAAACACGGGTGGCTCAGGCTGAGGTGGCTCTAAGTAAGATGGCCCCGGATGAGGATCGGAAGTAGAGGGTGGCAATGGAGCACTCACGGGTGGTGAAGGAGCACGTGTCCTTTCTATCCTATCCAACCAGCACGAAAACATTTTAAAGAATTTGACAGAGGTGCGGGTTAGAGTAGGGGCCTCGGGGTGGACTCGCTCCTCATCTTTCGGCCTGGGTGTGGACCTAGGCTCGGCTATAAGCGGGGCTTGTTACCTCCGGCTAAGACCCACTTGTTTTGAAGTGCTTGGGTGGGATTGGTTGGAGGTGTGGCCCACTTGATTGGGAGTGTTTTGGTGGGGTTGAATGGAGGTGAAGGGGCGGGGTTGGTTGGAGGTGTGGCCCACTTGATTGTAAGCGGGTCGGTGGTGTTGGCTAGTGGTATGACCCCCGTGGTTAGAGGTAGATGGGTAGGAAAAGTAGACCCTCCTAAGCGCCCTCTTCATGTCCCACCATGACTCGATGGGCCTTTGCCTCCTATCCTCCCTCAAGTATTTTATGTCCCTCCACGTTTTGGCGGCTTCATAGAAAAGTTGCCTTCAGGCAAAGTCGACTTCCATGGGATCGGACATAATGTAAACCTCGAAGTATTGGTCCATGATGACTTCCCACTCTAGGTAGTCGCATGGGTCTTCGAAGCCATAGAAGTCTCGGGCTACGGGTCTACGGGGGTGGTCGGGTTGGTTTTCCCATCTTTGGTAGTATCGCCACCATGCATAAGATCCGGGCGTTTGGTAATCCATGGGACACCGGGAAACTAGTGGATGGCCATCCCGACAGTTGGTGACAAACACTAGACACGACCCTAAAATGTGATGCAAAGTGGGGATGCCGACTCGACTACACACCTAGACACGACCAAGATCTGCTACCTGGCGGAGTCCGGGGATCCGAAGATCCTCTCACGTGAGTGAATCACATCCCCGATAGGCGTAAGCTAACGGTCGGGTGACACCTTTTTATATACCAGATAAAGGTATGCAAATGCAACCTAGACCGACTTAGACAATGACTAGACTTAAACGACTCCTTTTTTGTGTTTTTGTTAAGCAATGACTAATGACTACCCTAGACTCACTGGCGCTCTGATACCAAATTGATGCGGGACGGACACGCGCCCTAGGACTCTAGCTTGCGGGTGTCCCTAGTGAGGGATGTGTGGGACCATACGCGGTTGAGAAATCAGTAATGAGTCGGGTAGTCGGCTCTTCCGTACTCGGAACGAGTCACGGGACGGGTCTCGCTCTCTCGCTCGCAGCGGTGAATAACAATAAATAGCGAGCTAATTAACCTATCATGCTCTCTAGCAGCGGCATATACAAATCAATACGCGTAAAGCAAATGCCGAGTGAAGGAGCGAACACGATACCTCCACGCACCGGGCGTGGGGAAGACGATCCTGGCCGAACTTGTACTCCCGGAACAACAATTATTAAGAATAATAGAATTGAATATTTCTGCCCACTCCACGCAGGGAGGCAAAGGCATACACAGTGGGACCCGGGAGTAGCGAGTTCGGGTTGACGGGCAGCGTTTTGTGTAGCTTCGCCGACACACGTACTCACGCACGTGGGGCCCACGTGCTGGTTGGCGGGTCTGAGTCAGCCCGAAGTGGTACCGCTATGACGTTGGCTCCTAGAGAGGCGCTCCCTGGGATGGTGACACGCTGGTTCGCCTTGCGGAAGGCGAGTCGGCTCCGGTCTTCACTTGTTGACCTTGCTGCCCACGGATCGGAAGTTCTGTTTTTACAGCGCGCGACCCGGCAAGATCAGCTGCTGCGATCAATCCCGATGTCAGATCGACGCGAAATTGATGTTGTTCGAAAGCGGATTCAAAATACTTGTACCAAGGACTATGGCAGGAATTTTGACAGCTCTAGATTTTTCGTGGTGGATTTTTTAACAGACTGACTGACAGACTCAGAAAACTCTGGACAGAAATGAAGTTTCCTGATAACAGACATTGACCATAGCTTAAACCTCAGATCTGGAAGTTGACCTCTTCATGAAAGTTATAGAGGAGGAAACAAGGAAGACGGGGATATTTTTTGTAGATTTTCTAGAGGTGGTTTGTTAGGGGAAACCGATTTCCTAACACAGGTGGGTCAGATCCAGACTGCACAGGACAGAACTGAAATTTGACTGAGTTTTAATTTTTTAGTGAAACAAAAGAGCTCCTAAATTCAACCAAAAATTTGTGGAGATGTGTTTGAATGGGCAGAACACTCGGTCCAAATGTGGACTCAATCAGAGAAGGGGAAGGGGATCGAACAAGGGAAACACAGGGTTGCTGTGACACAAAATAGAAAGCTGGCAGATCTGGGGGCTGAGAAGCACGAAATTAAAAAAATAGAAAACGAAGGGTAGAAATTGGGAAACTTTTTTTGGGAGAGGGTATTGGCGTGGTGAACCTACCCTCAAAATTTGGGCTCCAGCAAATCTGTAGATTAGGAGCTAAAATTTACACATGGAGGCTCTATCCTGATTTGGGCAGAACTCCGGCGACGGTGGCGGCGGCGCGATGGCGGCACGACGATGGCGGCGGCGGCAGCAGAAGTAGAACTCAGATGGGCTGAGGAGAAGATAGAAGGGCTTCACACCCTAGAGAAGGCAGAAATCCATCTGCAAGGGGGAAGGAGAGAAGAGAGAGGGGCGCACCTTTCCTTTGCTTCAAGTAAATTCATTAATTTTTCATCATTAATTCTACTAAAATGGGAATTACATGGTATTTGTATGAAATGTAAAATGACACTAACTATCCCTAGATCTAGAATGAGGAGGGGTAAAAGAGGGAGTTCATAATTAATTCTCCCATGTGGTTTGGAATCACATTAAAAAATCAATAAGAGGGGGGGGGGTGCCCCCTTGACTAATGGGATGGCATCTTGGACAATTTCAACCCATTGTCCCCTTTGAATGTCAAACCATCTAGAAGCCACATAGGACCTTTGACCAGCTCCACATGGACCCCCAAGATGCCACTTGGACCAATGAGAAAGGGGTGGAGGGTCCGGCAGGGTCTACATGGACTTTTGCACAAAAACCCAAAGATCCTTAAGGAATGACAAATTGGCTTATAAAGCCTTACAATTGCGTACATATTTTTTCAAGGATATAAAAGTAAATAAAAGGACTCAAATGTAAAATAAAAGTTAGTGGTCTTACTCTGATGTCCCCATCAAACATCATTTGAGTGTTTACAAGCTTCATCTGCATCCAAAGTAGAAGAAATATGAATTGTCATCTTTAATCTAGATTCATCAAAAATGACATGAGGACTTTCTTCAACAACTAAAGGCCTCTTATTAAACACTATGTAAGCTCTAGAATTCAGTGCATAACTTAAGAAGATTTATTTATCACTTTTTTCATCAAACTTACCTAGGTTTGACTTACTATTTTTCAGAATATAGTAAGGGCATCCAAAAGGTTTAAGATGGGAAATATTTGGTTTCTTACCCTTGTAGAGCTCGTATGGAGTTTTCTTCAAATTGGGCCTTGCCATTGCCAAGTTGATGATGTAGTATGCCGTACTTACCATCTCAGCCAAGAAATATTTTGGTAGGGAGTTCTCACTTAACATGGTTTGTGGCATGTCAATCAAGGTCATGTTTTTTCTCTCCACTACTCTATTTTGTTGAGGCATCCTTGGTGATGAGAAGTTATGTGTGTATCCCTGCTCCTTGCCAAAGCTGCTGAAGTTATGGTTTTCAAACTCACCACCATGATCACTTTGAATTGTGATGATGAGGTAACCTCTATCATTCTAGATTATGCTGCAAAATACTTGAAACTCCATCTGGGCGTCATCTTTATTTGTTAGAAATAATGCCCATGTGAATCTGGAGTAATCATCAACAATCACAAATCCATAAGATTTTTCTCCTAGGCTGGATGTCCTAGTCAGACCAAAGAGGTCAAGGTGCAGCAGTTCTAAAGGTCGAGCAGTAGAAACAATATTCTTATTTTTGAAGGAAATGCGTGTTTGCTTGCCTTTTGTGTAAGCCTCACAGATTTTGTCACTTTCAAATTTTAATTTTGGCAGTCCATTCACCAAATCATGTCTAGACAATTTGGAGATTACTCCAAAACTAGCATGACCTAGTCTTCGGTACCATAGCCACACATTTTCATGGTTGTTAGCTACCAAACACACATCATCGCATGAAACATCATCAAGATCAACGGTGTATACATTATTATTCCTTTTTTTAATGAATTTTATTTCATTTGAGATTTTATTCATGACAAGGAAGTGAGTTTCATCAAAAATAATTTTAAAACCCTTGTCACACAATTGGCTTATGCTCAAAAGGTTATGATTCAAGCCCTTCACCAAAAGAACATTCTCAATCAAAGTTTCAGAATTCTTGCCTATATTACCAATTCCAATGATTGTACCTTTATACTTTCCTCCAAAGGCAACAGAGCCTCCTTCCTTGTCCTACAGTGTAGAGAACACCTTCGTGTCCCCAGTCATATGCCTTGAGCAACCGCTATGCAAATATCACTTGCTCCCCCTAGCCTCAAGGCATATCTACAAGATACAAAATTCTCATCCAATTGTCTTTGGTACCCAAACTAATTTGGGTCCATAGGAGTTAGTACAATTCTGCACATATCTTTTTCTGGTCCAAGTAGGATGATTTCTTTGAGTGTTTTGTTTGAACCAACAATTGGTAATAACATGACCAAATCTACCACAATGAAAGCAATTGACATTTGAAAATCTTCTTTGGTATTTGTGTGGTTTAGATTGGACATGTGTTGGCTTTGTGTGTGAGCACGAAGCACAATTGTTTTCTTTTTCATGCACATAAGATGTTGTTATCTTGTGCTCAAATGATTTTTTGTTCTAGAAAATGTTCCACAATCCTTCTTTTGGGAAGTTGATTTTAACTCCCAATAAGTTATCTAGGTTTTGTTTCCTTTTAACAAACCTAGAAAGAGTGAACTGTAAGTCAGTCACCTCCTTATTCAAGCTCACATTTTTATTCTCGAGTTCTAAAATTGAGGATTTCAGAACTTCTTTTTCATTTTTTAATTTTTCAGAATTTTTTCTATTTTAGACATTTTACACATCAATTCCTCTTTGGTTTTCTTAATATCTAAAATTATTTGAAGCAAATTTCTTTTTCTTCTGTTAATTCGAACCATTCTTGTTTGAGTTTTTCAAACTTAGCAGAAGAGCCCTCGTGTGCTAAATCTTCAATTTTTTTGAGGGATTTATTCTCTGATCTTATTTTCCTATATTTGTTGTATAATTTTTCATATTCTGATTCCCATTGCTCATTTTAAATAGAATCAGGGTCAAAGTTTACCTCAGGTGAATCGTCTTCATGTGCCATGAGGCACAGGCTTTCCACGAGCTGTTCTAGCTCCTCTTCGGACTGTTCGTCTTCTTCATCGCTCCATGTGGCGACCATAGCTTTGGGCTTTTTGAACTTATCCTTCTTAAATTTTCTTTTCAGTTTTGGACACTCTCTTCTCATGTGCCCGGGCTTCTTGCATTCATAGCATATGATGTTGTTGGGCTTGCTCGGCTCCCCCTTGGTTTGAGCTGGCCTTCTTTGCCCTTTTTTAAAATTTCCTTGGAAATTTCTTTTTCTTCTCAAAAACTTCTTTACTTGGCGTCTCCACATGGCCAAGTCTTCTCCCTCATCGCTTCCTTCGGTGGACTCCTCTTCTTGGGAGTCTTCATCAGATTGGTGGGCTTTCAAGGCCACAGTTTCTTCTTCTTAGTTTCTTCCTCGGCAGTTCTCTTCATGTTTATCTCATAGGTCATGAGTGACCCTATGAGCACGTCCAAAGAAAGTATGGACATATTTTTTGAATCCTCAATAACTGTGGCTTTTGTGTGCCACGCCGGTGGAAGGGATCTCAAAACCTTCCTCACAAGTTCAGAGTTGGTGTACTCCTTCCCAAGACTTTTGAGACCATTTGTGATCTCAGTTAGTCTTGCAAACATCTCTGTAATTTTTTCTTCAGGCTTCATCTTAAATAACTCATAGTCTCTAACTAGCAGGTTGGCTTTGGTCTCCTTGACCTCGGAGATTCCTTCATAGATAAGCCGCAGCTTGTCCCACATTTATTTTGCTGAACTGCACATGGATACATGAGAAAACTCGTTAGGATGAATAGCACATTGCATAATGTTCATAGCATTAAAATTCACTGTGAAATTTTTAATATCCTCATGGGTCCATTTATCCTCATCAGCGGAAAGATCATAAGGACTCGTTTCCACAACCCTCCAGATCTCGTACTCTTGGGCCCTAAGAAAAATATGCATTCTATTTTTCCAGTAGGAATAATTTGAGCCATCGAAGTATGGAGGGCAGTGAATGGAGTGACCCTCAGGCATCATCCCCTTGTTGGCCATTGATCTAGATCTGACTCTATATCATTAGATCTGAAAAATATAGAGCCTTAGCTCTGATACCAATTGAAGTCCTGCGATCAATGACACACGAGAGGGGGGGTAAATTGGGTGATTATAAATTTTTAGAAAGCCTTAGCCGATTTAAACAAATATGATGAAATAGTAACTAAGAGGTTCATATCTATTACAATAACAATTAGATCTATCAAAACCAATCGCCACGATAATTCTTCGGTACTAGGCAGAGGTATGAATCTGAAGATCCTACTCACGCAAGGTGTTATCATCTTGACAAGACTAGCCTTGTCAATATAAACTCACCTTTTGATATACCAAAGATCTAAAGTGAAAATGATCAATTAAGCTAGATCTGAACGAAGAAAACAATAGAGATAATATACGAGAGTGCTAGCACAGAATGGGGGTAGAAGAGAAGGATCAAACCACACAAGAGACGGAGATTTTTAGGTGGTTCGGATGCAATGACGGTAACCTACGTCCACCCCTCACAAACTTTGAGGATTCACACATTATCTTGTAAAGGATTACAAGATCAGAACACACGCACACTCATAAGGAGATAGGAACTCCCACGAAGGTGCAAACGCACTGAAGCATACACAAATCTGAAGGAACAAGACACACACACACAGATCTGGGTAGATCCACACACACACCAATGTTTAAAGATTACAAATAGCACACACTTGAAGCTCAAGAAATTTGGAAAAAGAAACACAAATGAAAAACTTCTGATTTAGGCTCCCCCTGAGTAGATGATGCAGATTTTGAATGAAGCTTGCTTCTGCAATTAATTTGAGGTTGATTGGATTCAGATTGATCTTGAAAAGCTTGGAGATGGATGAAGAATCCCTGGACAAAACACTGTTCACGGAGGTGTTGCAGCAGCCTTCTTTCTCCCCTTGGTAGCCTCCTTGATCTCCCTTTAAGTGATTAGGGTTTCTTTGCCCAAAAAGATGTTTTTATAAGTCTTGGGTTGGTCAAGGGACATGCCAAAACACAGATCAACAAATTTAGGCATGTCTGGTGGCTTTAGAACCCAAAAGTTCAAAAGAGAAGGCTTGAACACGTTGATCAAAACAAAGTCAACAATTGCTGCTTCGAAGGGTTCGGTCGACCGAAATGTCTGGTCGGTCGACCGAACTCTGCAACTTACTAAAACTTTCAGCATTGGGAAGTTCGGTCGATCGAAATCCCTTATCGGTCGACCGAACTCTGTAACATTTACAGAGTTTTGAGTGCTAGAAGAATTGGTCGACCAAACCAACCAAGTTGGTCGACCGAACTTTGGAATTCCTGCTAAATAGAGTTGTTAGCCCTAGAAAACATATCCAAATGACAAGGCCTTTGTGTCCACATTTTGTTCCATTCATTTTGAGTTTAGTTGACTGATTCTGGGCATTTTGAAGCATGATAAGTTTGAGCATTAGCTTTTAATGAAAATGTCTTTGCGGGCCTACTTCTGCTCGCACACTAGCAATTATTAACCGAACCAAAATTATTTGTCATGCCAGGATTTTGTTATCATCAAAATTACTGGCGCAACCCAACAATTCGTAGTTGCTGATCTTTTTCAGGGACTCAGGGATCTCAAGCCTTCCTGTATATTCTTCGCTGCCATAGCCACGGGGTGAATCCACGGTAACGTATTGGTTCAGGGATGTCCAGCTCCCTGTGGTTTGATGTGCCCTACTGGGCGTAAGGTGTTTTCAGGCATCAGACTCCCTCGAGGCCGGCCCATTGGATCTTTTTGAGATTCTCTTGTCTGGTGAGAGGTTCAGACGAGCTTTGACACCATTCACCTGGAGTTGTGTGTATTCGTTCTTAACTGGACGTGAAATTTTACATGTCCACAAGCATGTAAGAATAGTAAGAATAATGGAGAAGGCAAGGGAAAGAGTCAACTTGACACTGGGAGGAAGCATGCTCAGCACACTTCCGTTCAGAAGTCGAGAAATGGCCTGATGCATTGACACAGTGCTCAGGACAGGTTGATGCACCCTAAAGCCAGCAGAAAAACCCTTCCTCCTCACTGCTCTCACTGTGGAAAAATTGGGCATACAGTCATGCACTGTTGGCATTTGAAGGGTAGAATGCATGTTCATGCCTGTAGCAACCCTGATAAATGAATATTTGAAATGAATTAAAATATATATATTACAAAAGTAATACAGATAATAAGAAGAGGGTTAAATGGAGGAATAAAACCCAAGATGCAAATAACGCCTCTCATTAAGGCGTTAATTTAATAATAAACACCTCTATCAAAGGCGTTATTCAAGAAGTGATGCCCTCACTACACGGCGTCAAATTCCAACGTCAAAAAAGGGTAAGGCCAAGAAACGCCCCAATCTTGGACGTGTTTTAAAGAAAAGAACGCCCTTACACAAGGCGCTTATTAAGAAACGACCTGAAGTAGGTCGTCAATTCAAGAATCGACGACCTGACCAAAGTCGTTAATTCCATTCGTGAACCGTTCGACCCAGGAGCTTATCCAGGGAAGGATTATGTTAATCTAGTAAGTATTTAATAGGGCAAGGACTCTATTAGGGATATATTACCCGCAATCAAACACTACTTTTGTTAGGATTCCAAAATCCTATAAATAAGCTGATCGATCCAAACCCTAAACCTATTTGATCGACTGTTGCTGTTACGGTAAGAACTGAACATTCTTATTTTCTTCTGTTTCTCTTCCTTATGAACGTAGTATGAGAAGAATTAATATTCTTCGTTGCTTCTCTTCTTACAGGTTAAGAAGCCCTACGTTCTGAAGAAAGCAGAGCTCTTCATCCGGGTAAAAGTTCTTTACTGTCGTGTGTTGTTCAGATTACAAAGAAACTGATTCAGTTTCTTCATTTCTTTCTTATAGGGCAACTGTAGTTGAAGAAGTGTTCTTCTTCTACGATCAAAGCCAACAATCTTTTTCCTCAGGCCATTATCCCGTAGCCGTCTCTTCATCCGTTCATCTCCAAATCAACTCTTAAGGTAGGTTTTCTCAAGTTACTGTAGCCCAAATAAATTAAGACAAGACTTATATACGTATTGACATGACATGCATACGGTTGAATATGGTTTTATTATATTTCTGCAATATTTTGAAAGAGACGCCCCTGTCCAGGGCGCTATTTTACAAGACACGACCCTCACAAGGTCGTTAATTTCATATTTAACGCCCTATATACAGGCGTTAATTTCATTTAAACGTTAATCACCTATCTTAAGAACTGATTATCCATGAAATTGCATCAAATCAATAATTGTTAGCGGTTAAAGTTAATAAACATGAAACATCAAATCTAATATACTGCATATGAATTCCTACCAATTTTCCTGTCATGACTATATGATCGTTATCCTTGATTATCGTGCAAATCTTGCTGATTATGTAAATTCCTAGTATTTCTTGAATTCACGACCTAGACTAGGTCGTTTCCAACTATGTTAACGCCCCATCACAGGACGTGAATTGAAAAATAACGCCCCTTCCTAGGGCACGTATCTGTGAAATTCCTGAAAAATATATTCTGTAAAAAAATAGAATTAAAGATAACGCCCTTGCCCAGGGCGCTTTTTTTGATAATACCTGAAATTAATTATATCCTGTCCAATATTGTGAATAAAAAGGACGCCTTCTTGTATAGTCGTCAAATATTGAAGAAACGCCCCTGTCCAGGGCGCGTTTTAGATAAATTATTGAAATAATGAAATTCTACAAATATGGAAAATAGATGAACGCCCTTCTGTTAGGCGTTAATTACTTGAGAAACGACTTTACCTAAGTCGTTATTTTCTGTAAACTGATTTTTTATCCTGATTCTGTTAACCGATGGTTCCAATTAATTATATAATATATATCGGCACTATTCTCCACTCCGTGAGTATAGTCCCACGTTTCACGATTGTTTTATCGATCACACTCAATTCTCATTGACATACAAGCTCTCCATTGGACATTCCGTTCCTTTGGACTAGCGAGTTAGTCATAGAGACCTCCGTAAGACTCCTCGTACCTTGGATTCCCTCAAGGTCGACTGAGCTGGTTGTACCCTAAAAACCCATTACACGATCTTTGCTATGTCAATCTAAAGAAACATGGTATACCGGCCCTTATGATTATACAAAGAGTATATCATAAGAAATTCTTAATGGGATGATGATATCATGCCATATCATGTCATTCTTGTAAACCTCAATTCTATGATAAGAATGAGGATATCTTACCTTTGATATACTGTTCATGTGGACCTCAATTCTATATAAAGAATGTCCATATTGATTTGTCATGGTACCCAAGTTAAGGGAACCATATTCTACCTAGTTTTATCGATATCGTGATTATACCGTTATTATCGCCATTCTATGTCCTTTGTCATATTTTTGGACTCCATTCTGTCAAAGTTGTCATACATGTCTACAAGCTTGATTATTGAAATTCAAAAATTGGCTATATATACAAGAGTGGATGTCAAAACACATGATAAATGCCTGTGCATATAGGGCCCGATCTGGTCCTAGGAGGAGCACCCGAAAGTACTTATGCCCATGGAAGTTTTAATGATAAGGTATTTGGCATTATACCGAGTACTTGACTTGCTTGATTGGACATTCCACACACATCTTGTACTTGACTCGTACTTGACATGAAATGAAATGCGTGGCCCGAAAAAGGGTAATTTACTTGCTTGCTTGATATATGATAGCCAAAGTTCTTGACATGACTTGTTAAATGTTCTTGCTTGAATATCTTGTTATCTTTTATTGAAAGTTCATGACTAGTTCAACTTGTTACCTTATTGATATATTCTCTCTCTATCTTGTTGTTTTATGCAAGCATGCATAGCTTTATTGCATTCATGAAATATGTAATTACTTAAACCCCTTGCTAGTACTTGAGATATAATTTCCTACTGAGCGTTCGCTCATTCCGTTTGTCCCTTTTTACTTTTCAGGTAAGTCCGACGATGATGGAAGTCAATCGGATGGGAATGTTCAAGAGTGAAAGAGCTAGAGCTTTCCAAGTGTCATCTAGTCTTTTTTTCATATTTCTTGAGTCAACTATGTACTTTTCTTTTTATTAAACAGAGTATTGGATTTGTAATAGTCTATTATAAAGGAATAAAGGATTGGGTTATCTTTACTTTTGCGCATCTCTATCTTTGTGTCGAATACACGACCACTCTGATTGACATGATTGATATAAACTCGTCACGCGTCTCCGGGTATCTTCCGCGCTCGGGGCGTGACAGTTTTTGTGGTATCAGAGCCTAAGGTATTCAATTCCTAGGAAAAACCCAAGTCCAAGGATAAGTTGAACGTTTAACCAAGTGAGATTGGGTAGAACCAAGGGTTAAGAGTCAATGAGTCTTTTAATAAGATCACAGTGATATAATACTAACGTAGCTATTGTAATTGTAGGATAATGGCTGCCGAACGTGCTCAATGGCGCAACATGCAGCGTACCCTCCAAGGGATGACTCAAGTACTACAACAGGTAGCACAAGGTGGTGCTCCACGAGCTGGAAGCTTACACCAAGCATTTAAGAGTATGAATCCCCCGAAGTTCATAGAATCGACCGATCCGGACGATGCCGAGCATTGGGTTCGGGAAACCGAACGCATATTCCGTGTCATGCAATGCACGGATCAGGACAAAGTTCTATTAGCTACATTCCAGTTAGAGAAAGATGCTAGATGCTGGTGGGAGTCTATTGAAGCAACCATCGATCCTACTCAAGTAACATGGGAAGAATTTGTGGAATACTTCAATGCTAAATATTTCTCGGACCGAGTCCAAGAAAAGAAGGCTGCAGAATTCGCTGCATTAAAGCAACGATCTTTATCATTAGCAGATTATGAAGCTCAGTTCTCCAGGTTGTCTAGATATGCTAAGCATCTTATTAGCACGGAGAAGATGAAAGCCCGTAGATTTCTTAATAGGCTTAGGCCCCACTATATTACTCAACTGGCGCCTATGGACATCCAAGTTTATTCTGAAATAGTGCGCCGAGCTCAATTACTTGAAGATGCCACGGAACTATCTGATAGGATCCGTGGAAAAGATAAGAAGGAGTAAGTCACAGGTTCGGGTTCTTTTAAACCCAACTTTAAGAAGAGGCCCAATAATGGAGGTTCATCCTCTCAAGATTCCAAGTTCAAGAAATCCAAGCCCTTCTCTATCACCACTACCCCTTCAAATGTAGTGTGTAAGCATTGTGACAAGGCTGGTCACAAGACAGAAGAATGCTAGAGGAAGTTAGGAGCATGTCTCCGTTGTGGAAGCCGTGAGCATCGGATTCCCGAGTGTCCATTAATGAATGACCAAGCCGGTGATTGTAAATGCCCGGTGACAAAGAATGCTCATCTTCATGCAATCCAGGAGACCGAACCAGAAGAAGAAGGCGGATTGGTGGAAGGTACATTGAAAATTTGTTCCAATTATGCACATGTCTTATTCGATACAGGTGCATCGCATTCCGTTATTTCTAAGAAGTTTGCTGACCCATTATCTCTAGAACCGGAATGGATGAAATTAGTATTGTCTACTCCTCTCGGAAATGAGACGGATATCACACATCATTACCAAAACTGTGAGGTATTGGTTCGAGGAAAGAATTTTCCTATTGATCTTATCTGCTTAGATCTAAAAGAGTATGATGTTATACTAGGAGCAGATTGGTTATCTAAGTACCAGGCAACGGTTGATTGCCGTAATAGCAAGATTGTTTTCAAAGAATTCCCAAAACTGGCTTATACTAGTCCTAAGAGTCGAAGCAAATCCCCTCTTATTTCGGCTCTTCGAGCAAGCAAGCTCGTCAGGAAAGGATGTGTATCCTTCCTTGCTTTTGTCACTGTTAAAGAAGCTAAGGAAACCAAGATAGAAGACATTCAGGTAGTGCAAGAATTTCCAGACGTATTTCCGGAAGATTTGCCGGGATTACCCCCTCAAAGAGAAGTGGCCTTCACCATTGACTTAGTCCCTGGTGCTGGTCCTGTTTCAAGGGCACCATATAGAATGTCCCCTGCTGAACTCAAAGAGTTGAAGGAGCAATTGATGGAATTAATTTGAAAAGGGTTTATTAGACCAAGTACTTCCCCGTGGGGAGCACCGGTATTATTTGTAAAGAAAAAGGATGGATCCATGAGACTATGCATCGACTATCGACAGTTGAATCATCTCACTATCAAGAATAAGTATCCACTGTCGAGGATCGATGAATTATTTGATCAGATTTCAGGATCCAAATATTTTTCCAAGATTGATCTCTGGTCGGGATATCATCAATTAAGAATCAGGATGATGATCCTATATTAGTGGAAATCAAAGGCAGATTAGAAGGACAATCTGATTTTCAACTAACTTCTGATGGAAGATTATTATTCAAAGGTAGAACTTGTATACCCGACTGTCCGGAATTAAAGAAGAAGATCTTAGATGAAGCTCACCGATCAAGGTACACTATTCATCCAGGATCAACCAAAATATATCAAGATGTAAAGAGGAACTTTTGGTGGCCTAATATGAAAAGAGAAATAGCAGACTATGTATCTCGCTGTCTCACATGCCAACAGGTCAAGGCAGAACATCAAAAGCCTGCTGGAAAACTGCATCCTCTAGATATTCCTAAGTGGAAGTGGGAGGATATTGGTATGGACTTCATCATGGGATTATCTAAATCAAAAGGAGGACATGATGGAATCTGGGTTATCATTGACCGATTAACTAAATCGGAGCATTTTTGCCAATAAAAAGTCGATGGTCAATTGATGTACTAGCTGCACTATACATTAAGGAAATAGTCAGGTTACATAGAATTCCTGTCTCAATCGTGTCTGATAGAGATCCCCGTTTCACTTCTCATTTTTGGAAGGGATTACAACATTCGTTGGGAACAAGGCTCAACTTTAGTACTGCTTTTCACCCACAAACGGATGGTCAGACCGAGAGAGCTAATCAAGTTGTTGAGGATATGCTAAGAGCTTGCATCATTGACTTTGGTGGAAGCTGGCATGAACATTTGCCACTAGTGGAATTTGCATATAATAATAGCTACCAAGCTAGTATCCAAATGGCACCTTTCGAAGCTTTATATGGAAGGAGTTGCCGATCACCCTTATGCTGGAACGAAGTTGGAGAGAAACAACTGTTAGGTCCAGACATGGTAAGGGATACAACTGAGATGATACAAGTAATCAGAGAAAGATTGCAAGTTACTCAGACCAGACAAAAGGCTTATGCTGATACAAGGAGAAGAGATCTTGAATTCCAGGTTGGAGATCATGTATTTCTTAAAATATCGCCTGGACGTGGCATACGAAGATTTGGTGTTAAGGGCAAGCTTACGCCAAGATTCATCGGACCATTTGAGATACTCGAAAGAGTTGGCGAGGTTGCTTATCGCATCGCATTGCCTCCTCAATTGTCCGAGGTACATAATGTATTTCACATATCTATGTTGAAGAAGTATGTACACGATCCATCTCATATTATTGAACATGGAGATCTGGTGATCCAGAAAGATCTCACCTATGAACAGAAGCCTATGAAGATCTTAGATCGAGAAATACGAGCTCTAAGGAATAAGGTTATTCCCATGCTCAAGGTGCAATGGAATAAGAATACTGAACACGAAGCGACATGGGAGACCGAGGAATCTATGAAGAAACGATTTCTCGAGTTGTTCTAAGAGGTATATACTCTACACTCTCCGCGTGTATACATAATATGCAATTGAATTTGGGGACCAAATTCTTTTTAAGTGGGGGAGGGTGTAGCAACCCTGATAAATGAATATTTGAAATGAATTAAAATATATATATTACAGAAGTAATACAGATAATAAGAAGAGGGTTAAATGGAGGAATAAAACCCAAGACGCAAATAACGCCTCTCATTAAGGCGTTAATTTAATAATAAACGCCTCTATCAAAGGCGTTATTCAAGAAGTGACGCCCTCACTACACGGCGTCAAATTCCAACGTCAAAAAAGGGTAAGACCAAGAAACGCCCCAATCTTGGGCGTGTTTTAAAGAAAAGAACGCCCTTACACAAGGCGCTTATTAAGAAACGACCTGAAGCAGGTCGTCAATTCAAGAATCGACGACCTGACCAAAGTCGTTAATTCCATTCGTGAACCGTTCGACCCAGGAGCTTATCCAGGGAAGGATTATGTTAATCTAGTAAGTATTTAATAGGGCAAGGACTCTATTAGGGATATATTACCCGCAATCAAACACTACTTTTGTTAGGATTCCAAAATCCTATAAATAAGCTGCTCGATCCAAACCCTAAACCTATTTGATCGACTGCTGCTGTTACGGTAAGAACTGAACGTTCTTATTTTCTTCTGTTTCCCTTCCTTATGAACGTAGTATGAGAAGAATTAATATTCTTTGTTACTTCTCTTCTTACAGGTTAAGAAGCCCTACGTTCTGAAGAAAGCAGAGCTCTTCATCCGGGTAAAAGTTCTTTACTATCGTGTGTTGTTCAGATTACAAAGAAACTGATTCAGTTTCTTCATTTCTTTCTTATAGGGCAACTGCAGTTGAAGAAGTGTTCTTCTTCTACGATCAAAGCCAACAATCCTTTTCCTCAGGCCATTATCCCGTAGCCGTCTCTTCATCCGTTCATCTCCAAATCAACTCTTAAGGTAGGTTTTCTCAAGTTACTATAGCCCAAATAAATTAAGACAAGACTTATATACGTATTGACATGACATGCATACGGTTGAATATGGTTTTATTATGTTTCTGCAATATTTTGAAAGAGACGCCCCTGTCCAGGGCGCTATTTTACAAGACACGACCCTCACAAGGTCGTTAATTTCATATTTAACGCCCTATATACAGGCGTTAATTTCATGTAAACGTTAATCACCTATCTTAAGAACTGATTATCCATGAAATTACATCAAATCAATAATTGTTAGCGGTTAAAGTTAATAAACATGAAACATCAAATCTAATATACTGCATATGAATTCCTGCCAATTTTCCTGTCATGACTATATGATCGTTATCCTTGATTATCGTGCAAATCTTGCTGATTATGTAAATTCCTGGTATTTCTTGAATTCACGACCTAGACTAGGTCGTTTCCAACTATGTTAACGCCCCATCACAGGGCGTGAATTGAAAAATAACGCCCCTTCCTAGGGCACGTATCTGTGAAATTCTTGAAAAATATATTCTGTAAAAAAATAGAATTAAAGATAACGCCCTTGCCCAGGGCGCTTTTTTTGATAATACCTGAAATTAATTATATCCTGTCCAATATTGTGAATAAAAAGGACGCCTTCTTGTATAGTCGTCAAATATTGAAGAAACGCCCCTGTCCAGGGCGCGTTTTAGATAAATTATTGAAATAATGAAATTCTGCAAATATGGAAAATAGATGAACGCCCTTCTGTTAGGCATTAATTACTTGAGAAACGACTTTACCTAAGTCGTTATTTTCTGTAAACTGATTTTTTATCCTGATTCTGTTAACCGATGGTTCCAATTATTTATATAATATATATCGGCACTATTCTCCACTCCGTGAGTATAGTCCCACGTTTCACGATTGTTTTATCGATCACACTCAATTCTCATTGACATACAAGCTCTCCATTGGACATTCCGTTCCTTTGGACTAGCGAGTTAGTCATAGAGACCTCCGTAAGACTCCTCGTACCTTGGATTCCCTCAAGGTCGACTGAGTTGGTTGTACCCTAAAAACCCATTACACGATCTTTGCCATGTCAATCTAAAGAAACATGGTATACCGGCCCTTATGATTATACAAAGAGTATATCATAAGAAATTCTTAATGGGATGATGATATCATGCCATATCATGTCATTCTTGTAAACCTCAATTCTATGATAAGAATGAGGGTATCTTACCTTTGATATACTGTTCATGTGGACCTCAATTCTATATAAAGAATGTCCATATTGATTTGTCATGGTACCCAAGTTAAGGGAACCATATTCTACCTAGTTTTATCGATATCGTGATTATACCGTTATTATCGCCATTCTATGTCCTTTGTCATATTTTTGGACTCCATTCTGTCAAAGTTGTCATACATGTCTACAAGCTTGATTATTGAAATTCAAAAATTGGCTATATATACAAGAGTGGATGTCAAAACACATGATAAATGCCTGCGCATATAGGGCCCGATCTGGTCCTGGGAGGAGCACCCGAAAGTACTTGTGCCCATGGGAGTTTTAATGATAAGGTATCTGGCATTATACCGAGTACTTGAGTTGCTTGATTGGACATTCCACACACATCTTGTACTTGACTCGTACTTGACATGAAATGAAATGCGTGGCCCGAAAAAGGGTAATTTACTTGCTTGCTTGATACATGATAGCCAAAGTTCTTGACATGACTTGTTAAATGTTCTTGCTTGAATATCTTGTTATCTTTTATTGAAAGTTCATGACTAGTTCAACTTGTTACCTTATTGATATATTCTCTCTCTATCTTGTCGTTTTATGCGAGCATGCATAGCTTTATTGCATTCATGAAATATGAAATTACTTAAACCCCTTGCTAGTACTTGAGATATAATTTCCTACTGAGCGTTCGCTCATTCCGTTTGTCCCTTTTTACTTTTCAGGTAAGTCCGACGATGATGGAAGTCAATCGGATGGGAATGTTCAAGAGTGAAAGAGCTAGAGCTTTCCAAGTGTCATCTAGTCTTTTTTTCATATTTCTTGAGTCAACTATGTACTTTTCTTTTTATTAAACAGAGTATTGGATTTGTAATAGTCTATTATAAAGGAATAAAGGATTGGGTTATCTTTACTTTTGCGCATCTCTGTCTTTGTGTCGAATACACGACCACTCTGATTGACATAATTGATATAAACTCGTCACGCGTCTCCGGGTATCTTCCGCGCTCGGGGCGTGACAATGCCAAAAGAGATAATTTCCATGCTCATCCCCAAAAGCTCAATGCCCATGCACACAAGAAAAATGGGAATCATAATGTGCACTGCTTTTACTGCAGTAAGTATGGGCATGTGCTTGATAATTGTCATTGGATGAAAAGTGATGAACTGAATGCAGCAAAGAAGAGAAACGTACATGTCAGAAATGCTGCTAACCATCAAGGACCCAAGAAGACATGGGTACCTAAAGATCCCAAATGAGATCCCGTTGGAAATAAAAGCTCAAGGCACAGGTTTGTAAATAAAAATTTCAGTTCATTCTACATGCTAGGTTACTTTGCTACTTGTTGCAGTGAAAGTTTTTCCTGCTTTCAATAAATTCCACAAATCTGAAAACCCCAATTATGAACTACTGAAAATTCCACTTGATGAAATTTGATGTTCACTGTCATGGCTGCATACAATTCATATCATCCTATAACCTCTTGATTGATTGTCCTAGGCTCCATAAGCATTGGACAAAGGGGGAGTTCGTGGGATTGCACTTCAGTCTAGATCTCATTGCAAATATTTTGAGCTTGCATATGTGTTTCCATTTTAAACATCACTCTTATGGTCTCATGCACTCTCATGCATTTCATAATCAAGGGACCAAACACTTCATGACTAGCATGTCTTACACTCTCAATGCACTGTCATGTCATGACTTTATGGTATATTAAATGGGGTAGGGAGAAGGGCAGATTATGTATGTCTGAAAACCCACACTACGCATGAGGTGGTCCAAGGATCTAAGTTCTACACATGGTACCATGGGTTGACTGCTCACATGAATACTAGGATGCATGATCTCTCATCAAGCTTTTTGCTAGGTCACTTAAAAAAAAAATGAGTGTACATCTTGTGGGGGAGTCATCATAAAAGTCTAGGCTGCATCCCTGCATACCTTGTTGATTTATGAACTTATTGCATATTCGTAGGGGGAGCTTGCCTTGCTTTGATAAATTGCTCACATGTGCATTTGTATAACTCTTGTGTGTGCTTCTTGACAAAGGGGTCCTAACATACTCTCTTTTATTTGCATGGTGTTTGCCAACAGTGTCGACCCTCAGATCATTTAAAGTCGACCTCCAAGTTCATTTCCTTAGGAAACTGGCTGTTGTCTATGCTCACTGCGTCGACCCTCCTAATGTACTTGCGTCGACGCGCCTGTCAGCCTGATGCTCATATTCACTTCCTTCAATCCTCATCTTCGAATTGATCTGTACTTACTCATGCTTTTAGCATCTGAGCTCACTACACATCCTAGGGGGTGATGTTCACTTGCTCACTACATACTTTCATTCATCCACCCAAGTGCGTTCAATGTATTCATCAGCCCTTGCATCATATTCATCATTTATTAAGTTCCATCTTGGGTCTGAGATGTCTTGAAATCTGAATCTCTCTGATACTCCGAACTCCTTGATTGCCTTGAACTCTTGTGAGCATTTCTATCTGATTGCTAAAGCTCATTTATCAGAGTAAATTCTAAAAGATGAATCTTTTCTATGGAGTTCTGTGATTGCCCTAAACATGAAAGCTATTGGTTTAGATTTAATGACCTCTAAAGTTTTAAAGTTAATTGATCTTGAAAGTGGCTATATTCAGACTTAATAGACCTTAACCAATTTTTCATGTTCTGACATATTATGCCTTCTTAAATCTGAAAGTTTATTTTGAGTACAAAGGCATCCTTGATTGAGGAACTTCATTTGTGTATTATTTTTAAACATGTGTCAAATCTGACGTTTTCAAAAAAAAGGGGCTACAATGAATGCAATGAACATCAGTCATGCTAAGTAACTGGGGATATTGACGTCTGAGAAACGTATATCCTTACATAAAAAGGTGTGCACTGAGTTTAGAGCTCTAAGGCAGAGCAATGGCAATTGTTTCACTGAGAAACTGAGTTTCTTCATCAATGAAGTGGAGTGGACAAGGTCATGAAGTGCCTTTCTACCTCTGTTCTAATTGAAGTAAGATGGTGAGCTACGCTGAGTAACTGGAGATGCTAGCATCTGATCAACGTGCATCCTCACGTCAAAAGGTGCATGCCACACCTCAATGCTCTTGAAAAAATGAAAAGCAATAACATTTGGTATCAAGAGAAAAATCTGAAAATGGTAGAGCCCCTTGGATAAAATCAAAAACATCAAGTGTTTAACCTCAATACTTATTGTAGTTTCCTTCAAATGGGCTAATGGAATCAAATGAGTAGGATGAAGGGAGGTTAACTTGGTCTTTATATGTAATTCTGGTTTATTTCTATTAATTTTGAATGCAGATGTTTTTCAAATACTTATTGTTGAGTAACTCAGATTTCATCAGTTTTAAACCAATCTGAATTTAAGGGCTTCATCATTGGAGATCTATAACTGAAGATTCTGAGAAATTTGTAACACTGCATTTGTGAACTTGGCTTTAGGTTGAAGCACTCACATCCTAAGTTTTCTTGAATTTGGCTCCTCTCTAATTCTGAGTGCCGACCCGAAGGGTCGACCCCTTATGTCCAGGTTTCAGTCTGGATGTCCTGGCTTGTGTCCTTAAGACATATTGGCCTCTTGGTGGAACATGCTTATATGTTGATTGCTATCTCTGGACCATCTGTGAGAGAATCTCGTGGCTACATTGAACACATCATCTACCTTATCAATTGGTATCAATTTCTTCTTGTATGTGGTTAGCTTGCATCTCCCATTTCCATGCATTACATAGAAAACCTAAAAATCTAAAAAAATTTGGAAACAAATTCAGATCTATGACTGTCGAACTGCTCATGATTTCATCTTTCTGCTATGTTCAAATCTCTGCATATATCTGTCTCTACCAAGCCCAGGGACCCAACAATCCCAAGGGACCCTATCTTTGGACTCAACAATCTGATTGCATGCATCTCTGGCTATCTGTTCACGTCCATGTGCTCATGCTCTGACCTTATGCTTGGCTACAATCTCAACCCCTTTTGCTGATGGCAAAGGGGGAGAAGGTTTGATGAGTCATCGTCTGTTTCAGGATCCCATTATTTTAGGCGACTCATAATGATGCATAGTTGTCATCATCAAAAAGGGGGAGAATGTTAGATAAATGTTATTTTTATGATGTCTGAGTATGATTCATTATCATACTATTGAATTGATTTAACTATGCTATAATGTGCATGATAATATTTTTGATACTCCCAAGCTATGCTCATCATGAAAAGGCTCAAAAGACTCAAGACTCACGAGATATTCAAGCAAAGATTGAGAGAATTCAAGAAAGGGAAATAGGGATTTGAAGAAAGGACCTTGGCAGACCAAACTACATGGAATATGCTCCTAGAAGCTAAGACATTACTGTGGCATAGAAATCGAGGCAACTGACTGCACATAAAAACAAGGCAGATGATAAAATCGATGGTTTGAGCAGAAACCAAGAAAAGGTTAGCAAAATAAAGGGAAATCAAACTAATAGCAGAATTCAGAAATGCAACTTCAAAAAGGTTGCATCGACCTCACAGTCTCATCGCTCCGACCATAGCTTAATTGCTCCAACCTCAGGTCATGCTGCTGCATCGACCTCACCATGTTGATGCTCCGACCTCATGCTCTTCACAGAAGCCATCTGATAGGCCACGTTCAACTGATGCTTCGACACACAGGTGGTGCTGCATCGACGCACCAGAAGATTTCCAAGACTTATCTGTTAAACCTTCACAACTGCTCAGACCTCACAACAATGTTGCATCGACCTGATCAGCTCTAGCAGTAAAGCTAGCATCACAAGGGTGCCTCAATACACCTATGAAGTTGCATCGACCAATGGAGATCTAGCTTGCCAGCGACTCAAAGAAACTGTGAAGCTACACCGACGCGATGGCCTACTGCATCGACGCAGTGAAGCAAAAGCACCTCCAGTTCCAGCATAAATACGGGCATGGCTCTTCAGCTGCATCGACGGGATGGCCTACTGCATCGACGCACTAGAAGACTTTGAGCCTTTATCTGTCAGACCTGCATAATTTCCTAAGCTCATCCAGGGAGCATTAATTATAGGCGTAAACCACCAAATACACACTGATTGAGGTCAGGAGGAAGGTACCTTGGTCAGAGCTTCTGTCACATCAATATGTCATCTCAGAATATCCTTTTACAGAAGACCATATCAGGGAACAAATCTGCAAAGGTCTTCTCTACCAGAAGACTATCTCTACTGTCCTAAGAATGGACTGCCCTAGGAGGTCTGTCCTCTAGTGCACACTGGACCTCCCTCTGTCAACAGATTTTCAAATATACTTTACCTTCTGCCTACCACCGTCCTATCCTAGGACTGGTCTGAAAAGCACTCCAACTCAAGACAAATATTCTCACAATATTTTCTACAAGGCTAAGAAAAAATGTTGGAGAGAAATTTGACTTTCTAGCTACTTCCTTATATCCAGTGGATCAAGTCAAGCATAGCAGAAAGGTCAGAGGTCATAAGGTCCACTCTCTCCTGCCACCGTCCTATCCTAGGACTGAGCTTAGAAGCCATGCCAGCTCACAGTCAACCTCCTGCGAGATATCTGTCTCAGCCAAAAAGAAAGTTCTTTTGGAGGGAAAATAGACTTTCCAACAGCTTCCTTTTGCCCAGTGGATTTACTCAAGCCCTGCTAAAAGAAGATCAGAATTCTAAAAGAACATTTCAAATTTGAATTAGTCCTCTACAGATTTTCTTGGAGGGAAATTTTCCCAATGGCTCTTCTATAGGTACCTGAAGCTTCTAGTGAAGAAGTTGTTGCTGCCTTAAGAGAAAAAGCCCACGTCCTCTCTGTGCCTTGAATAGAAAACATATGAGAAAGAAAGGAAGGGAAAGAGAGCAGCCCAACATCTGGTCATCCCAGTCCAATACTGTAAGTGAAAAGGAGAGAAGAAGTAAGGAGAGAAGAAGAAGAAAAGAGTGAGCAGCCCTAAGCCCTCCACCATGTGCTTCTGAGAGAAAGAAAAGGAAGAGAGCTTGAGAGAAAAGAAGGGAGCCTTCTCAGTAGAAACTCTGAGAGGAAAAGAAGAAGAAAGGAGTGCAGCCCCTCCTTTAACCGTGCCTAGTTTGCTAGTGCTTCATGAACATTGATCTGAAGTCACAGTTGCCTTCTCCCTACATTGCCACCTGCTTTCATTTTTCATTTTACAATCAGTTTAACAGTGTGTGTCCGGCACTCTGCTTGAGAGACCGGAAGTGCACTTTTCGCTACACTTGCAACTTGTTTTCTTGGGTGTTTGTGGGGGGGGATCTTCCCCGTGGGACTTGTTCCCGTGTGTGTGTGAAGACCTTGTCTTCATGTGTGCTTTGCTAGGCAACCAGCGAGCGTGTGTGTGCGTGTGTGTGTGTGTGTGTGTGTGTGTGTGTGTGTGTGTGTGTGTGTGTGTGTGTGTGTGTGTGTGTGTGTGTGTGTGTGTTGAGGACGTCGTCCTCATGTGAAAGCTGTGAATCACCAAGAAGCCTCACCAGGTTTTAGTGAGGGGTGGACGTAGGTTGCGGGTCTGCAACCAAACCACCTTAAAAACATCTGGTGCAGTGGGAGTGCCTTTGTGTGATTGATCAATCTCCTCTATCCCCATTCATAGATGCTTGCTTATTTTAGATCTTGATAGTTTGTGCCATACTTGTGAACACTAAGCATATAATCCAGCTAGTTGTTGACACTGAAAATATTTCTAATTTTTCTTAAACTTTTGATTTTGTAGGTCTTATGCGATGACCAAGTGCTCCTACGCCGGCAGAGAAGAAAAGAAGAAAAAGAACGGCAAAAGCCGAATAAAAGAAGAGACCGAAGAAAAAGAAGAAAATAAAAGATGCTAGGTTCCAACGGATAGCCGCTAAAACGAGACTCAGAAGCTAAAAAAAAATATTAGGGACCATCCTCGAACGAACAATTAGAAGCTCGGACAACAAAGTGAGTCGGTCGATTGGCCAATCACTACAAAATAGAAAATGGATACAAAATGGGCCTAAGTAAGCTAAATGGGTCAAAAGACACTAACAATAGGTTGAAGGAGCTCTTAACCGGCGGGGCACACCTTGAAACGGCGCCACGGTGAAACGACGCGCAAAAATACTTGAAGTCCGGTCATCCGGTCCGCCAAGTTCTCATGCCGTATCAAGAGGCCCTCCCATCCTATGAAAGACATGCTTCGAGCGGCAGAAGAATAGCAAAGAGCCAGAGCAAAAGAAGGACATGGGGAGAGAACAAAAGAGAGAAGACAGAAGGAGAAAATACGAAGCCCAGAAACGGAGAGAAGACAGAGCTGCTGCAATTGTCCGTGTCCTCTGGAAAAGAAAGAGAGAAACCCCAAGGAAAGGATCAGGGAATTGGGGAGCAGAATAGTCCCGACCAACCGATACTCTATTTTTTTTGCTACCGAAGGTGGGTTCTTGCCGAAACTACTATCAGAAGCTTTAGATCCCCTTTTCGTTCTCTCTCTTGCAATCTTCTCTTATTTCTATCATGTAGAGGGCAGTGATATGAGCCCAGATGCCTCATCTTCTTTTATCATTTCTTTGTTTGTATTGAATCCCCATGTTTCTCCCTATTCTCCCCCGTCTGAGCACGGCGCCGTCCGTCTACAGAAGCCCTTTGGGGCAACAGATGTTGGCTCTCTTCGTATATGCAATGGATGTTTCGCATATTGTTCTAAAGCCATGAGTAGACTGGATAGTGGATTGGTCTCTCTATTTGCTTGTATTACTATACTCTTGTCTACCTTTTTTATTCTCGTCGTTTTACATTCGTAGCGATGTTGCCATTTCGCCTTTATATCCAGTATTTCTCTTCTGGGTTTCATTTCGTTCGGACGTTTCAATCATCCCTGCGCCCTCAGGGGCTATAGTAAACTCAGCTCCCCCCTTTTCTGAGGATTTTGATGGGTCCATCATGTTTGGGTTCTTCTGCGGGTTTGATGCTCTGTTCTTCCTGCGTGTTTCATGGATGCTTCATCTCTGCGTGTGCTTGATGTGCACACTGTAGCAGCACCCGCCGTGGAACCCGCCGTAAGTCCCCTCGTTCACAATTGTTAGCTGTGGGGATTATGGCTCATTCCTATATGCACTATGATTTGTTTTCGGTTTGAGCTCCGTAATACGTATTGCTATCTCGCATCCGAGGTGGAGCCGGTCACAGGTCTCCTCACCCTTCCTTTTGGGTTATTGGGGATCGTAGCCCTGCCCTTATATCCAACATCTCCGTCGTAGGGTGCTATCGACCCACCATCTATTTTTTAATCCCTTTACACACGCTGCTCGGGTGTTTGGGTAATTGCCTACGAGAGCTCCTCCTTATGGGAATTTCCCTTACTCACACACTTAGTCCCCTGGTGCAAGCTCAATGGTACATACGTTAGGTTCTGTGATGGTTCTATCCAAGGGATTTGGTTTCCTCCTCATCTCGGTTATCCTCTTATCCTGCCAGGTCATTCAAGCGTACCGCTGTGTCAATAGAATTTCATGCTGTGAGCTCCCTATTTTACAAGCGGGTGCGGTTTTCCTGGTGCTCTCAATATGATCCACAATCTCTTTCATGTAGGACAGAATTACTTTTTTCCCGTGGCGGCGTTGCTCGCCCTTTTGCAAGAATATGGACCCATCACTTGAGAGAGGGAGACATTCTCGTTTACCGGATTTTTCCTTAATCAGATTCCCTTCAAGTCACCTGTGGATCCTGGGGGCTCATTATTCATAACATGGACCCCGGTGTGCCGTTCCCCAAGGGTGAATATTGACATGACGTTGGTCCGATATCCATTAAGTCCGCATCTCCTAATCGAGATTACAATAACCCATGGATTATCGGAACCCCTCACAGGTTAGCTCTCGAGATCTCCGTTCATTCGAATTCGTCGGTCACCGTATTTAACCTCCCGGCAGTTAGGAGCGTGTCCCGGGTATCCCGTGGGTGAGCCTTCGCTTCTACCCCGGACACTCCGGGTCTTGGGGAGATACTGCCGACTTTTTACCAGGACATATTGACTGATTCTGAGTGAGACCCGGAATAAATAAAATAAAATAAAATAAATTCAAAGTAATATCAATAAATAAGTAAATAATAATAATAATAATAATAATTAATAAATGAAATGAAATAAATAAATTAAAAAATAATAGTGATAATAAAGTGATAATAAATAATAAATAATAAAATACCAAACAAAAAACATACATAATAATGACAATAAAAAAATAAAATAAAATAAAATAAATAAACAAAAAAATGAGATCGCACTATTAAAACGGCGTGAGTTAATTCGGCGCGAAAGTCGGCGTGCCGATTACCCACGTCTTCACCCCGCGCCGGATTACGCACTTCTCCACCCCGCGTCGTTTTAAACATTTCCCCACATTCTCACGTGAATTCACAACCACCGTGCGGTTTTCACGTTACACACACCCCGTTAATACTCAATGCACGTACACATATCTGTTACGCACACTTAACATAAACTCATGAGACACGTACACGTCCACCCCCGTCCCCCTCGTATGCATATCAAAGGTAACGTAATGTAAAGTACACACACATGTAAACACATCACGTGCACTCACAAATAAGAACAAATAAACACTCACCTACACTCACGTATGCCCAAGCACCCCATGTGCATTTTTTAAAAAAATAATATAATATAAGAGTAATAATAATAAAAAAGGGTGAAAGTGAGAGATAAAAAAACACAATAAACAAATAATGGATAAATAAAAATGACAATAATAATAATATAATATAATATAAGAGTAATAATAATAAAAAGGGTGAAAGTGAGAGATAAAAAAACACAATAAACAAATAATGGATAAATAAAAATGACAATAATAATAATAATAATAATAATAATGATAAAGAAGTAAAAGTGATAAATAAACAAAAAAATAATGAATGAATAACAACCCAATAAATACCCAAAAAAGAAATAAATGATGTACGCATGTAATAAAAATAATAATAAATGAGTAATAAAAAAGGACAATATAACAAAATAAGAACTAAGAATTTAAGAAAAATAAGCGCATTCATGTATCTAAAATAACAACAAGAATAAATAAAGAATAATGAACATGACTGTGCTTGCTCCGGAGCACTCACCTCCTCTAGACTTCGTGTATGAGAATATTAATGACGCCCCGACAAGACGTGCCTAGATCTCAGGATTCATCCCATTGTGACCAAAGTATGACCTAGTCTCGGGCCAATAATCCACTAAATTTAATTTGTTTTGATCGGGTTTCAGCCGCACGCATTCCCTCAATTTTCAAATATCAAATTTGTCATACCCTGACATATATTGTCCCGATAATATACGAGTCTGCCCGAATACGGTCACGCGAGGCCCGCCTCATGGGTCCATATGTGTGCACTATGATGCCGTACGCAGCCTTAAAATAAAAAGGCCTCAATACCCCTCTGAACAGGGGAGGTGTGTCCAAAACCTCTCTTGAAATTACTAATAAATGACCGAATAAATGATCAACAATAAACAATAATACTAAATACCATTACCCTGCATGCTTGCATGATCCGCCCCGTGCCAAGAATCGATTTAATAAGATAAATGTTATCATATCGTATGCTTGCATGTGCAACATCATCTTTCATAAATTCTATTGGCCCCATGGTCTCTTTATTTTGGCGATTAATCAAGGGTCGTCCCTCCTTCGGAGGGACGTAATTAACATCATAGCCTTTATGGTGCGACGGCTTTTCGGTCCCGACAAGATCAATTATAATCATCTGGTTAGTTAGACGGTGCGCATAATAACTTCATCACTCAGTGACTGGCACGCCTACGCAAATAAACTGATAGATAAATAAAAATATTCCACCACTAGCTCGGTGGCCATACATACTCTCATTCTGTTTACACTTTCATCAGTCATCAAGAGTTTGCTGTGTAGCAGTTCAATCTATCTACTGTTAACATAAGAAGGTTGCATCGACGCCAGTAGTCTGGTGCGTCGATGCCATCTTGCCTGCAGAACCCAACAGCCTGGAAATGTGCATTGAGTCGTTATCTTCAACTGATGTAGTCAGATCCGCTGTGCATTATGTTTTAAGGGCTCTTCTTGCCTTATAACAATAGCTTCTATTCTCATGAGTTAAATTTTTAATTGGGAAAAGTCTACTAAGGGATCTATTCAACCCCCCCTTCTAGATCCGTTTGCACCCAAGGGATCCAACAAGTATGCGGGTGTAGATCTTTTCCATGACACTCATGTTCGATCCATCTTCATGGCATTAGATAACGAGGAAATGTTGGGGTGGATCACTCATCACCTCCGTTAAGCCAGTTTACCCATGAACCGTGGCATTGACTGTGTGTTAGTAGTCTATGCATTTGTCTATCTTATTTTCTACTTTGTAGAACTTTTATCATTAGAAAATTTGGCATGTATTTTTATTTGGATGTTTCATGTACCTTTCATTCAGGCATGTACTAATATCTAGACGTTTAATGTACCTTTCACTCAGACATGTATTGGTTACACATGCTATGCAGGGTGCTCCACAGTTGGATCATAGGGAAGTATAAGTGCTATGTGGTGTGGGTTGGTCATTGCCACGGTGTGTATTACACTTGGGATGAGTGTTACGCACAGGTGAATGGGTTCCTCGATGCGAGATACAAGGGATTTGCATCAATTGAACGTGCGAACAATGCATTCTGAGCCATTGCCACATGCAACACTAGTTCTGTGACCTATTCAAGGGGAGTGATGGCAAGCGGGACTGAAGAGAAGCCTCCTCCGATCAACTTGCAGCCGAGGGCTACCCCTATTGTTATGTGGTGCGGACACCCGAGCAGTTGAGCGGCGTAATACGCCGAGCCACCGGTACCTCACACAGAGCACGACTCGAGCCACCTCAGCGTCCATGTGGCTCGGAGACAGCTTGGAGACTCCGCCTTGAGCCTCCCCATTTATCATATTTAGTTAGACTTTATGTGTGTGTAATTTGTGTTTATTTCGTTGTATTCGGTTTGCTATTTTGAGTGTAAGAGGGGCTTATGTGCAATTTAGACCCCGTGGGCCCCACGGGCCCCCTAGGCCCCATCCCATTGAGCCACCTCAGCCTAGGGTCCCATGTGGGGTCAGTCAACCTGCCACATGGAGGCTTCTAGAAGGGTGGGCCAAGTGGGGGACAAGTGACTTGGAAAGTCCACATTTTGGCCACCCACCCCACCTACCATGTCAAGCTTGTCCCTCTAGTCAATGGTGCGCCCCTCCCCTTATTTTTTTTATTGTAAATTTTGTGTGTTGATCACACTCAATCCCAGCCATCTATTCCCCTCCCCTAGATCCTACGGTTGTGGATGGATGTGAGATGTAACCTATTTAAGCTTGTATTTTCCATTTTGGAAGAATTAATGCCATTTGAATTGGAAGAAAATCTTGGAGCTCCAGCTTGGTGCGCCCCCTTCTCCTCTCCCTCTCCCCCTTGGATGCTGTGAAGGTTTCCATTCTGAGGTGTGACTCCTCGTTTATCGGTTCCGACGATCGCAGCCGCCGCCACGAGCCGCCACCGCACCGCCATCGCCATCAACGGAGTTCTGCCTGCGTAGTATCACAGCAGCTTGTTCGAAATTCACAGGTCTTCCCCGAGCTCATTTGGCTACCAAATTTGGAGGAGTTGTTTCTGGGATGTTCCTATCCACCCACAAAAATCAGGCCAGCATTCAGATCACGTTTCCTATTTTTTGATTTTCGTCCACTCTTCCATTTCGGCTCTGCCAGAGTTCTGTCCAGGTTCACCTCCGTCCTGCGTTTCATGTCTTAGAGCCATATTTTGATTTCTGTTAGTTCGCCCAATTTTACTGGGGGTTCCATCCATCCACCCCTTCATCCACAATTTTTCTCAATTTTTGATTCACCTATCTCATATTTTCTAAAAATAGTTCTCAGACCCATCTATAGTTCAGTCCACCTGTTCCCATATCCGACCACCAGTCACCCCAAAATTCATAACAAATCGCAGACACCTCCAAATCAAACTCTAAAAATAGTCCTCGTTCCGTGGTTTGATTCCCTACAACGCCTAAGAAAAGCTCAAGAGCTGAATCGGAGGTTTACTAGGCAGTCAACGGTGGTTCTCAGACAAGTGCCCTACAGATATGAGATTTCAGTCACTGTACAACAGGGACTTGTAAATTCAATAAAGTTCTGATCCGACCCGATCCAGTAGATCTCTCTGGGTTTGGATTGAAGCATTTGAAGAGAGCTTTCCAATGATAGCTCATGCGTCCCGATCCAACGTCGGGATTGATCGCAGCGGCCGTTTTCGCCGAAGCGCGCGTCGGAAGACAGCAACCAAAATCCGTGGGTTATTAGTTCAAGAGTTGGGAATCGGGGCCGATCGACCCCCTATCGGTGTTCCCGGCCGACCTCCATCCGTGGAGGTGCGCCACCAAGGGTCCCCATCACAGTGGGTCTCACCCCCGCAGATCCGGAGGACAGCGTCATCCGTGGGCCCCGCGGGCCCGTAGAAGCCGCCGTTCGGAAAGCACGAAAACGCGGAGTTCGGCACCGCCGGGTGACATCAAGATGCTGCCCGTCAACCCGAGTTGCGTGATTCCCGGATCCCACATGTGACCTTTTACCTCCCTGCGTGGAGTGGGTCGACTTAGTGTATTGATGTAATAATTGTTAACCGGGAGTCCGTGATTCGGCCGGGGTTGTCTTCGCCACGCCGGGTGCGTAGAGGTAATGGTCCGAACCTCTTGGCGTTCATTTACTTAGCTAGTATATGGTCTTTTTCCGCTGCCGAGAGTGTAGGTACTAGCCCGTGTGTCCATGTCACCGCTGTGAGAGTGAGAGTGACCCGTCCCGCGACTCGATTCGAGTCCGAAAGTTGAGTCGGACTACCCTTGACCTCCGCCGATTCCTTAACCGCGCACGGTCCGCGCTTTCCCTCGCTTGGGACGACGAGTGAGCTTCAACTTCTGTTAGCGACGTTTCGCTAGTAGGAGCTCGTAGTGTCGGGCTTAGTGTCTCCCTGGTGTGTGTTGCTGGTCGTGTCTTCATCTAGAGTCCGAGGGTGGCACCATATAGTGTCGTCTCCTTAGTCCATCCCGCATCAGTTTGGTATCAGAGAGAGTCGAGTCTAGGGTAGTCATTGCATAAGTCTTGCATGCATCATGGTCTAAGTCGAGTCTAGGATCATCATCATTTTCCAAACAAAAAAAAGTGTTTCAAATTGCATTTCACCCAATAGCTCGGTATATTAAAAGGCGTTGCCCGAACATTAGGTTATGCCTATCAGGAAGGTAGCGTACTTGCGCGAGTGATCTTCGGGTCGCTTATCTCTGCCACGTACCGGATATTGGTTAGGTCTAAGTGCATCCTTTAGTGAGTGTTTGCATTAGTCGGTGTCTTCTAGTTCGTGTGTAGTCCTATAAGAGTCAGTCGGTCTTGTCCAAGTGTCGGCATGTCTAACATGTAGTTCCCCAGTTTCTCATGGAGTCCCAATCACCCGGGCGATATGACCGTTGACCCACCCATGGGCTTGGCAACCATCCTCTACGCTTCTGTAGGCCTGAAGCCTCAGATTTTTTTGGCTCCAATGACCCGGGCATCTACCTCAAGTGGGAGGCCACCATGGACACCTACTTTGATTGTTATACTATGTCCGAGGCAATGCAATTCTCTTTCGCCAAAGAGCGGCTTCTTCATGAGGCTGCCGAAAAGTGGGACTACATCGAAAGAATGAGAGAGGTTAGGGGGCAATGGCCCATCAAGTCATGGTGGGACATGAAGAGAGAGCTTAGGAAGGTCTACGTGCCCCAACCGGTCACCTCCAACCGGCCCCACCCAATCACTTCCAACCAAGTGGGTTCTAGTCGGAGGCAAAGTGTCCCACACGTAGATGAGCCAAGACCCAATCCTAGGACGGTTGACTACGGGCGAGTCCACCATGATATCCCTATTCCAACCCACTCCGTTGCCGAACTTATGCAAATGATTTTGGACCGGTTGGATGGGGTGGATAGGACACATACTCCTAGTGATGTACTCCAACCCGAGCCTAAGGTGGTCATCGTCGGTAGTCTTAACCCGGCCCCATCAACGGAGTCCCCAAGCCCTCTCCCCATCATAGTGGATCCTCTTCTCCCACCCACGAGAGCCCCATTGCCTACACCCCCTGTCCGTCAGGAGGATAAGGGTAGGGACCCACTTATCAGGGAGCGTAGTGGGTCACGACAGCAGTGTTATCGCTGCCAGGGGTTCGGCCACTACGCCGGACAATGTCCCACTCAGACATCTCTAGCCATAAGGGACAAAAGGGTTGGAGAAGCCCCACTCTCCGATCTTTATTCTAAGCCACCTCAGCCCGAGCCACCCGTGTTTCTAACGGGAATGCTTGTCATAGTCGAGCCGCTTCTTAGCTGGCTCAAGAAGGGCTTGGTCCCACTTCCCTTCCCATCTATGGACCCTATCCTACCTCTGGTGCCAATCAATTCATTTCATACCACTTTCCGGTCTAGTCACTATGTGGATACATTGGATGACCTTCTTAAAGGGTTAGACCGGCAGTGGACATTTACGCACTTGTTGGCTCCAGGCTTCGATCGACCCACAGGTCGTAGTTTCACTAATCCCGCTTTAGGGTCCATCACCTCCGTGTACACCGTGGGTCATGTTACCACGGAGGTTCTTCTACTCCTCCCTATGCTGGCCGAGTCCGACTTCATTTCCTTTTACCCAAGGGAGGAATCTTACTTTCTACCTATGACTGTCGTCCCACCTCTCACAATGAATGAAGGTGATCATTTACACCTCCAAGATTTCCAAATGTGGGACAGCGATTTGTGGAAACCTAGTCCGAGGGGTCATACCTTCTTTGATCCCTTCGACCCATTCTCTTGTGGACTCCGTGACCCACCATATTTACTCCACCTTTTTGAGAGAGTCCACCATCATACCCCCACCATCTCATCTCCCTTCAAGGATGAATGAGATCAACAACACCTTCTAGACTTCCACACATGGGATCTTGAGATGAGGGAATCCATATCGAGGGGTCACACATACTTTGATCCCTTCGATCCCTTTCTTAGTGGTCCCCTTGGTCCACAATCTCCATTCCACTTCTTTAAAGGAGGTCACCATTATACCCCTCCCCCATGGACCGGGCCATCGGCACCCACCGAGTCCGTTCACGGGCGAGAGACACCCTACCCTCCAGTCCCACCCAAACCTCCCAAATCCAAAGGACCGTCTTATGATTGTACCGACCCTCGGTCACACCTAGGGTATGCATGGCACACATTCGGATGTCCTGGACCACCTTGCATATGATTGGGTCGGACAAACTGTAGGGTTGTTTAGGGTTGTGTGTGCATCCGTGTGTTTTTATTTTGCTAAGCATTTTAGGAGTGCATAGTGAGTCTGCCGAGTCTAGTGCTAGGCATGTTAGGAGTCTGCATGAGTGAGGCCAGCAATGCACGTTACAAAGAGCTAGCCGATGCCCATCGACACCACCGAGAGTTCCAAGAGGGTGAATATGTCATGATCAGGGTAAGACCTGAACGGTTTCCCTCTGTAACCATTAAGAAGTTGCAAGCTCGCGGAGCCGGTCCCTTTAGAGTGTTGAAACACGTTGGATCCAATGCGTATGTTGTGGACCTGCCCGAGGAATATGGTATAAGCTCTACCTTCAATGTATCGGATCTTGTTGCATATAGGGACCCAGCGGTGATCCCTAGTGAGCCTTTTGAGCCATCTCCTCCCCTTGAGAGTGATCCCACACCTGAGTGTCCACTTCCACCTCCAGCCCATTTTTTACGGCAGCGTGAGCATATAGATCGTATACTGGACGAGCAAGTGACAGTTACCAGGAGTGGATCTTACCCGCGCTACCTAGTGCGATGGAGAGGACGGCCCGCTATCGAGGACACATGGATCACAGATGGCGAGTTGCAGCAGATTGATCCGGACCTTCTGGAGCGATATAGGAGCGATGCAGACCCTTACTCGACAGGATCGAGTTTCTCCCACCCGGGGAGAATTGGTGCGGACACCCGAGCAGTTGAGCGGCGTAATACGCCGAGCCACCGGTACCGCACACGGAGCACGACTCGAGCCACCTCAGCGTCCATCTGGCTCGGAGATAGCCTGGAGACTCCGCCTTGAGCCTCCCCATTTATCATATTTAGTTAGACTTTATGTGTGTGTAATTTGTGTTTATTTCGTTGTATTCGGTTTGCTATTTTGAGTGTAAGAGGGGCTTATGTGCAATTTAGACCCCGTGGGCCCCACGGGCCCCCCAGGCCCCATCCCATTGAGCCACCTCAGCCTAGGGTCCCATGTGGGGTCAGTCAACCTTCCACGTGGAGGCTTCTAGAAGGGTGGGCCAAGTGGGGGACAAGTGGCTTGGAAAGTCCACATTTTGGCCACCCACCCCACCTACCATGTCAAGCTTGTCCCTCTAGTCAATGGTGCGCCCCTCCCCTTGTTTTTTTTATTGTAAATTTTATGTGTTGATCACACTCAATCCCAGCCATCTATTCCCCTCCCCTAGATCCTACGGTTGTGGATGGATGTGAGATGTAACCTATTTAAGCTTGTATTTTCCATTTTGGAAGAATTAATGCCATTTGAATTGGAAGAAAATCTTAGAGCTCCAGCTTGGTGCGCCCCCTTCTCCTCTCCCTCTCCCCCTTGGATGCTGTGAAGGTTTCCATTCTGAGGTGTGACTCCTCGTTTATCGGTTCCGACGATCGCCGCCACCGCCACGAGCCGCCACCGCACCGCCATCGCCATCAACGGAGTTCTGCCTGCGCAGTACCATAGCAGCTTGTTCGAAATTCACAGGTCTTCCCCGAGCTCATTTGGCTACCAAATTTGGAGAAGTTGTTCCTGGGATGTTCCTATCCACCCACAAAAATCAGGCCAGCATTCAGATCACGTTTCCTATTTTTTGATTTTCGTCCACTCTTCCATTTCGGTTCTGCCAGAGTTCTGTCCAGGTTCACCTCCGTCCTAAGTTTCATGTCTTAGAGCCACTTTTTGATTTCTGTTAGTTCGCCCAATTTTACTGGGAGTTCCATCCATCCACCCCTTCATGCACAATGTTTCTCAATTTTTGATTCACCCATCTCATATTTTCTAAAAATCGTTCTCAGACCCATCTACAGTCAGTCCACCTGTTCCCAGATCCGACCACCAGTCACCCCAAAATTCATAACAAATCGCAGCCACCTCCAAATCAAACTCTAAAAATAGTCCCAGTTCCGCGGTTTGATTCCCTACAACTCCTAAGAAGCGCTCAAGAGCTGAATCGGAGGTTTACTAGGCCGTCAACAGTGGTTCTCAGACAAGTACCCTGTAGATCTGAGATTTCGGTTACTGTACAACAGGGACTTGTAAATTCAATAAAGTTCTGATCCGACCATATCCAGCAGATCTCTCTGGGTCTGGATTGAAGCATTTGAAGAGAGCTTTCCAACGATAGCTCATGCGTCCCGATCCGACGTCGGGATTGATCGCAGCGGTCGTTTTCGCCGGAACGCGCGCCGGAAGACAGCAACCAAAATCCGTGGGTTATTAGTTCAAGAGTTGGGAATCGGGGCCGATCGACCCCCGATCGGTGTTCCCGGACGACCGCCGTCCGTGGAGGCGCGCCACCAGGGGTCCCCATCACAGTGGGTCCCACCCCCGCAGATCCGGAAGACAGCGCCGTCCGTGGGCCCCGCGGGCCCGTAGAAGCCGCCGTTCGGAAAGCACGAAAACGCGGAGTTCGGCACCGCCGGACGACATCAAGATGCTGCCCGTCAACCCGAGTTGCGTGATTCCCGGACCCCACATGTGACCTTTTACCTCCCTACGTGGAGTGGGTCGACTTAGTGTATTGCTGTAATAATTGTTAACCGGGAGTCCGTGATTCGGCCGGGGTTGTCTTCGCCACACCGGGTGCGTGGAGGTAATGGTCCAAACCTCTTGACGTTCATTTGCTTAGCTAGTATATGGTTTTTTGCCGCTGCCGAGAGTGTAGGTACTAGCCCGTGTGTCCATGTCACCGCTGTGAGAGTGAGAGTGACCCGTCCCGCGACTCGATCCGAGTCCGGAGGTTGAGTCGGACTACCCTTGACCTCCGCCGGTTCCTTAACCGCGCACGGTCCGCGCTTTCCCTCGCTTGGGACGACGAGTGAGCTTCCACTTCTGTTAGCGACGTTTCACCAGTAGGAGCTCGTAGTGTCGGGCTTAGTGTCTCCCTGGTGTGTGTTGCTGGTCGTGTCTTCATCTAGAGTCCGAGGGTGGCACCATATAGTGTCGTCTCCTTAGTCCATCCCGCATCATTATGCATCACTTACCTATCATTATTATCCTTTTCATTATCGTACTCTTCCTTTTCGTCATACTGCTTGGCATCTTTGTCATTCTTGTTCGTGGCCATTGAGTTTCATGTGTGAGTGAGTCTAGTATATGACTTTCATGTATTTTTCTCTTGCTTTGAATAGCTCAAGACATCAATGTACTAGTATTTTCTAGGATTGTAGTGGATGTTGTCCCTCGTAATTTAATATTTGTCATGTCTCATGCATGTGTATGACAGGATATTATGGATGCAAATAATTTTATAAGACAACTAATGCGGGAGGGGATTATAGTATTCCAATACATGAGTAATGCTATAGTGGAAGATTTAATAGATGTGATGGATGGAGAAATTAGCAATGTGTGTGTGTCCAAACCTATGCATACATCTCACTACACAGGATATGTGTGGGTACATGACATATTAAGGAGTCATGAAAAATTATGTTATAACATGTTCAGGCTAAATCAAGCTATGTTCATGCATTTGCGTGATGTCCTTTTAGAGAGGGAATTGATTAAAGATAACCAGTTTGTCACTGCAAGTGAACAATTGGCGATGTTCTTATACGCAATGGGTCATGGTGTTGTGATGGGTGCAATGTGTGAGCATTTCTAGCACTCATCGCAGACAATAAGTTATTATGTGAACCACGTATGTAAGGCTATAGTTGAGCTTAGATGAACATACCTCCAACTTCCCATAACAACAGAAGAGGTGCATCTGTTCATTCGGCACAATGACAAGGTCTACCATTACTTCAAGGTAACTTATAACCATCACCTTCTCATCTGTTTAAAGATTCTTATGAGACATTAGAACAATTACAGGATGCACTGAGCGCAATCGATGGCACGCACATCCCTACCAATGTTCTAACATCAAAACATGCACGATATAGAAACCGTAAGCAACAAATTACTCAAGATGTCATGACCGCTGTCTCCTTTGATTTGCAGTTCCAATATTTGACCGCCGGTTGGAGAGGCTCAGCTGGTGATCAAAAGGTCTTGTCTTGGGCCTTAGAAAAGGGGGGTTTTAGGGTGCCCCCGGGTGAGTTCATATTGAACCTCCACTTCTTTAAATTTGACATTGTGATTAATATACACACCGTGTAATTTAGCACATATTACTTCAGGTAAATATTATCTTGCCGACCTCGAGTATGTAAACACTAGCAGTTTCCTATGTCCTTACCGGGGAGAGCGTTACCATATTTCTCAATATCAAGGTCATGGTACTAGAGGGTATCGAAATTTCTGAGACAAGTTTAACCACAGCCATGCTCAACTGAGGAATGTTCTGGAGAGAGCATTCAGGATAGTGAAGATGCGGTTTCAAATGATGAAAGAGGAGAATATGTACCCAATTCGCACGCAAATACTAATTGTGATTGTATGTTATATCGTCCACAACTTCACACGTTGGGAGCAAGGGGACGACTTCTACTTTCAACATGCACCGCTTGACGTTGAAGATGCCGGTGATGAGAATGTGGATCCCAATGTGTCTGTGACATCTCGTGACATTACGGAAGGAGAGCATCTTAGGGACACTATTGCTGCACAACTCTGGCTTGAAAATTAATATATTTTATCATGCATCTTTTGTTCTTGGGGAATATTTTCTCCATGTACCCATATGCCGTGATTTCCGATTTACTTGATTTGATAATATGTTGTATTTGGTTTCATCTATGTGTCATCTGTTTTAATATCATGTGACATGTATTCTTTTCAAATAGTCCTTAGTAGGTCTCCATATTTGTTGCCCCCGGTACATACCTAAGTTGTCATGCGTGTGCATGGAAGGGTGTCGTAGAGGGCATAGCAACGCAACTCCATCACAACCATGCCACTTGTGCTATTTGGGAAATTTCTCCTGATGAGGCGGCATCATGTGTGCATCGACTACGGGTTGGGACGATAAGGAATGAGTTTTATGATTTCATGTTGTGGTCGGATGAATACTTGTGACACCCCAACATGAAAAATGACTACACTTACCCCCAAAACTCATACTGAGCCCACCCCACTATCGAAGATTCTTGATTATTACCCAGCATTGGATTGTCGGGTGCCGAGGTCATTAGGAATCATTTATGCATAGGTAAAATTTCGTCCAATTATCTTTAAAATTTCCATCCATATAATTTCAAAAATTTTGTACTAATATTATTTATTTTCTTGGATATAGGTGTTCTTTTAAAATAGCTCTTAGTAGGTCTCCATATTTGTTACCCCCGGTGCATGTCTAATTTGTCATGCCTGTGCATGCATGGGTGTCGTAGAGAAAGGAAATATGTGGGTTTTATCATGTGTGTTTTTCCCTTTTTTTAATGAGTTTGTAGGAAGAATCAATCTACAATCTTCTCAACTGCCCTTGGGGACAGAAGGCTTTCTCAAGCTATCTGGGTAGCAACAAATCTTATTGGGAGGTAACATTCTTGTCATTATATTCAACAATATAGTAACTCCAAAATCAATGCTTAGATAATCTTGTCAATTGAATAGTGGTTCTGAGTTTTTTTGTAGATTACTGCTCTGAATAGTGAGGTTGTTTGATGTACAGGCATGGCAGGCAGAAGTGGAGTGTGCACATCAAGGTCAGCCCAGATACATTTTCTTTTTTGGTAAAACCCGGATACAGGCATGGCAGGAAGCCGTGTAGCGTTCACGTCAGGGTCAATGAGATGCAGAGACTAAATTTTCTTCTTTAGAGGTAAATATTTTAATATTGTGAACCAACAGCTTTACTGTTGTGTTTCTAAGAAACCCAAATTCAAGAAAGAATAATTTTAAGTTGTTGATCTATCGAAGGTAGAAACTCCTAACAAGGATTTGTAGTAAGCATTGTTCTGTTTGAAATTTAAGCATGTCCTCCTTCCAGCTTTGCTATAGTCCATCTTTATTATTTATCCTGTAAAGACATCCATTTGATAAACCAGTTAAAACATGGTCCGAAACTATCATTAGCTTCTAAACCTAGTAAAGTTTTCTTTCATATTCACAAATTTCTGTGTCATTACATCAATAGTCACCTGTACGTATTGCAGGCTGAGGTGCAAAAGATGAGAGTTGCATGCGAAGGGATGCAGAACATTATTCACCCCAATTGAGTGATGATGATATTTTATGCTTTGTTTTAATGTTTACGTCATCATATCTAAGAATTTTAAGCTAGTACTTTACCTTATTTTCATTCTACTCTACAATGGGACTTGTAGCAGATGAAAATCGACTGGATATAGAGGTACAGAGATGTGCTACTTTCATTCAACTTCCAATACTGTAATACAACTTACAGCACTGATACTAGAAATGCACAGAAAGGTTGAGTCCAGAATGTGCTAGGAATAAGAAAGGTCTCTGTAAGTAGACCCAATGTCACCGTGGGACTCAAAAGCAGAGATTTGAATTGTGAATCATCAGTTCCAACTTAATCCAACTTCAATGTGAACTTAGAAGAAAAGAACTAAGGATGAAAAACCCATCAATTCCCATGGAACAAATAAGCAAATTAAGGCTAACATGTAACCGGCCACTAGCTACATGGAACTCAGAGATAAAATAATCTAGAAATTTGTCATTGCTCTGATACTATGATATCTGAACCTGCAACTGTATGCAATAATGTTATCTGCTCCAAACAATCTCCTAAGCTACTAAACCACTGAATAATAATAATAAATGTACATTGTCAGCAAACCTCAAAGCTAGGTAGGTGTAAATCCAAGTTCTTTTCTAATGGCACCACTGCACTTCATGCATATCCTGCTTTTCTCAAACCTTGTATTAGAATCATGCAAATAATCCGGACCAGCACACTTGATTTCCATCCATCTGTGCCCCTTCAGAAGATGCTTTGCCTCCATATACTTTCTTGATGAGCACCCAAGTACCAAATATTAGGGAGTCATCACCTCAACTGGGGAAACAACATACAATAGGCACTCAGCCAGGGTCATAGTTCACACACATTTAAATTTTATAAAAGTGTCAAAATCTACTTTTCATGGATCCAGCTGCCATATCCAGGTTTTCAAATTTATGACGAAGGATGATACAGTTGCGTATACTGCAATAATTGGTGCACATGCACACCATGCAGTGACCATGCATCAACTGTCAACTTTTTGATGTCATGATTAAAAGTGGCTTGAATATTTTTCTTATATCGGTGATGTATGTTAATTACTAACATGAAACAATCACAACGCTTAATACTTGTATGTAAGTTATTATATGATTGCTACTGTTCTGATGGAACTAGCCCTCCTTGCTCTTTTACATTGCTAAATGAACAAGTTGCAATTATGTCTTGAAGTAATGCTATTTACATTCTATAGCCATAGTCTGAATCCTTTTTTTTTGCATTTAACTTGCCAGAGATATGGCCAACATCATTGTAGATCTCATTCTTATATTTGCCTTACATATGGGTGTGACTGGTGTGACCAAGTGCTCATGTTTTATGTTCCACCCAATCTCTGCTGCATTTCAAATTTGTATGACTGATCAAGATATTTGTCTTCTTCAATTAATCCTAGGCTGGTTAGTCTGATTTATATGTCATAGGTGGTGCAGGAGTCATAGAAACAATACGAGGATATGCACCTTATGTGGTTGCATATACAACATCATCCATAAGGGCGTTTCTTTCCTTCGCTATTGTATTCTGACCAAAACAATTAACAAGTTCCCTTGTTAGGCAGATTTTGTTGTTGTATTGATAGCTTGGGATACATTAGAATCCCTCGTATCAAGTGTTTTACCTTCCAATGCATCTCCATTTGTTGAACTCTATTCTCTTTGAGTGGTATTTATGATTTTGTCGTTGACACTTTTAGTACATGGAACGACCTCTGAAGGGGAAGCACTCAACCAAAGGACTCGGCATAACTATATCATTGGAGACAGAATTCGTTACATGGAGGGATGAAGTGGTGGTGCCATGTGGATGTCATAGAGCTATTTATATATTGGCTACCCCATCGGGTGGAATATTGAAATAGATTTGTATATTGTGTTCTTTGTCAAAAATGAAAGGGTCTTATGTGGTTATTGTAACTCTGTAGCTCCATTTTATAGTGTCCCCCCTCTTTGTATAACTTTTAACATTTAGATTAGTTTAACCACAGTTATGTAAATTTTTTGAATATTGATGTCGATTAAATGATAATCATCATTCAATGTATTCGTTGAATTATATGAATAAAAAATTTGGTGTTGCAGATTTAATATGAAGTTTATGGACATGTGAATGTTGTCCCAGCGATGTTTTATTTTTATTTTATGGAATTGTCAAATGTTAACAGATAGAAACATTTTTCACATCGCCTAGTCCAGGAGAATTAAAAACATCACGTCTCCTATTTGACAAAAAATATTTTTCCAAACAAGTTTACACTTAAAAAATCTAAACCAGATAGAGACAAGTGAGAGATATAAAGAGAAGAAAGAGATGAGAGATACGAGATAGACATGATAAATATACCGTCAACATATTTCATATACAAGACAAACGAGATAGATTTAAGGTGAACATTAAACTTAAAATGACTGCTATTATTATTAACATTATAAAATTTCGTAAGCTTGACAAATGTTATTTTTTCAAAACATGCCCACTTAAAAATTCAGACGAGACAGAGAGAAGTGAGAGCAACGGAGAGACGAGATAAATATACCATCAATAATGAATATATTGTGAATAAATTAAACTTTTGAAGAAAATAGAATTAATATTGCTAAATAACTGTGTGTTTAAAACATTAATAATACTTTATTGCATTAATATGGTCAATGTATCCAGCACTATTCATTATAAATTAATTCATATTTTTAACTTTGATATATTTTTGATATATTTTATAAAATAAATATGTCATCAACTTAATAGTTTTTTGAGAAAAAAATATCTATATCAATACTAATTAAAATTAAAATGTTTACATATGAGAGTCAATGTTAATGTGTGTGTGTGAGAGAGAGAGAGAGGGAGAGTGACGTGAGAGAGAGGGGAGAGGAGAGAGGTAGAGAGAGAGATAATGAGAGAGATATTTAAAAAATCAAAAAAGGTAAATATGATATTTTACTTATCATCATTACTGGGTTAACTCACTACCTACCAAATCACAATAGATTAAAAGTAGGTTAGCCCACCTACTTACTTCCGGGTTAATTCTCATCCTATCAAATCAAAATAGGTTAATCTCGGGCAAACCTAAGCAGGTTGACTTAACCCGAACTCCCTGCCAAAAAGGGGCCAAAAGATAAGGAGGAAGGCACTCAAAGATCATCTAATGTGAGACTAAATCTCAACACCACCCTGATGTCAAACCCGAATGATTATGATATGAGTGGCGCGCGCCGAGTCCGGATAGTTACGGTATAAATCTAAATTGTTATGATATGAATGACGTAATTGAACGGATTAGATAGTGTCTGAGAAAACTCAGTTTTGATACTATGTTAAAGATCAAAATCTAATCTAAAATTTAGGCATTGAGTTGAGAGAATTTTCGACATATAAAGAAGAAGACGCTTGCAAATTATCTAACGTGAGACTAAACCTCACCAACAAATACGACGAGCAATTAAGCAGACAAGGGGATACTAATGTAGTAATAGACTTGTGGACACACTTTTTACTGTATGTATCGTTATATCTTTGTATCGGTTTATTAAGTGCGAGGGTGTGCCAGTCACTTAGGTGACAATGTGTTCAGGCTCCGAGACTGGAGTGGTCCAGAGCTAGTGGTGTGTGCCGTCTGACTAATCAGACGATTGTGGGTATCGGGTCGGGACTAGAACCCGCCATGCCATAAAGGTCACGACGTTAATTACATCCTCTTGGAGAGGAGAAAACCTTTGATTAATCACCAAGATAAGGGGCCCCATGGCCTAAAGATCAATTTTCATTAAGTGAATGAAAGTTGGGTTGAAAAATATTAAAATCCCCTATATTAGGGTGCAAGATGGTATTCAAAATCATATTGGTCACATATTGACCATTTCATATTCGGATGGACGTCCGGTGTTGAAAATGTCTCAAGTATACATATAATACCGGGACGAATGTATGCTAGAGTACAGCAAGTTTAATATATATATAAGCGATGAAGAGTCGGGGTTAGACCCCCAATGTCTGTCGAGACACGGCAAGTTTAATATATGACAAAATGGAGGAATTCAGTTAAATCCCAGTCAAAATGGTTCAAACCTAGTGGGTTATCAGCCTGGGGCAAAGCCAAGTGTGGAAGCCGAGGAATCCACTCAAGGAGAAGAAAACAAACTAAACTACAGACAATCGGGCGACTAAAAGTTAAGAAGGATTATGAAACGTGCCAATATGAGGAAAGAGCATACGTAGGATGCTAAAGGGATGTGATCGCCAGAGGGGTTACCTCAAAGAAACGAAATGATCGCGTGTACCTTGTATTGAGCGCGGAGATTGTGACTCCTCGAGAGCGGGAAATGGCAAGTTGCTTCTTCCTCCCCCTTCGGCCGGCCGACGGAGAGGGCTTTCCTCAGGTACCCTTGCAAAACAACAACAAACAAGTAACGGGTGGATCAGAAAGACGAAGGTGCAGTATTCAAATTCTAGCGACGCAAGTAACGAAATGATGGCAAGACACACACCTGGTTGGTGTTGTCTTTAAAACCCCTCTCGGACACGAGTAGGAGGAAAATGTTTATGATGAATGGCAATTATTCCGACGTAGCAACGGGAAGAGACTCCCTCATAAAAAGGGGGGGGGGGTAGAGGATGTGATATGATGAATGCAAGATAACTAGAAAAGAAGAGGAGAGAATGGCTTATTGGATGGTCGATGGCGAGATCCGGCGGAGCTTCGGCAGCGTAGGGACGACGAGGTGGCGCGGCGGGTGAAGGCGGCCTCTCTCCTGCGAGCACGGGCACCCGGGGATCTGGCAGGACCTCTTCTACAAAACACCCACGGGTTAGGAATAGAATCCGGCAACCTCTCGGCGCTCTTTTTTCGACCCCCAAACTGAGGGGGGGTAGGCCTCTATTTATAGAGGTCGGGAGAATGGGGGCGTCCAGAGGCCTGGACGCCTCCATAACTTGGATTTTCTTCAAACGACAGACTGAGCGATGGTCAGTCGATGGCCGGGGGTCGCCCTTGAGCTGGTTGATGGAGGCGTCCAGGGGCCTGGACGCTTCCATAACTTGGATTTTATTCAAACGACAGGCTGTGCAACGGTCAGTCGATGGCCGGGGGTCGCCCGTGAGCTGGTTGATGGAGGCGTCCAGGGGCCTGGACGCTTCCATAACTTGGATTTTATTCAAACGACAGGCTGAACAACGGTCAGTCGATGGCCGGGGGTCGCCCGTGAGCTGATTGATGGAGGCATCCAGGGGCCTGGACGCTTCCATAACTTGGATTTTATTCAAACGACAGCCTGAACAACGGTCAATCGATGGCCGGGGGTCGCCCGTGAGCTGATTGATGGAGGCGTCCAGGGGCCTGGACGCTTCCATAACTTGGATTTTATTCAAACGACAGGCTGAGCAACGGTCAGCCGATGGCCCGGGGTCACCCGTGAGCTGGTTGATGGAGGCGTCTAGGGGCCTGGACGCTTCCATAACTTGGATTTTATTTAAACGATAGGCTGAGCAACGGTCAGTCGATGGCCCGGGGTCGCCCGTGAGCTGGTTGATGGAGGCATCCATGGGCCTGGACGCTTCCATAACATTATATTTATTTTTTTTGTTCAATCTTATATATATATTTTTTGTCATTATTTTGTATTGATAGAGGCGTCCAGGAGCCTGAACGCCTCCATGATGACCCCCGGATTCCCCCGAAAAGTGCGTCGGCAGTCGTCCGTTAGGCATTTTCCTGGTCCCGACAACTTCTGATGCATGCGATTGATGTTGATGCCGTTCGAATGCCGCATGATTTCCACAACGAGGCGGTTTCCAGATGCCGAAGAGCGTTACGCTACTCGCCCAGAAGACGAGAGAAGACTCAAAGATAGGAAACACTCAAGTGATTCAAAATGCGGAAGCCGCTGCGGGGCGTCGCGTGGTAATATGAGATTTTCTCAGGAGACGTCAGAAATAGCGTGTCTACAGCTGCCCCGCCTTGGCGTCTGCTTTACAAGAGAGTGACACGTAATAGAATGGTATCGAAGTGGAGTGAAATGGAGTGGGAATGGACTGATAAGTTGATGCCAATGTGTGATGAGACACGCTTTTGACATGACTGTTTGGAATCTTTCCTGTAGTTTCAATGAGGCGACCTTGAAGAAGGTCTTTCAAATTTGACGATTGTTTGGATGGAAATCAAATAAGGGAGGGTGTGATGTGCACTCAGACACGAAAATAAAGGAGACCAACTTCTCGGTGTGGAAGTACCCGGGTCATAAATCTGCAGGTTTCACCTTTAGGGAGCGGTTACCAGCCAATGTGGAAGTGCTGCGGCCAAGGTGGGTCAAACAAGGTAAAAAAGCAAAGGAATATCTGAGGGTCTGTTCAAACAAGGGTCTCGTTTGGAAGGGCAGCGTAGGACCGTTTCAAGGAAACTCAGTATTTCATTCAGAATGGAATATCTCATATCTGTAAGAATTGAAGCACAACGGCTTTCGCAATTGAATCACTTGAATGATCTTCCGCAATAGACTCAAAGTACTATATGAATGCATGCTGGGTTTAAAGAAAAATTTAAAATAAACTAGAATAGAAAATAGTCAAGGATAATATTGTCAACTTGTTAAGAATGGATCAGGATACCGATCCAGTGAGCTGATACTAAGCTGGGGCCCGTTTATCCACGCACCGACTCACTGAATGGAACTGTCGTTCCCACGCTATCACCAGTTAACGGCCTATCCGTACAACCCAAATTCTTCTGGAATCATCACTGTTTTTGTTGAAGGGGAACTCAAATCTTAGATTCGTTCGGGTTGTAAGGTCATTGACGTGTTCTAATAGCGTAAATATCATATAGTATGATGCATGACACGGGGGACCAAACACTGAAGGATGGTATACAAGGTGGGGCGAAAAATGTCCGTTGGTAAAACCTGCACAGACCATCATAGATTAAATACATTAGAAAGCAGCATAAATATAACAGAATCGTGCCACAGTACAAGGATAAAACACTGACGACTTGACCACTCATGTGATATGTCCCGTCCCGTAGCACCTCTCCTTTCCTATAAGTACCTCCCTTCGGCTAGTTTATTCAAATGTACCAATGGGAGTTTTGAAGGTTCAGGAGGAGGAGAAGAGGAGGGTCTAGGGATTTCAGGATGGAAGGAGAGTCTTCCCGCGTTATGAAGAGGGGCAGGCCTAGCAGTGAGATCAGGCGACTTTCCGACCTCGATGGTCATCTGAGTGGGACGATCCAGTTACATATGGTAAGTTGATTCATTTCAAATTTACTGCATGAACTCTCTTCTCACTTTCCTTCCTTTCTCTTCTTCTTTCCAGCCGTATCCACTCTTTCCGAGCCCGAGGAAGTTTTCCAAACTGCCATGGCTTTCAGAGCTAACTTCCAACATCTCCATTGGCATGAGGGCTATACTCTCGAAGTGGCATCTTCAGGGGCTCCTTATTCACGCCAAACACTACGAGAGAATCCGCATGGACTGGGCGGCTATGGGCGCATTAGTGGAGATCTGGCATCCCTAGACCCACACTTTCATCTTCCCGACGTTCGAGGCGACCATTCTCCTCGAGAAGGTGGAACTTCTGCTCTGATTGAAGAAATTCAAGAGTGACGGGAAGGTGAAGGCTATGCGGATGCTGACCCGGGGGACTTCCGAGAGCGTCCTTGGAAGCTTCATGCCGTCCAACGTAGTCAGAAAGGTCCGTACTCAAAAGGGAATTGACTTGCAAAGGCTCACGGTATGGGTTATGGATGCCTTGAAAGGGTCACTAGATGATGAACATTTGGAAGGAATTATGAGAGGGTTCACCATCTGTCTGGCGGGTGCTCTCTTGTTCCTTTATACCGACAACATAGTGGAAGAAACCCAACTGAGTGCTATCTGCGGGATCTGGAGTGGAAAGAGGGTGGGACCCACCGTCCTTGCCTACCTTTACAGCGGTCTTACCGCCTCGAGCATGGGTAGGCCTCCTTTTGGTTGCGCACTTGTTCTGAGTTGCTGGGTCGATTTGCACTTCAAATTTGACCACTGTGAGGGGATGCCGACTGCTTCGAAGCTTTTCCAACAAAGCCCCCTTTATCACATAGCCGATGTGTTAGGCTTCGGTGGCACTGTGGCGAACCGTGTTCCGTGGCTGAAGAAACGGGAAGACTGGCGGTCTCACTTTCGAACCATGACACAAAGCTTCTTCACTTGCGCACTGGCATGTCTACTCTCACTTGAACTCCTCATGAGGTCTTCTCCCGAAGCTGAACTCCAACTGATCGGCGTGACGGAGTTTGTCCTTTATAACACGCATCGGTGCTGCCTCCAGATCGGCATTCCACGCCACTCGTTCCCACTGCTGACCGGCATTGTCCCTTTGAAGAAGAGGGAGTTGGGCACGGAAGCGGACGCGAGGGAAGCGAAGGCCGTTAAAGCACCCTGGAAGACAAGTGTTGCGGGAAAGGTCTTAGCGCACGTGGGAGAAGAATGTGAGCTGTGGAGAGCTTATGTAACCGAACTGGGGAAGTTGAGGCCTAGAGTGCCTAAGACCTTGATGTAGCCCGCTCTGTTTTCTGATGGAATAAAATCTGGCATTTGGCATTTTGGACCATTGTTCCCTGAATTATTTTTTTTTATGATTTTTATTTTTATTTTTACTTTTTGTGTTTTCTCCTTTATGTTCTGGTTTATTCATATTATGGTCATATATATATATATATATGTATATATATATACATTTTTATATGCTTAAATGGGGGCATCCAGGGGTCTGGACATCCCTGAGTTTTTTTGAATATTTTTTGAAAAAAAAATTGTTCTTTTTGTGGGGGGCGTCCAGGGGCATGGACGCCCCTATCTTTTCTTTTTATTATTTTTTTTATTATTAATTTTTTTTATTTTGTTTGATGTGGGGGCGTCTAGGAGCCTGGACGCCCCTATATTTTCTTTTTCAATTTTTTTTTATTTTTCAGTTGTGGGGGCGTCCAGGCGCTTGGACGCCCCTAAGTTTTTTTTGAATTTTTAATAAAATAAAAAAGTGGAGGCGTCCAGGCGCCTGGACGCCCCAAATCCTTGTGATTTTCTATATAAAGGGGGTCTCACCCTTTGTTCTCTTCTACTATTCATTCTAACGACCCATTTCCAGTTCCCAATGGAGCAAGAAGGCCCGAGCCAGGGTGGAGAGAGGCGGAAACGATGGGCTCGTCGTCCGAGGAGGTTGAGGAATCATGCCGAGGAGGCTGCCGTGGGAGAGGAGATTGCCGCGGAAGAGGAGACTGCCGAGGAACAGGAGGCGCCTCCTTTGGCCGTGGAGGGTCCTGCGGGTGCTGGCGACGTCGGAGAGGATGAGCATGACCCGGTAAGCCCCTCAGAACTCTAATTTGTTGGTTTATAGGCTAAACAGGCGGGCGCGAGATGGTGTGGAGAAGGCCGGTGAGTGGGGGAAGGAGGCGTCCAAGGGCCTGGACGCCTCCAACTTTCTTTTTTTATTTTAATATTTTTTTGAGTTATTACGTAAATAATAAAATAAAATTAAAAATAAGGAGGCGTCCACTGAGTTGGACGCCTTCATGATAATATATATTATTTTTATTTTATTTTTTATTTGTTTTGTTTTGCTAAGATAAAATAAAGGAAGTAAAAATGAAAGCGTCCAGGGGGGTGGACGCCTTTATATATATATATATATATATATATATATATATATATATATATATATATATATATATATATATATATATATATTTAAAATAATAATAATAAAAAATAAATAAATATTATGTACAGTGTTGTTGTTTATTGTTATCCATGATGCTGATGTATTTCTTTTCTTTTCTTTCTCTTTTTTTTATTTGTTTTTTTTTTGTGGTGTGCAGGGTGTGATGAAGAGCCGGATCAGCTGGTCCCTGGTGGTGGCAGCGTACCGTGGGCTGTCGGACTTTCAGAGGGCGCGGGTGGACGCCATGGGTTTTGGAGCTTTTCTCAGGATCGAGCCCTTCCGGCTTGACCTTCCTCTTATTCAGGCGTTGAGGGAGCGGTGGCACGCGCCGAGCCGGGCGTTTCTGATGCCCTGGGGGCACATGGTGCCGACACTGGAGGACGTGGCTTGGATCACCGGGCTACGGGTTGACGGAGAGGCAGTCAGCGGGGTCACTTACCCCGATTACCGATAGAGTGCCGTGGACCTGCTGTGGCTAGAGACGAGCGCGACTGACAGAGACAGCAGGGTAGTCGGCCGAGTGGAGATTATGGAGGCGCTCGGGTTCGGTGACCCGCACCAGCGGGTTAGCGAGACTGGAGCGGAGTTTCTGGCACGACTGGAGGGAGACGCTCGTGCAGCTTTCACCCAGGACCCGAGCGAGCGGGAGCTAGTGGATCTAGACCTCCGGAGGTTCCTCTTCTTCTTCCTGGGACGCCTCCTGCTGGGGACGAAGGGTGACGGCATCCACTGCCGCTTCCTCGGGATCCTGGCGGATCTGGATAGAGTGGGGGACTATGCGTGGGGAGCGGCTCTGCTTGCCCATTTGATCGCCGATCTCTCCGAGACCTCAGAGAGGGAGACGACAGTCAGCGGCTTCGCACCTTTTCTCCAGGTAAACATTTTATTTATGGATTTTACCGTAGCTAAATATGTAATTAGTCGGGCTAATGATGTATGATGGATGCAGGTGTGGAGCTACTACTACTTCCCGATGGGAAGAGCCAGACAGGGGAACAGGAGAGCCGTGCCTCTGGCGCGACAGTGGAGGCCGGTCATGGTCGCGGCACCCCACGGCTACCAGCTGGCGTCGCATCGTCGGGAGCTGAGCGAGTACCCCGAGGCTATGGTATGATGCCTATGATTTTTTTGGTGTTTTTACGCATGTGACTTAATTGAGCGAAATAGCAACTAACATGATGCATGTATGGTGATGCAGGTGGTGTGGAGGCCCTACCTAGGCATGGTCGATGCCGGCCAGCCTTGGGTTGTAGCGGGTCGTCCTCGTTTTGGGCGGGACGTGTGGGTCCGATGCCTGAACAAGATCGAGCCGCTCCGGCTTAGGCTGGTTATGAGGACGTTGGGATTAGCCCAGGAGTGGGTTGACGTAGACGAGCCGGTCCGCGTCGGGCGGAAGACCAAGGGGAAGGAAAAGATCGTGGACTGGCGTACGCGCTTCCCTGCACAGTACCAGGACTGGCAGCACGGTGGGGTCCCAGTGGTGTCCCATGTGCCGGACATCACTGACTACCTGAGACGGTACCGGTCTACGTACGGGGAGTCTCTTCTGTTACACAGGAGGACGGTGAGCTAGAAGGGGAGGGGATGAATAGATCACCGTTTTAAAAAATATTTGACTGAGTCAAGGCAGGACCCTTAACCAATATAACGTAATTCACGAGCGCAGAACATAAATGACTCAAAATGTCATCAGCACATATGCACAACCACCTAGCAAGCAGTCAGACCAAGATTTCAATCATCAACATTCACATTTACTTAATGAAGCCAGACAAAATCATAAGGAAGATAGATGCGCACAACCATACCACGGAGAACAGGAGATTTAGATGGTTCAGTCTGCAACCTGCAGACTTACGTCCATCCCTCACTCAAGGCCGAGTGAGGCTTCCTTTCACAAGAAAGAACCGCAGACTCAGTCTGCCTACAACACGCTGATCCACAGCTTGGGGATCGAAATCCCTACAGAAGCTGAACACACAGCTTGCACCTAGGTCTCACACCCCAAGACCTGACCCGGAGATAACTCTCCCTTCCTCTTAGACAAGAGGGAACCCAGCAGTGACTCACCCTCACTGCAATTCAGAGACACTGTCTCTCTTCCTCCACAGCCGGAGGGAACAACCCAGATAGCCTCCTCACTATCTGAACACAGCAACCCCTGGAGACCACCTCCCTTCCTCTGATCTGATTCAGAGGGATCACAATGCAACCCAGAGGATCCACCTCTCTTCCTCTACACCTAGAGGGAACGATAAAACAGAGTATCAGAATTTAAGAACAAACAACTGAAAACATAAAGAGATATCGAAGACAATCGAACGGAGAAATAATGTAGCTTCTTAAAGAAGCATAGTCAAAACATAGCAGAAAACCATCCTCTCCTTCATCACTCTCTCTCTTCCAGGTACGCTCAACGAATGGATCTGGATGGCTTCTCCTCTCCTTCCTCTCGCTCTCGCCTCACCCTTTTCCTTGTGGCTTCGGCAGACTTTTCAGGAGCAGAAACCTTCATATATATATATATCCAACCTCACGAGAGAGTGAGGGTTTGGGAGACACGCGCGAAGACATGCTTCCAGATGAACCGAGCCATGTGTTAGACGATTATTCCCTCGGATCACGTGCTCACATAATTGGAATAAAGTTCCAATTTATCTTTAAGTCCCTGTAAGGTTTCAGAGAACATTCAGTCAATCTCAGAAATATTCAAGTCATAAATTGTTCACACAGATTGCACGGGACTTATGAAAGGACAAAAGAGCGCGTCAACGCACTAAAGCCAAGGCGTTAACGCAATGGATATAAGGAGAACAGGTGCCTTGACAAAACACACTAATGCGTCAACGCATCAGTTGACAGCGTTGACGCTTCTGCTGGGTGGTTGATCAAAAAGAACCTTTGGTCAAAAACTCAAGGCGTCGACGCTTCCATTGTGTAGCGTCGCCTCAGCTCCTTGGACGAGATGCACAATATCTTGGTAACAACCCAATGCGTCAACGCTTCAGGTGACAGCGTCGACTCAGCTTCATAGGTGAGACGCTCAAGCCCTTGGCACCAAGCCAATGAGTCAACGCTTCAGGTGACAGCGTCGACTCAGCTCGATAGGCGAGACGCTCAAGCCCTTGGTACTAAGCCAATGCGTCAACGCTTTCATCGTGCAGCGTCGACTCAACTTCATATGCGAGACGCTCAAGCCCTTGGCACCAAGCCAATGCGTCTATGCTTCCATCGTGCAGCGTCGACGCAGTGGACAAAACAGCAAGCGAAAGACGCACTAATGCGTTTACGCACCCAGCCAAGTGCGTCAACGCACTAAATGTACAGATCCCATATAATCAAGACAAGTATGAGCTCATGGGTGTACATGATAGAGGAGCATCAAAACAGAAAAGCATGATGAAAAAGCATTTGATCCATAGATGTGCATGCAAGACAACAACATTAGATCCTGAGAATATTTAGACAATTCAGGATCTTTATCATTCATTTAGGAGCATCAAGATGATTATCATAAAAATAATTTGATTCATGGTGTTAGTCATCATCAAAACTACAGAGATGCAACAATCTCCCCCTTTTTGATGATGGCAACACCATGAGTCAAATTTAGTGAAAGGAGAAATACCAACTTAAAATATTCTCAATAAGGGCAGCAACCCCTTTCAACCTTCTCCCCTTGTCAGACTTTTCAACTTTCACTCCCCCTTTCAACCTTCTCCCCCTTTGACATCATCAAAACAAGGAGAAAGAGAGATGTTGGCGCTGGACTGATGAGAAAAGATGGAGAGGATTCCAACAGTAGACACTCATTGTCAAATCTTAGATGCTTAAGTGGGGCTGTAAGGTCCAGTGAAGAATCTTGGAGTTCTGGTAAGAGAAGGAGATTCAAAATAAACTTGAAGTTTATCAACTTACTATTTTATGAGAGAAGAGCAAGTGGCAACAAGTATGACTGAGGTAGCTGTTAAGGCTTGTCAAAAAGACAACAAGAGTTTGAACCACTAAGACAGCCTGAAGGCATTGAGGACAAACAGTCCAGGCAGAGAAAGCACAGTTATAGAGTGTATTTGGCCAGTTACACTTTTGACATTAAGTATGCACCTTGGTCAGAGGCCAGCATCCTCAGTTACTCAGTGTAAGAGCCTCATCACTTCTCAATTTGAGAACAGAGATAGTGACCATTGGTTGTTTCATGAGGAGACACCTTGATCAAAGGCCTGAATCCCCAGTTACTCACCATTTTGTCATCATTGCTCTGCCAAGCATAATTTTGAATTGTAATTCTTTCTTTTGATTTTGTTTATGAGAACTGATACCTCATGACATAGGAAATTCTCATTTCATTGATGGGATTCCTAGTTTCTCAGTATGCAGTTTTAAGCACAGATAAGTTTAACTAGCTCAACAAGGGGTTGTTTGAAGACAAAGCCCAGGGCAAATATTGGAGGTCTTATCAAGATGTCCAAAGAGAAGCTCATAAACAGAAACCATTTCTTACAAGTCTAGCTTGTTCATGAGTCATGCAACAAAGTAAGAGGATATACTTGTGAAGGTTAATCTTAGCCTCTTAAGACTTACTAGACTGTAGGAAATGAATGAGGTTCTATTAAGAGGAATATTCAAGATCAATTCTAACATTTAATCCAGCAATAACACCCATCTTTCAAGCGTTTCTAATTAGTCAAGCTGCCCCTCTCTAGTAGCTCTATCTCCCATTCTACCCAGAAAATAGCAGAGAAGCAGAATTGACTTTACTCAAGGCACACACCCGCTCCCCCTCACATAGGGACCCCCACCAGAAAAAGTAAGACAAAACTACCACTAACTTTATGGAGATACATGAACCAGAATCCATTGCCTCAAATCAGTCAGAGTTTGTAAATACCAAGTTCTCTTCTCAAAGAAGTGAATTTTTCAGTGTCTAGAGGTTTTGTAAAAATATCAGCAATTTGATCTGCAGTCCCAACATGAATTAATTCAAATGTTTTATTCGCAATTTCATTTCTGATAAAGTGGTGCCTGATTTCAATGTGTTTTGTTCGTGAGTGTAAAACAGGATTCTTTGCAATGTTTATGGCACTAGTGTTATCACAAAAGATGGGAGTGCAACCTGTCTCTACTTGGTAATCCTGAAGTTGATGCTTGATCCAGATAACCTGAGTGCCACAGCTGCTTACAGCCACGTATTCAGCCTCAGCAGTGGAAAGAGCCACTGAATGTTGTTTCTTTGAACTCCAAGAAACTAGGTATCCTCCTAAGAATTGGCAGTGGCCACTGGTGCTCTTCCTATCTAGTTTGCATCCAGCAAAGTCTGCATCAGTGTATGCAACTAAATCTAATGTGCGTGAAGCAGGATACCATAAGCCTAATGTATGTGAGGCAGACAGATATCTAAAGATTCTTTTTACAGCAGATAAATGTAGTTCAGTAGGCCTAGACTGATATCTTGCACATAAACCAACACTGAATTGTATGTCTGGCCTAGAGGCAGTTAAGTACAAGAGGGATCCGATCATACCTCTGTAGAGTTTTTCATCCACTTGTTTACCTGACTCATCTGCATTAAGGGTCATGCTTGTGCTCATTGGGGTGGATATTTGCTTCAGGTTAGTCATTCCAAACCTTTTTAGGATATCCAGCGTATACTTGGTTTGGTAGAAGAAGCAGCCATCTGACATTTGATTTATCTGCAAGCCAAGGAAATAAGTCAGTTCTCCAACTAAGCTCATCTCAAATTCAGCTGACATAAGCTGTGAAAATTCTTTACACAGTTCAGGATTTATTGATCCAAAAATGATGTCGTCTACATATACCTGAACTATGATGAGATCTTGTCTTGAATTCTTAGTGAATAAGGTTTGGTCAACTTTACTTCTGTTATATCCTTTATTCAGTAAGAAACTGGTCAGTCTTTCATACCAGGCCCGAGGAGCCTGCTTTAGTCCATAAAGAGCTTTGTTTAAACTGAAAACTTGACCAGGTTTAGTCGAGAACTGAAACCCAGGAGGTTGTTCAACATAAACTTCTTCTTTTAGAATTCCATTCAAGAAGGCACTCTTAACATCCATTTGTTGAAGTTTTATGTTGCTTGAACAAGCAAATGCTAATAGAATTCTGATAGCCTCCATTCTAGCTACTGGAGCAAAGGATTTATCAAAGTCCACTCCATACTCCTGACTGTAGCCTTTAGCTACAAGTCTAGGTTTATTCCTAGAGATGACACCTTCTTCATTCAGTTTGTTCTTAAAAACCCATTTTGTTCCTATTACATTGAAATTTTCAGGTCTAGGTACAAGTTCCCAGACATTGTTCCTATCAAATTGCCCTAGTTCTTCACACATGGCAATTACCCAATTCTCACCACTTAAGGCTTCTTCAATGGTCTTAGGCTCAATTTGAGAAACTAAAGCAATTAAGTCCTGATTCTGAACATTTCTGAAATGAGATCTTGTCCTAGGGGGATCATTAAGACTACCAATAATATTGGTTACAGGGTGGTCTTTTAAAACTCTGACATTTGTTGAGGACTCACCTTGTTCGGCTGTACTTACTGGGTTCAGATCAGTAGGTTCTTCAGCCGGTTGTACTTCCTCCTCTTGCATTTGATTCAGGAACTCTCCATCATGACTTGTAGACCTATTATCATCATTTAGACTGTTAGAGATTTTTGTTTCATCAAAGATAACATGAGGGGTTTCCTCTACAGTTCTATCAATTTTATTAAAGACCCTGAAGGCCCTAGATGTTTCAGAGTATCCTAGGAATATTCCTGGAATACTTCTAGCATCAAATTTATCTAAGTCTCTCTTGTTGTTATTATGAATAAAGCATTTTGAACCAAAAATTTTGAAATATGAGACATTAGGCCTCTTACCTTTCAGGAGTTCATATGGTGTTTTCTTATGTATGGGTCTTACCAAAGCTCTATTAAGTATGTAGCAGGCTGTGTTTGCCGCTTCTGCCCAAAAGCTCTTAGGTAGCTGACTCTCCATTAGTAGTGTTCTTGCCATTTCCACTATTGTTCGATTCCTTCTCTCCATAATTCCATTCTGTTCTGGGGTCCTGGGAGAAGAAAATTTATGAGTCAGTCCCTCCTTGTCACAGAAGCTAGAAAATGAGGAGTTCTCAAACTCTCCTCCATGATCTGATTGGATAACAGTGATCTTGTGCCCTATATGTTTTTGCTTATTGAAAAAATGTTCAAATTTTTGAAAAGCATCACTCTTATTTGCCAAGAAAAATAGCCATGCAAATCTAGAGTAGTCATCGACAATGACAAAATCAAATCTCTTACCATTTAGACTCTAGGTTCTGGTAGGACCAAAGAGATCCATGTGCAAGTGTTCCATGATCTTTGTAGACAAGCTCTCAGACCTAACTTTAAAAGAAGCTCGAGTTTGCTTGCCTAGAGCACAGGCCTCGCAATTCTTCGAAACTGATTTGAACTTTAAGCTAGGCATGCCTCTAACTAAATCAAATTTAGCTAATTTATGTAAGATGTTAAAGCTAGCATGGCCTAGTCGCCTATGCCAGTCAAACATGTTATTCTCTGAATCAGCAGTGAGACACAGATTAGACTCAGACTCAACATCAAGATCCACAATATAGACATTATTGACTCTATTTGCAATGAACTTTATTTTATCGGAGTTTGATTCTAAAATTTTGCATACATGGTCATCAAAAAGAACCTTGTGACCCTTGTCACACAACTGACTAATACTTAATAAATTGTGTTGCAGACCTTCAACCAACAAGACTTTCTCAACAGAGTTGGAGGTTTTCTTACCAATGGTTCCGGTCCCAATGATTTGGCCTTTGTTTTTACCTCCAAACTTAACTGACCCTCCTACTTCCAATTCAAGCTTGCTGAACTTTCTTTGATCCCCTGTCATGTGCCTCGAGCAGCCACTGTCGAGATACCACTTGTTGTTCTCGGCTGCTAGGCCCACCTGCACAATAACAATTTAAGTTGTGTGCTTTGGAACCCAAGGTAAGTTGGGTCCAAAAATACCGTTCAATTCATTAAGCACAGTCTTGGGAATCCAGATATGTTTTAACCCCTTTTTCTTTCTGTGCTGAGAGTTGACAGTTTTGTTATTGGTGTGCATTTTATTTGTTTCTTTTTGTTTCTCAAGGTGTGTCCAGTTTCTGTTGATAAAGGTTTGGGTCCCAGCCAGACCATAATTTTTAACCTGTCTAGATGAAGGCATTTTATTGACAGTATTCTGTGTATAGTTAGACGTTCCCATGTTTCTTTTAAAATAGCCCATTCTTTTATTAGAGTCATAGTTGTTGAATTGACAGACACCTTGCTTCTGGTGCGTGGGCTTGTTGAATTTCTTGAAGATATTTTTTCCAAACTCAGCCTGTTGTCTATGGATGTTCTTTTGTTGTTCAGTGGTTTTGGAACTGGATGGAATGTCCAGTTTCTCTTTTCCTTTCTCAGTGAAGAAGGTAGTGATTTTTACCCCAAATGCTTCCTTCTTACTTGGGTTGAAACCCAACCCCTCTCTGTTAAAGTTTACTTTGGTGCCTAACAAGGCATTCAAATTACTTTCTCCCAAAACAAACCTCTCAAGGGTTTTCTTCTTATCTTCCAGCTCCTTCTGCAGACATATATTGTTTTCCAGCAATTCATCATTGACCCTTTTAACAGCTTCATACCCCTCCCTGAGTAAGTCATTTTGTCTCAGGTTTTCTTCAGTATGTTGATTGGTTTCATCAAGCTGTTTTCTTAGTTTTTCAAGCTCCTTTTTAACAAGATTGTTCTCATTTCTTACATTTTCCATTTGATCTAATTCAGCTATCAGTTTGGAATTTTCTGTCTTGATGAGTTCTTGTTCTTCATTAACCACATTGAGTTTGCGTTTGGTGACTCTATGTTCTTTACCTAAGGCATTGTACATATCTAGCAGTTCACCATACTTATCTTCCCAGTCATCAATAGAGTAAGTCACAAAGGGATTGATTACCTCATTTTCCTCGTCGGCCATCAGACATACTCCTTCAGTCTCCTTTCCTGAGGAGTTAGTCTCTGAGTCTTCTTTTTCATCGCTCCAAGTGCATACCATAGCTTTTGGCTTTTTCTTGTACACTTTGGAGCCTTTCTTATGGTAATCCAGTGTCTTCTTCTGAAGCTCAGGGCAATCTTGCTTCATGTGCCCAAGGTTCCTGCAATGATAACACATCACACTTTTAGCATTCCTATCCTTGTCATTGCCATTGTTTGGATATTTACCTGATGAGTAATTTCTTCTTCTCCCATATGATTTTCCCTTCAGTTTCAAAAATTTCCTGAACTGACGTGTGAGCAGAGCTTTTTCACTCCTATCAAGGTCTGGAATTTCATCAGAGTCTCCACTGCTGCTGCTGCTGCTGCTACTATTATGTCGTTCAACTTTAAGAGCAACATTCTTGCCCTTTCTGTCACTTCCTTCTCCAGTTTTCTTGAGATTCATCTCATAGGTCATAAGAGACCCTATGAGTTTAGTGACAGTCATGGTTGTTAAATCCTTTGATTCCTCTATCACAGTGGCCTTTGTGTGCCACGCTGGAGTCAAAGATCTCAAGATCTTCCTGACTATATCCCCTTCAGATATTTCCTTTCCAAACCCCTTGAGGCTGTTTGTGATCAGTGACAGCCTAGCGTACATATCAGTCGCGCTCTCCTCTGACCTCATCTTAAATAATTCATACTCAGAGGTTAGGTAGTTTACCTTGGTAGCTCTGACCTGAGAGGTACCCTCGTAAATCAGCGCTAGTTCATCCCACATCTTCTTAGCTGTCTTGCACGCCGAAATTCGGGCATATTCTTCAGGGTGAACTGCACACTGGATGATGTTGAGTGCAGACCAGTTCAGTCCAGATAATTTGACTTGTTCTTCAGACCACATCTCCTCATTCGGAGGTAAATCATAAGGTCCAGTTGTAATGACTCTCCACAGCTTGTGGCTCTGAGATCGGATGAAAACTTCCATCCTGTTTTTCAAAAAGAAATAATTAGAGCCATCAAAATATGGGGGACGGGAGATTGACTGTCCTTCAGCAATGTAGCTGCGAGGACCACTGGTTCCAGGATTACCCTGGTCGTTGGACCACATCTCGGGTAAACCTGCTCTGATACCAACTGTTACACAGGAGGACGGTGAGCTAGAAGGGGAGGGGATGGATAGATCACCGTTTTAAAAAATATTTGACTGAGTCGAGGCAGGACCCTTAACCAATATAACGTAATTCATGAGCGCAGAACATAAATGACTCAAAATGTCATCAGCACATATGCACAACCACCTAGCGAGCAGTCAGACCAAGATTTCAATCATCAACATTCACATTTACTTAATGAAGCCAGACAAAATCATAAGGAAGATAGATGCGCACAACCATACCACGGAGAACAGGAGATTTAGATGGTTCAGTCTGCAACCTGCAGACTTACGTCCATCGCTCACTCAAGGCCGAGTGGGGCTTCCTTTCACAAGAAAGAACCACAGACTCAGTCTGCCTACAACACACTGATCCACAGCTTGGGGATCGAAATCCCTACAGAAGCTGAACACACAGCTTGCACCCAGGTCTCACACCCCAAGACCTGACCCGGAGATAACTCTCCCTTCCTCTTAGACAAGAGGGAACCCAGCAGTGACTCACCCTCACTGCAATTCAAAGACACTGTCTCTCTTCCTCCACAGCCGGAGGGAACAACCCAGATAGCCTCCTCACTATCTGAACACAGCAACCCCTGGAGACCACCTCCCTTCCTCTGATCTGATTCAGAGGGAATCACAATGCAACCCAGAGAATCCACCTCTCTTCCTCTACACCTAGAGGGAGCGATAAAACAAAGTATCGGAATTTAAGAACAAACAACTGAAAACATAAAGAGATATCGAAGACAATCGAACGGAGAAACAATGTAGCTTCTTAAAGAAGCATAGTCAAAACATAGCAGAAAACCATCCTCTCCTTCATCACTCTCTCTCTTCCAGGTACGCTCAACGAATGGATCAGGATGGCTTCTCCTCTCCTTCCTCTCGCTCTGGCCTCACCCTTTTCCTTGTGGCTTCGGCAGACTTTTCAAGAGCAGAAACCTTCATATATATATATCCAACCTCACGAGAGAGTGAGGGTTTGGGAGACACGTGCGAAGACATGCTTCCAGATGAACCGAGCCACATGTTAGACGATTATTCCCTCGGATCACGTGCTCACATAATTGGAATAAAGTTCCAATTTGTCTTTAAGTCCCTGTAAGGTTTCAGAGAACATTCAGTCAATCTCAGAAATATTCAAGTCATAAATTGTTCACACAGATTGCACGGGACTTATGAAAGGACAGAAGAGCGCGTCAACGCACTAAAGCCAAGGCGTTAACGCAATGGATATAAGGAGAACAGGTGCCTTGACAAAACACACTAATGCGTCAACGCATCAGTTGACAGCGTTGACGCTTCTGCTGGGTGGTTGATCAAAAAGAACCTTTGGTCAAAAACTCAAGGCGTCGACGCTTCCATTGTGTAGCGTCGCCTCAGCTCCTTGGACGAGACGCACAATATCTTGGTAACAACCCAATCCGTCAACGCTTCAGGTGACAGCGTCGACTCAGCTTCATAGGCGAGACGCTCAAGCCCTTGGCACCAAGCCAATGCGTCAACGCTTCAGGTGACAGCGTCGACTCAGCTCGATAGGAGAGACGCTCAAGCCCTTGGTACTAAGCCAATGCGTCAACGCTTTCATCGTGCAGCATCGACTCAACTTCATATGCGAGACGCTCAAGCCCTTGGCACCAAGCCAATGCGTCTACGCTTCCATCGTGCAGCGTCGACGCAGTGGACAAAACAGCAAGCGAAAGACGCACTAATGCGTCTACGCACCCAGCCAAGTGCGTCAACGCACTAAATGTATAGATCCCATATAATCAAGACAAGTATGAGCTCATGGGTGTACATGATAGAGGAGCATCAAAACAGAAAAGCATGATGAAAAAGCATTTGATCCATAGATGTGCATGCAAGACAACAACATTAGATCCTGAGAATATTTAGACAATTCAGGATCTTTATCATTCATTTAGGAGCATCAAGATGATTATCATAAAAATAATTTGATTCATGGTGTTAGTCATCATCAAAACTACAGAGATGCAACATCTTCCTTGGTGGCATGGCAGGGGTAAGTGTGAAATGGAAATGTCCTCCTTTCTATACGTATATGCATGTGACACTAACTTTCATGTGGTGTAGGATGCTCGTGACAACATGATTGCCGACCTGCGAGCCCAACTGGCAGACGCCAGGCGGCAGTTGGTGGCCATCCGACAGGAGTTGGAGATGCTGGTGAGTCTATGCAATGCATTTTTTTTTATGACCTGGATTTTGATGCTTAGCCTTTGACTGTCGCTTGCTTTGTGTTTCAGCGGGCCCACCATGCGGCGACAGCCGGGATGGCTGGTGGAGCGAGTTCCAGTTCGTGGGGCCCTCCTCTGGAGGTTTCTGCCCTTCAGGAGCAGTTGGCGTACGCAGTGGCCCGGGCTGAAGAGGCCGAGCGTGACCGTGCGGCTCGAGTGAGTCTAGCTTGACCCCGACTTCTTTCCAGTTGCTCTTCTTCTTTCACTGCTCTCTTACGGTGCATGTGGGTTTTGGTAGGTGGCCGAGATTCGAGAGGCCCTGGCCCGTGCTGTTCGTGCCAAGCAGGAGCGCGACGCATGGGCGGCAGAGCGTGAAGTTGTATATCTATCTCAGTGTTTTTGATGATAACAAAACCAAGGACCTTTGGTGGCTCTCCTGTTTGGAATCCTTGACCCAAGTGTTTTTCACACATTTTCAAGGCCGGATTTTTTCATGCTTTTGCTTAAGGTTTTAGCCTTCCGAATGGGCTTTCTCAGATCTCAAATGAACTTGACATTTCCCATAAACATGCATCCAATTCATGTCTCGATCTTGTGGATATGGTTCTCTGGGCTAAACTCTTATTTTTCAGGTTTTTTGATAGTCCGGTCGACCTCCAGCATGACCCTGGTCGACCTGAAATAATAGAATGCAATTCTCTACAATCTGTCACAGTGGCGGTCGACCGCCCCTCAAATCCCGATCGACTGGATTTCCCAGGGACCGGCCACTTGCAGGTTTCTCAGTGGCGGTCGACCGCCAGCCCCTGCAGGTCGACCGCCAGCCCCGAGCTGCCAACAATTGTTGACTTTTTCACCTTTCGAGATAAGCCACTCTCATGGGAATTGTTTAATCCCTAAGCTACCAAACTCTCCAGATATTGTGGATCTGGTCTGGGGGAGGCCTTGGACCATTCAAGAACCTATATAACTTATACAAGAGGGTTTGGAAAACCCTAATGCTCAAGGAAGATCAAAGGGAGGCTGCCAAGAGGAAGAGAAGGGATTTGGCATTGTAGATGTGAACAGTGCTCCGAGAGAAGTTCTTCATCCTTCTTCATCAAGTCAAGTGAAGATCAGCCCAAGGATTCAAGCTGCATCCAAAGCATCCAACCATCCATTAAGGGGGAGCAAATCAAGATTCTTCTATTGTGTTCTAAATTCTTTTTGCCTTCTTAAGCTTCATATGTGGATCTTGTAGTTGTTAAAATATTTCGGTGTGTGTGGATCTTCCTAGATCCGTGTGTGTGTGTTTGTGTGTGTCCTCCCGTGTAGCTGTGTGTGTATTAAGGTGTTCTTACATCTTCGCGGGAACTCCTCTTCCCAGTGTGTAAGTGTTGTGTGTGGTTGATCTTGTAACTTTTTACAAGATAGTGTGTGGATCCTCACAGTCCGTGAGGGGTGGACGTAGGTTGCCTTTGTGGCATCTGAACCACCTAAAAATCGTTGTCGCCGTGTGGTTTGTTCTTTTTCTTCTATCCCCATTCTGTGCAAATTGCATGTGTGATTTCCAGTTCAGTTTTATTCTCGTTTATCCTGAATAATCCATTTATCACCTTTTAGATCTTGCCTTGTTTTTTGGTCTCTGTTAACCTTGTCTCTCATATAGCATTCTATCACATATTTTATACAAAAAGAACAAAATCTTCATTAATTTTTTTAACACCCAATTCACCCCCCTCTTGGGTGCCATTTAAACTCGGGACTTCAATTGGTATCAGAGCAAGGGCTCTTTCCTTCACAGATCTAACGATCTAGAGCAAGATCCGATTAAATAGCAAACAAGGGTATGATACCCGAGGGTCACTCCATCAACCGTCCTCCATTTTTTGACGGCTCAAACTACTCTTACTGGAAAAATAGAATGCATGTTTTTCTGAGGGCGTAAGAGTACGAAGTTTGGAGAGTTGTGGACAAGGGTCCTCATAAACTCGGGGATGATGAAGAAAAATGGACGCCCGAGGAAATTAAGAAATGCACTGCTAATTTTAATGCCATGAATATTATGCAATGTGCAATACACCCTAGTGAATTCTCTCGTGTCTCTATGTGCAGTTCAGCCAAAGAAATGTGGGACAAGCTGCGACTCATATACGAGGGAACTTCATAGGTCAAAGAAACCAAGGCAAATCTCCTAGTCACTGACTATGAGCTATTCAAAATGAAAACCCGAAGAAACCATCTCTGAGATGTTTGCAAGGTTAACAGAGATCACAAATAGTCTCAAAGGTCTCGGGAAGGAATACTCAAATTCTGAGCTTGTGAGGAAGGTGTTAAGGTCCCTACCGTCAGCTTGGCACACAAAGGCCATGGTAATTGAAGACTCAAAGAACTTGTCAACTCTCACTTTGGATGAACTCATAGGATCACTCATGACCTATGAGATAAATATAAAGAGAACAGCTGACGAAGACATCAAAAAGAAAAAGGTCATTGGACTGAAAGCTCACCAATCCGATGACGAATCTCAAGAAGGTGAATCAAGTGACGGAAGCAATGAAGAGGAAGAATTGGCGATGATAACTCGCCAAGTGAGGAAATTTCTAAGGAAGAAGAGAAACTTTCAGGGAAGCTTTAGAAAGGGGCCAAGAAGGCCCACGCAAGCCAAAGGCGAATCGAGCAAGCCAAGTAGCATCATATGCTACGAATGCAAGAAGCCTGGGCATATGAGAGGTGAATGTGCAGATCTAAAAAGAAAATTCAAGAATGATAATTTCAAGAAACACAAAGCCATGGTCGCCACTTGGAGCGACGAAGAAGATGAACCATCTGATGAAGAGATTCAAGAACTTGTGGAAAGCTTGTGCTTCATGACACATGAAGATGAATCCACAGAGGTAAATTCTGACCATGAATTCATTTCCAATGAACAATGGGAATCTGAATATGAAAAGTTGTACACTAAGTACAAGAAAATCAGATCTGAAAATAAAACTCTCAAAAAGAAACTTGATGACTTGTCACACGAAGATATCTTTGCTAAATTTGAGAAACTGGAACAGGAATGGTTTGAGGCTACGGAAGAAAAGGAAAATCTACTGTAAACAATTATAGAATGTGATAAGACCAAAAAGGAACTATCATGCAAGATAACTGAAATGGAGGAAGCATGTGAAAGGATCAAAATTCAAGAACAAATTTTGAAATCCACAAATTCAGAACTCGAAAGGAGAAATGGGTCTTTGACTGAAAAAGTTGCTGAACTTCAGCTCACCTTGACTAGGTTTGTTAAGGGGAAACAAAACCTGGATAACCTACTGGGAGTTAAAGTCAACTTCCAAAAGGAAGGCTTGGGGTACACACCTCAAAACAAAAAATCTTTTGAGCATAAGATCACCACATCCTTCATTCATGAAAAGGACTATAATCATGCTTCATGTTCTGATTCTCAATCCCAACATGTTCAGCCTAAACCACACAAAAATCAAAGAACCTTCTCACATGCTAATTGCTTTCATTGTGGTAGATTTGGTCACGTGATGTCCAACTGCTGGTTCAGACAAAGCACACCTAAATATCATGTTCCATGGACCAAGAAAACATCCACAAGAAGTTGGACTAACTCCTATGGACCCAAACTTGTTTGGGTACCAAAAACAATTGCATGAGAAGTTTTTTTCTTGTAGATGTCTTGAAGCCAGGGGGAGCAAATGGTACTTGGATAGCGGCTGTTCAAGGCATATGACATGGGACAAGGAATTGTTCTCTACACTGCAAGATAAGGATGGAGGGTCAGTTATCTTTGGAGGTCAAGATAAAGGTAAAATCATTGGAACTGGCAACATTGGCAAGAATTCTGAAATCCTTATTGAAGATGTGCTTTTGGTGAAAGGTTTAAATCATAACTTGCTAAGTGGAGAGGGGGATTTCCGCAGCCCACCACCAAGGCAGCCCAACAAGACCCACGTGGTCCAACTAGGCGAGCCCACCCGAGTGATAGCCCACTAGGCCCACTCAGGGAAGAAAAGCCCAATAAATAAAGACTCGAGGAACCAACTCTCCCCGGCGACCTTCTAGGCTCGGAGGGCCCGAGACAACGGTCAGGTCGGATGAAAGGTCCGGTCTAAAGCCCACTCTCCGACCGAGAGAAAGAGGCTCCAGCCGACCTATCCGACCCCACCTTCGCCGGGCCATGACTATCGCTCGGACACGAGCTAGCATCCCTGTAGCTCGGTGAGACCGCTTGATTACCTGCAGGTGCGGCCGTTCAGAGTCCTCCACCAGCGGGAGAGTCATGGGAGCTGCCGAACTCCAAGGGGATAACGCCCCCACGATCCGGCCATGAAAGCCCCCGATGAAGACGTAACTCCTGCCGGGAAGCCCTCAGCTCACCGGACTCTTAAAAGGCGATGCACTATTTAAGTAAGGGAGACTCTCCGGAAGATGGTAAGATGAACTAGCCATTCACATACCCTAAGCTCCTGGGCACGATTCGCTTCACCCTTGGTGGAGAGGATTCTCGCGCATCAGCTCTCTCCTCCCCTCATTATCGCTTCCACCATCGCTGTACTGACTTAGCCATCGGAGGGTTTTTCCCCAGGGAGATCCCCTGGGCCCTCTGATACGTTTCCGTCCTCTTGCAGATTCATCTTCTGGTGATCTACAGCCCGCTCAGGACTCAGCGCGAGATTCTGCCTCTTCATCTGGCGCCGTCTGTGGGAAACGCACGAAGAGTCAAGATGGTGAGAAAAAGCTCAGGGAGGAGATCCGCCGGCGGGGCAGGTAAGGCTGTGGCAGCGGGAGGCGTCCCCCCTAGGGTCTCGCAGAGCCCCCCCTCCAACGCCAGCGTCCCCGCCAACAGGCCACCACCCCCCCCGGCGGAGACAGGGGCACCCCTCGACGGCGGCGCCAACGCCTTCCAAGCCCTCAACGAGAAGATGGACGTCCTCGTAGAGCTCATGACGGCCCAGGCGGCCCGAGACGCAAGGTCCCGCGCCCCGTCAGAAAGTCCCCCTCGAAGGAGTGCAACGCAGCACACCGCCGGAGGCCGCTTCACCCTCCGCGGCCGACAGCTCCTCCGCAACGACGTCGGAGGACCCTCGCAAGCTCCGCCTGCGGAGCAAGAGGCTTCCTCCACGCCGAGGAAATGGAAGCAGGGGGCGAAGCCGCCACACCCGGGCACCAGTGCTCCGGGAGATCGCCATGACGCTCCCCCCAGCCCCACGGCACCGCCACAGCTGGAGCTGTCTCTCCGGTTATGAGATTTTGAAAGACGGTTCGCAGAGCAAGAGCGTGCTCTCCGCGCCCTGCAGAAGACCTCTTTCCCGGAGGACGAGGAAAAATCCCCTTTCTCTGAGTACATCTTGAAGGCAGAGGTCTCTCCTAGAGCCTCCATCCCAACCTTCAAGCTCTACGACGGCCAGGGCGACCCAGCCGACCACTACGACAGCTTCGACGCCCTGGTGACCCTGCATGGAACGCCGGATCCCATCAAATGCCGAGCCTTCGCGGCCACCCTGGTCCAGGGCGCTCAGGCATGGTTCCGAGCCCTCGCCCCGGGGTCCATCCGAGACTTCAGGCAGTTCGGGCGAATTTTCAAGGAGAGCTTCACCGGTAGCGCCCCCCCAAGGTCAGTAGCGTGGCTCTTGGCTCTCAAACAGGCGCAAGGGGAGAGGCTCCGGACTTACGTCCACCGATTTAAATTGGAAGCCCTTAGGATCCCCCACCTGGATGTGGCCTCAGCCACAACCGCACTGACCGGGGGCACCCGGGACGAGAATCTCCGCCGCGAGCTTGTCCTCCACCCTCCCTCGACCCTTGCCGAGCTAGTGACTCTGGCACTGTGCCACGCCGAGTGCGAAGAGGTACTCAGCGCCTGCCGAGACACAACCGGCTCGGGTCAGGAGGGGGACAAAAAGCGGACCTCCGAGCCAAACCCTGGCTCGAGTAAGAAGCGCGATCGAGAAGGAGAGCGCAAGAGAAAGTACGAGCGGTATACCCCCTTGACCGCACCAGTCTACGAGATCTATGAAGACATCAAAGACTCGGGACTTCTCCGCCAGCCCGAGCCTATGAGGTCGAAGAACCGCAAGCGGGACAGGCATTGCCTGTTCCACGGCGACCACGGGCACCACACCGGAGATTGCCATCAGCTCCAGGACAAGATCGAGCGCCTCATCCGTCTGGGGCATCTAGCCCGGTTCACAGCCGGGCACAAAGAGGACCGAGACGCCGCAGAGGAGATCGACAGCGCCCCTCGAGGGGTCCGCATCAACGTCATCTCCGGCGGAGCGGCATCGGGAGGCGACACCAGCCGATGAAGGAAACGTCATGCCGAGCGGGCCAGCCGAGCCTTAGAGCCCCCCAAAGGCCCGCCAATGGAGCCCCAGGTCATAGTCTTCTCCGACCAAGACCTGGAAGGGCTGAGCACCCCGCATGACGATGCCCTCATTATCTCGGCCACGATAAATCACTGTAATGTAGACAGGATTTTGGTTGATAATGGGAGCGCCCCCGATGTATTATCTTATGACTGTTTTCTCAAGATGGGGGAAGACCCATCCAAGCTCCGCCCGATCCGAACACCCCTGTGCGGGTTTAATGGCCTGGCCACCTACCCCGAGGGAGCCCTAAGCCTGCCGGTCACTATCGGCACCCCACCCCAAACCGTTACGGTCATAGTGGACTTCATAGTGATTAAAGGTATGATAGCGTACAACGCCATTTTCGGCCGAAAAATTCTCAGCCGAATAAAGGCCATACCATCTACCTATCACCAAAAAATGAAGTTTCCCACCAAAAATGGGTTGGGGGAAGTCCGAGGTAACCAGGCCACGGCTAGAAGGTGCTACAATATCTCGGTGGAAGCCTCAAGGCCGGACGGGAAGGATAAGGGCCCCAGGGGAGTCGAAGGAAAAATCGTAACCGCCGAGCCCGGTGGCGAATTATTAACGGTATTCCTGAACGACGACCCGGCCCTTGGAGTGAGGATCGGTTCCGACCTACCACCGAAGGAACAACAGCAATACAAGGAGTTTCTTTCTGGGTACGTCCGGGTC